>CM031625.1:39845128-39853150 GCA_018398815.1 Conus ventricosus
CGACCAACGGTGACCACCATCTGCCTGAGGCTTTAGAACACGACCAACGGTGTCCACCATCTACCTGAGGCTTTAGAACACGACCAACGGTGACCACCATCTACCTGAGGCTTTAGAACACGACCAACGGTGACCACCATCTACCTGAGGCTTTAGAACACGACCAACGGTGACCACCATCTACCTGAGGCTTTTAGAAACGACCAACGGTGACCACCATCTACCTGAGGCTTTAGAACACGACCAACGGTGACCACCATCTACCTGAGGCTTTAGAACACGACCAACGGTGACCACCATCTACCTGAGGCTTTAGAACACACCAACGGTGACCACCATCTACCTGAGGCTTTAGAACACGACCAACGGTGACCACCATCTACCTGAGGCTTTAGAACACGACCAACGGTGACCACCATCTACCTGAGGCTTTAAACACGACCAACGGTGACCACCATCTACCTGAGGCTTATAGAACACGACCAACGGTGACCACCATCTACCTGAGGCTTTAGAACACGACCAACGGTGACCACCATCTACCTGAGGCTTTAGAACACGACCAACGGTGACCACCATCTACCTGAGGCTTTAGAACACGACCAACGGTGACCACCATCTACCTGAGGCTTTAGAACACGACCAACGGTGACCACCATCTACCTGAGGCTTTTAGAACACGACAACGTGACCACCATCTACCTGAGGCTTTAGAACACGACCAACGGTGACCACCATCTCCTGAGGCTTTAGAACACGACCAAACGGTGACCACCATCTACTGAGGCTTTAGAACACGACCAACGGTGACCACCATCTACCTGAGGCTTTAGAACACGACCAACGGTGACCACCATCTACCTGAGGCTTTAGAACACGACCAACGGTGACCACCATCTACCTGAGGCTTTAGAAACACGACCACGGTGACCACCATCTACCTGAGGCTTTAGAACACGACCAACGGTGACCACCATCTACCTGAGGCTTTAGAACACGACCAACGGTGACCACCATCTACCTGAGGCTTTAGAACACGACCAACGGTGACCACCATCTACCTGAGGCTTTAGAACACGACCAACGGTGACCACCATCTACCTGAGCTTTAGAACACGACCCAACGGTGACCACCATCTACCTGAGGCTTTAGAACACGACCAACGGTGAACCACCATCTACCTGAGGCTTTAGAAACACGACCAACGGTGACCACCATCTGCCTGAGCTTTAGAACACGACCAACGGTGTCCACCATCTACCTGAGGCTTTAGAACACGACCAACGGTGACCACCATCTACCTGAGGCTTTAGAACACGACCAACGGTGACCACCATCTACCTGAGGCTTTAGAACACGACCAACGGTGACCACCATCTACCTGAGGCTTTAGAACACGACCAACGTTGACCACCATCTACCTGAGGCTTTAGAACACGACCAACGGTGACCACCATCTACCTGAGGCTTTAGAACACGACCAACGGTGACCACCATCTACCTGAGGCTTTAGAACACGACCAACGTGACCACCATCTACCTGAGGCTTTAGAACACGACCAACGGTGACCACCATCTACCTGAGGCTTTAGAACACGACCAACGGTGACCACCATCTACCTAGAGGCTTTAGAACCACGACCAACGGTGACCACCATCTACCTGAGGCTTTAGAACACGACCAACGGTGACCACCATCTATCCTGAGGCTTTAGAACACGACAACGGTGACCACCATCTACCTGAGGCTTTAGAACACGACCAACGGTGACCACCATCTACCTGAGGCTTTAGAACACGACCAACGGTGACCACCATCTACCTGAGGCTTTAGAACACGACCAACGGTGACCACCATCTACCTGAGGCTTTAGAACACGACCAACGGTGACCACCATCTACCTGAGGCTTTAGAACACGACCAACGGTGACCACCATCTACCTGAGGCTTTAGAACACGACCAACGGTGACCACCATCTACCTGAGGCTTTAGAAACACGACCAACGGTGACCACCATCTACCTGAGGCTTAGAACACGACCAACGGTGACCACCATCTACCTGAGGCTTTAGAACACGACCAACGTGACCACCATCTACTGAGGCTTTAGAACACGACCAACGGTGACCACCATCTACCTGAGGCTTTAGAACACGACCAACGGTGACCACCATCTTCCTGAGGCTTTAGAACACGACCAACGGTGACCACCATCTACCTGAGGCTTTAGAACACGACCAACGGTGACCACCAATCTACCTGAGGCTTTAGAACACGACCAACGGACCTGCTTTTGTGAAAAAGCCCTCTCCGAAATCAAGGGCTAAAGGACGTCATTCTGAAAATGAGTGAAAAAATCTGCAGTCTGGAAGAGAGTGTACGAAGGCACGCACTACATCAGCGTCGCGAGAGGAGACCACCATCGAGGCACGGCAAGGAGAGAGGAGCAAACCACCCTACCATCTGTTCTGCCACCCAGACCAGCTCCCTCCAAGGCAATCGGTGAGTGTGACACTCGATCACCATCCGCAAACTTACCCATCATTACGCCGCCTGCTTGAAATCACTTTCAAAAAAGGCAAAAAACATCGCCAGCAAGGTCAGGCCAGAATTGTGACGTCAATCGTATTAAGAATGACGCTGATTCTTTTACACAAGAACACAAATCCAAGCCTGTCATGTCGTCAAAAGATAATGAAAAGAGGGATACGTCAACCAGTCTGGTCTGCCTACGGTTATTCTGTTCCATGATTCCACGATGGGGAAGATAAACCCACGTCGTTTGGGGTACGCTACGGTGTACATCTGATTTCAAAACCATCCTACCGATTGGAGGCCTGTGCAAAAAACCTAGGCGACACCAAGACGGTGAAGACTGCTGACTGCTTGGTGTTTCACTGGGATCAACGATCTAAAAGGAAAAAGATCCTAAGACAGTCGTGTCAGAGATGTCCGCACTTGTAAAACAAGCAAAAGCAAATCATCCAAACACCAAGATTGTTGTTAGTAGAGTTGGCCCCAGTGAAGATCGACATCTGCAAAGCAAGCGGGAGATGCTCAACGCCTTACTGCTTGCAGAGCTCCCCATGCACAACGTGTCCCTTCTGTCCCATGAGAACTTGGACTCCACGAACCACAGGCTGATGAAGGACGCCATCCACCCGTCAGACAGGGGCCACCAGCATCCTCGCTGGCAACTTGGGCGTGTACGTCCACCGCATCTTTTGGAACGGCCACACAGGAGGTGCCCCCAATACCCTGCCGGTGGAACATGGTTTCAGTGGTCATCGGGGACCATCCAGCAACGCTACAGGCCTGCGCACATCTCCAGAGTGCCTTTCCCCTGGTGCTCTCGACAACCTTGGGTCCCCATCTTTCAACTTTATTGACTTTGCCCAACGTCTGTTTATAACGTTTTATTCTACCAATTATTATGAAACATGTTGACAATTGTATTACTGTTCTACAATGGAACTGTAGATCCATCGTTAAAAATCTACTTCATTTTGAGAACTACATTTATTCCAACAACTTTTGTATTTTGGCTTTGCAGTCTCTATATGTAGAACCAAGCAAATTACCTCAATTCAAGGATTCTACTACCCTCCTCTATATAACTGTAGTACACCAACTAAAAAGTTCAGACTGCAATTATGTTAGATCAGATCTTAATTATAGATCTTTGAAGTAGACCTCAATTCAACAGCTAAAGATAAAGAAGAATTTGTTATTACCGGGTTATCATTAAAAATGAGCAAAGATTCTAGTATAAATATATACTTTCTGTATATTATCCAAAAGGCCCTAACACAGATAATTCAGACTGATAAGACACCTTCTTCTTCAGAAAAAATTGGATCATATTGGGAGATTTCAATGCACATTCGCCGTTTTGGGAACCAGATTGCTCTGTCACAACATGTAATCGCTTTGTTGAAAATATTGTGGATTCCAAATTAGTTCTGTTGAATGATGGAAGTATAACAAGAGTTCCTGATGTTTCAAATCATAGGCCAACCCTATTGACTTAACGTTAGTATCTCCTGATATATCATTGAATGTTAGTTGGATAACAGAGGAAGACACATTAGGAAGTGATCATATTCCCTATTGTTCTTACACTAAATGAAAGATCAAGATGAAGAAGAAGTTTGAAGATATGATTCCTAAGTTTTTATACAGTAGTGCTGACTGGAACCTCTATGAGTCAACTCTATTGTCAATAGATCATAATTCCATGGAACATGAAGACACTGATATATTTTATGAGAACTTCAGAAAAGCTGTTTATTAAGCTGCTGAAAAATCAATGCCCAAGCGTAAAAAAGCTATAATGATAAGAAGTACAGATGAAATGGATGGGGAATGAAGAATGCGCAGAAGCAGTGAGTAGTAAAAAGAAAACTTATAAAACATGGCTAAAGGACAGAACTGAAGAAAATGTTATTGCAATGAAACGTGCAAAAAGTCACAGCAACAGAGTTGTGGCCAAAGCAAAACGTATCTATTTCACTACGTTTTGCCATTCAAAAATATCTACATCAAAGGACATGCACAAGTATGGAAGAAGGTTAAAGAATTAAAGAACAGATGCCGTTTACCATCATATCCCATTAAATTGATAACAACGCTATCCCCACATCAGCAGAAAAAGCAGAGTCATTTGTTGAAGTGTTTTCAAAGAATAAATTCATCATCAAGTCTTACATCAAATATAAGAAGCTACCGAGAAGAAGAAGAGAAAAAAACATATTATGTGATCCTCCTCCACATGAAAATCATTACTTAAACTTTTTTATAACCTTTGAGGAATTTAATTGATTCATTGGAGTGTTTTCACTTCCAATACCTCTGCTGTTGAACATCGACGGTATTTCATATCAATTGCTCTGCCATTGCCTTTATCTTGGAAGCAATTACTTCTCTCATTTTACCAAAAATGTTGGTCAAATGAACTCTCCCTACTATCTGGAAGAGGACGGTTGTAATACCAGTTCCAAAACAAGGTAAACGTAGATCCGAAATTGGCAGTTATCGTCCAATAGCTTTAACATCGCAAGTTGGTAAGATATTGGAAAAAAATTGTTTGAACGTCGTATTTTACATTTTCTGCGAAAAGAACAATATTATTCCAAACAACCAAGCAGGTTTCAGGAAGGAAGATGTACAACTGATCATCTGGTCAAAATTACGAATCAGTTAAAAAACAGTTTTCCAGAAGAAAAAGTACACTTGCTACTTTTTTTGATATTAGAAAAGCTTATGATAGTGTATGGCATGCTCGTCTGCTTATAAGCTAAAACATATTGGAATTAGTGGAGCAATGTATCAATTTGTAAAATGTTTCTTGTGTGGGAGATCTATTTGTACAAGAATTGGCACATGTTATTCGTCATTCAAGATATTGATATTGGAATTCCTCAAGGATCTATCATTGCTCCATTCTTTTTACTATTCTTATTCATGATCTCCCAAACGTTCCATCTAACAATATTCATCTTGTTCAATATGCTGATGACATTGCTATATGGATGAATACAAACGTCAGAAAACAAACAAATAAGAGAGTTATAAACACATGTTCAAAAACTATACCAAGTTGAGCTAGATAAGTTAGATTTATACATGAAAGAAAATGAAAATTTAGAAATAGAGTTAGTTTCTTACCGCCAATGACATTGACAAACAAAGCACATGACAAGACACGATGCATTTCAACCACTTGGGTCTTCTTCAGGCGAAAAAAATAAATCACATTTAACATTTGGGACAGTACAAACAAAGAACGAAAACGAGAAAAAGAATGAAAAATGACTCATCTGTTGTTGTCCATGTGGTGGGGAGAATAGCGGTATGCGGAAATGACATGGGGGATTATGGGAGAGGAAAAGGAGGGTGGGGGGGGGGGGGGGGGGGGTTGCGTAGGGGGAGGTGTGTGTGTGTGATATGATAGGGTTGTGTGTCTAGTTTAATGGGATGGTGTGATATCTTTGTGATGGTTGTGGTAATGGTGGATTGATAATTAATGGTAAGGGGGAAAAAAAGATAAGGGGGAAAAAAAGGGGGGGGGGGGGGGGGGGACTTGAGGGGGAAAAAAAGGGGGTTTAGGTGAATAAAATAAATGATTTCGTTGGGTGATGAAAGAGGTAGTGGAAGTTATGCGTGGGTAGTTGTGAAGGTGTGTGGGTAATGTTAGGGAGGGAAGGGGATGGAAGATAAATGGGTGATAAGGTATAATCGGGGGGGGGGGGGGTTGTGGGGGGGGGGGTGAGTTGGGAAAAAAAAGGGGGGTGGGGGAATGGGGGGGGAGGAGGGTAAGTGTTTGGGGGGGGGGGGGCAAGAGAAGGAGAGCTCATATCTCATCTTTCACTATGGGGTGGGGGGTGGGGGGTGGGGGTGGGAGGTTCATATAAATGATGTTGTTTAAAAAAGTGAACAATGCTGTGGATGATGTTCATTGCAACAGGTGAAATAATGTGTTGGCATCAATATGCTGATGTTTGTTGAGAGAAGATAGCAGTGATCAATGAAAAACAGGGTATCATGTGTTGCACACACACACATACACACACACACACACACCACACACACACACACACACACACAACACACACACACACACACAACACACACACACACACACACACACACACACAAAGGGTGGGGGATGGGGGACCACATATAAACATTGTTCTGGTTTGAGTTAAGATCATGTGATCATAGTGAGACTAACTGTGGAGAGTTTTCACACACATATTTACTCACACATACACTCATTCACACACACACACACTTAAAAAAAAATATAAAAAAATTATTATCATTAATCAGTCAATGATAGGTGATGATCATAAGAAATCAATGGTAGTGTAGGAAGAGATTCTTCTCCGTTCCCTTAGGCAAGATTGGTGGAGGTACTGGTAAGGGTTCTGTATGGTGAAGGCTCTCCAGTGGTCAATAAAGTTTTGCACTCATCGGTGTGTTGGCAGGCCAGGATTGTTCTTTGGTGTTGTTGGGACTGTTCCTCCGTCATTGGGGCTGCATGGATAAATTAAAGACCCACCAGGGTGGAGTATTGCAGAGATGTGATGTCACAGTCTGGAGTGCCCAGTTCTCAGTATCACAATGGTGGTCTTCTTCTTCGTTTACTTCGGTGGGAATCCTGGAGGTACTGACAGAGGTTGCTGTTGGTGAAGACCCTCCAGTGGTCAGTAGGTTTTGCACTTATTGGTGAGTTGGCAGGCCAGGTTTCCACTTTGGGCCTAGCTGGGAATGCTCAGCTGTCTCTTGGGCTGCACTGCATTGATAATTTGAAAGACTCACAGGTGTGGAGTATAGTGGACCTGTGTTGTTGAGGTCAGGGGAGCCTTATCTTCAGTCCAACAATGTTCACTTGGTCTGATCGGGGCATCCGGTAGTATGCATCCCTCTTGTTGAAGTCTGGGTGCTGCTCAAGTCATCTTCCTATTTGTCTCTTGGGAATATTTTAGATTTATTCCAAGGAGACTACCTTTTACAGTTGGGGCTGCTGTCCTCCTTCCTTTGTCAGTTAGTTGGCTTCTTCATTTCCATATAGTGCAGTATGAAGGTGCTCACTAGATGGGAGTCTCTTCAGTGACTGACAAATGTTAATAATTTTAAATAAGTGGTACCACAGGGTGGTGACCATTGTTATACAAGTGGAAAAATGTAGTGGTGATGGTGCAATGGTGCAAGGTGGGGGGACATAGAAAATATTCATTTTGGAAAAAAAAAGAAAAAAAGAAAAAAAAGGGGGATGATGAATAATGGATAATTGGTCAATGTCTTAAGTGGGACAAACAGTGCTATAGGATGTTATTCATTCATCATCATCATCATCTCTTGCCCATGATGGGCGTAGAGGAGAGATGAGAGACACTCTCGAAGCCAGGCACCGCCATCGGCCCTGTCCTCTGCCTGTCGCATCAGCGTGGGGCCATCCATCCTGGTCCATTCTTTGTTGGGGTTGTCCATCCAGCATTTGGCTTGTGCCCCCCG
>CM031625.1:39853250-39870711 GCA_018398815.1 Conus ventricosus
GTGTGGTCTTTTGCGAGGCGTGCGAGGTCAGTCACTCCTTTCACTCCCATCTAGACCGATCCTGTCAGGGCAGACCTCCAGAGGTGGGTCGTGACATTTGTGGGGGCTCGTTCAGGATGTGAAGGGTTCTGGCTGTCTCTCTCGTTTCGCGGAGTGCCTGTCCAGTTCTGTCTGTTTTGTATATGTTCAGTCAGTTTGTCGTGTTTGTTTGTGGGTGGTTGGCTGGGTGACTCTAGTGTGTAGGGAGTCTTTTGGTGGCCTGAAGGAACATCCGGTGTGACTGGGGAGTCGAGTTAAGACGAGGGGGGAATCGACCGCGTCCAGACCTCTTTCCGCCGGGTGTCTCATGCAGATGCGGCCGTAAGACTTTCCTTTCTGTTGCCACTCAGTCTGCCATTCCTTTTTGTGGTTAACCAGTTTGCTTTACCAGGTGGTTATTGAGTACAGGTGGGTGTATCGACGTTAGTGGTCACTTTTTCTTTCTCCGGATTCCTTCTGTCATATATATATTTTTTTTTTTGGTCAGTGAGCCCCACCGCACTGTTGCTCGTGTTGTAGAGCACGGTGTTGCCAGAGGGGGAGCAGCCTGGACATTGTACGTTACATTTTTTTTTTATTTGCTGTTTCTCAGTCAGTCACCAAGAGACGTGACATATCCGAGCGGTATTTGTTTTTTTTCCAAGTGGAATTGTCTTTCCCCTGTATTTGAGAACCGTAGGATATAGTTGTCATGGCAACGTCTGGTGCTGGTGGTATGGCGACGCGTGCGTCGAAGAAGAAAGGTTTTCAAAATGTAGTCCCTACTATTAGTACTAGTACTTCGACTACAGTGACTTCTACTTATTCCAGTGCTGTAGCCGATAGTCCAGTGAGTACTTTCACTACTTCTTCACTAGGGGATCTTCCGCTGAGACCCCGACTGGCACTTCCGCTCGGAAGCGTCAGAGTATAGCGAAGCAACTGTGGGCTTCTGTTGAGTCGCAGAAACCGAAACCCTCTCTTCTCCATGCTTCCCCTCGTAAGGGTATGCCCCGGAGACTTTCCTCATGGGGAAGTCGAGACCCAAGGGACGGGTCAAACGGTCCATCCTCCCGTGTCGGGAGTGGTGAATCCTGCCCAGGATATCGCCTCCGTCCTGATGTTTCTGGAGCAACAGCGACGAGAGGATGCAGCCCTCCGTCGGGAAGAGGAAACTCAGCGTAGGGAAGAGGCTGCCAAGCAGGAAGCCCTCCATCGGAAGAGGAAACTCGGCGTAAGGAAGAGGCTTCCAGGCAGAAAGCCCTGTGTAGGGAAGAGCTAGATAGGATGGAGGCTCTGCACAGAGAGGAGACTGCCAGACAGGAAACTCTGCGTAGGGAAGAGGCTGCTCTGTGTAGGGAAGAGCTGGATAGGATGGAGGCTCTGCACAGAGAGGAGACTGCTAGACAGGAAGCACAACGTAGGGAAGAGATGGAACAACTTCTTTCGCGGGCTACCGCATCCGTAAATCAGGGGTTAATCAACAGGCAAGTGATAGAGTTAGAGGCCCAAAATTAAAGCTTCCCCGAGTTCAGACCTAGTGAGGACATTGATATGTTCTTGGAGCATTTTGACAAGGTAGCAAGTTCGTACCAATTGTCTGAGGAACAAAAGGCCATGCACCTTTTTTCTGGGTTATCAAGTGCTGCAAGGGAGTGTGTGCTCACTCTAAATGAAGGTGCGTCTTATGCAGACATGCATTTGGGCTCTGCGTAAACGTTTCCACCTTACCCCAGAGACGTACAGGAGGAAGTTCAGGTCCATGAAAAAGAATAACGACGAGACCTTCGTGCAGTTTGGAGATAGGCTGCGCAAAACGGTAGGGTACTGGCGTCAGTTGGCTAAGCTGGATCTTGAGGATCTGATTCTCATCGAACAGCTTACCAACACCGTGTCCCCAGAGTTGAGGATCCGTATAGGCGAGACAGCACCACAGGATTTCGCGGCTGCGATTCATACTGCTGAGGTGTTTGCTGAAGCCCGTAGAGCTTATGGGCATCGCCCAGATACGGACAGGAAGACCCTCACAGGATTTAGTGGCAATAAGGCGCCGAGGACTGCTAGCGGGTCGAACAAGGCAGGCAGTTCATCGGGGACCTCAGCACCCCGACTGTGTTTTCTTTGTGGTCGTCCTGGCCACGTAGGAAAGATTGCCCTAAAGCCGCCGGTAGTCATGGGGCTAGTCCTTTCCAGCGTCCTCGTGCCTCGGCTAACGTGGGTCCATCCCAGCTTCTGGGGTACAGAGTGTCCAGTGTTTCTTTTGTTGTTGGTTCTTCCTTGGTCGACACAATCAGGGATTCGGGAGCTTCAACACTCTTTGTGGACAAGGATTTGGTTTCCCCTGAGGCTCAGCGGGGCACCATTTTATGATGTGTGTGGGTTGGAGGCTGGTTTTACCTCCACCCGTCCTTCTGTACTCATTCCTATCTCCACCCCCTACTTCTGTGGCGAAGTATGGGCCATCGCGGTGGGGGCGACCTATGTATTCCCTTCTCATGGGGAATACTATCACCTTTGCGGACGGACGCAGTTAGTCCGTGTCTACGGATCTGCCCATACAGGCGTGTGTGGGAGTTCCCAAACACGTGCCAAAGCTAAGAAACAGGAGCAGGAATTGCGTCCTATTCTTCAGCCGATCTCTGACGAGGTTCTTGCTAGGGCCGATCCTGCTACCATGGTTCGTCTTCAGGCCAGGGACTTGGATGTCCAACGCCTGCGACAACTGGTAGATCGTCCCGCTCAGTCTGCCCGACACGCCAAGGTGAGCTTCAAACTCCACAAGGGGATCTCCTTTTGGGTTTTCACTCAGGCAGATCGGGTAGCCAAGCACTAGTCGTCCCCCAAAGCTTCAGAGAATCTGTTCTCCGGCAGGCCCATGATTCACCTATGGCAGGCCATATGGGCTCAAAGCGGACTCTCGAGCGAGTAAGACAGGACTTCTTCTGGCCGGGGATGAACTCTCAGGTTAGGCAGTACTGCCGCAGTTGCGTTGTCTGCCAACGGACAACGCCTAAGGGTCGCTTGAAGCGTGTTCCCCCAAGGTCAGTGCCACTGGTTGGGGAGCCATTCAGCAAGGTTGGTGTCGACCTGGTGGGACCCATTAATCCACCATCTGATCGCGGTCACCGCTACATTTTGGTAGTGGTAGACTACGCGACTCAAAACCCAGAGGCTATCCCGCTTAGGACTATCGATGCCCCTACCTTTTCTGAAGCTCTCTGGCAGATTTGGGCGCGCACTGGCGTGCCCAAGAAAAAGTACGGCCGGAAGTTTGTACTGGAGAGCGATCATCATCCTCTCCAGTGCCTGGACCGGATCCGGCCAGTCAGTCGTCGACTCATGAGTTAGGCAGTGGAACTGCAGAGTCGTGCGTTCACTTTTCGCCATATCAGGTTCCAGCAATACGGATGCTGACTATCTCAGCCGAGCTCCGTAGTCAGCACACCCATTGGGGAAATCAGTCAGAGGGACAATTCCCCTCAGCCAGGGTTATGTCCCCTTTTGGGTCTGTGTAGTGACAGTTGTCGGTAGTGAATCATCACCTGTCTCGGATTGCTACTTTTATTGTTGGAAGGTTTGCATAGTTGTTTGATAAATGTAGTATTATGTATCTCCCTGTGTAATTCTATCGGGAATGTTTGTATTAGATGTATCGTACTCTGTCGATCACAGACGGTTGGATTCGGTCCCATTGTTGTGAATTTGCACATGCGTCAAGGTTCAAAGGAGCACTGTATCTCAGAGAAACAGATGCTTTTAGAGGGGGGTTTTCACGAGTTTGTCACGAGGCCTACGACGATTGACCCATCTAGGGTGGCGGAATTATTCATTTATTTATTGTCGTTGCTGTGGTCGTGTAACCGTCCCTTAATGTGGCTTGTGGTGCGTTTGCACCTTAATTTCGTTCAGCTCAGGTTAGGTTTGCTTTCTCTCTCTCTCTCTCTATTCCACTGCCCGTGCAATTCATCCTGCAGGTTCACGGGTGGCTGGTACCTCTCGCTTGACTGGCTGTCTATCGGCCTCTCACCTGTCTTTTTACCTGCCGCACGTGCATCATTCCTCTTAGGCTTGAGGTATTCTCACTGTGACGTAGCGTGGCATGTTGGCTGCCCTCGTTTAGGCAGGTTTTCTCTTCACTCGAGCGGAAGATGTCTCTGGGAGCGCCTGCTCCGGTTCTGGTTCTTCACCACTTCGTCGAAGGTACGGTCGGTACCTTCATTCCCACAGTCGGCCTGTAGGGGAGGGAAATCACGTCATCTCTTTTCCGCATCTGCTCTGCTGTCCTCTCGACTGGACAGAGGGCAGAGAGTCGCTTGACCCGCCACTTTTGGGTCACCCCGGGTAGCTGGTAAGCATCAGTTTCGTGGGTTTTTTTTTTTTTTTTTTTGTTAGCCGGCTTGTTCTTCTCTTTTGCGCAATTTCCTTTTGTTTTCAAAATTATAAAAGAAATATTGTTTGAGACCAACTTTTTCTGGTTAATTCAATCTTTAACCTGGCCAGTCAAAATTATATCCAAAAGTCTTTCTCCTTTTTATGCATCTGGTGATGCGGTAGCCGGTGGGGATGGGGAGAACCTGGTGATTCAGGGTTGGTACTTGCTTGGTCTCGCTCATCCGCCCCTGTCACAATCGCCGGTCTCTTATTCTTCGGCCACCGTCTGTTTGTGTGTACAAGGGGAACGAGTGTTTTATGTTTGCGAGCGTGCGTGCGCACGATTAGTCGTTGGATGCGTGGTTGGAGAATTGTGTCATTTTGAAATGTTGCTATAAAATGTGGGATAATTGTGCCATTGAATTATTATTATTTGCAAATGTGGTGGCGATTATAAAGAAATGGTTGCTGTTCAGTTCCTAAGAAAGGAAAATGTTGAACGTGAGGGAAGGATGAAAATATAAATTGCTATTGGGTTGTTTAGCCTGTTAATGCAATGTCTTACCTCCTTCGTGTGAGGAGACCTTTAGTGAACATTCCTCATTTGGTTTGTTCTGTTTATGCTCAGGTCTGTGTTGAGCTGGTGTTACTAATGTATTCAGCAAACACCTCCCCTCGCCCACCATGCGAGTGGCTGTTAGGATTAAGCAGCAAATTTCAGACCGTACTGACTGCGGGTTCCAGTACCCTTTCTTCTTTCCTTCCAGTTCCTTCCCTTTTCTCTCCTCCCCGGGGGCTTCACCGAGGCCTGTGCTCTTGGGGCCGCAGGGTGTGAGGAGGGCACGGTCTTCGCTGGATGACCCTACCTCCTGTCCGGGACCTTCAGCGACAACGCCTCATCCCACGGGACGCGTTCTCCACGGTCCTCGGACTTCCTACAGCCCAGGTCACCAGTGTGGTTCGCTCTGTGTCGTGCAATTTGGGTGGGTTTGTGTGTCGAGACTGTCGGCATTGAAAGACTCTGTTCGGAACAGACCCGGTTTGGGGCACTGAGTCGACACGGTACTCTCAGTGGACTTTGGAGAGACAGAAGTGTGGGGGAACCACATGAAGCACGGGAAGGAATGGGTGTTGGAAATGATTATTTTATGATTATGGTTGTGTTGTGTGCGGTGAAATGCTTGTTTGTGACTATGTGTATGTTGTGTGTGTTGAAAGGCTTAATTGTGATTGTGCATGTTGTGTGTGTTAAAATGCTTATTTGTGACTATGTGTGTGTTGGTGTGAATAAATGGTGTGTTGTATCGTAATCTTCTTGTGTGGTCTCTTGCGAGGCGCGCAAGGTCAGTCACTCCCTTCACTCCCATCTAGACCGATCCTGTCAGGGCAGACCTCCAGAGGTCGGTCGTGACAGAGGCAAACGGGTCATTTTCCGTCCTAGATTTAGCCATTACGTGGCTGGCTGGCGCACTCGGTTTTGACCCATGAAGCCGGGATGATGTACGAGATTTTATCATTTAAGACTCTTTTGGGGGCGAGTCAAAATAATTCGCAACAAAAAGCGCATGTAATGCAAATAATGTACAAAATCAAACGTTCGAAATGTGTCAAAATAATAAGGGGGGGGGGGGGGAGGACAAAAAAAAACCCAACCAACAAAGAATAATATTTATTTTTTTAAAAACACACACACAGAGTTCATTCCACGAAAGCGTGTCTCCATTCGAGTAAATTACAAAGCGACAACGGTTGGTAAAAAAGAAGAAAAAGACAGAAAAAAACGCATCCTCCCCCAAAGGCTGCTGCTGTGTGCTTATAGGTTGTCTACTATGACCCCAGAGAACATTCAGCCGCGAGTCGTTCCACGCATTTTGTGTTAGGATACAGAGCATCTCGGTACATCGTTCTCATGGGTCTTTTGTCTGCGAATCTTCTGGTGATTTTTGTGAGATTGATCAATCGGATAATGACATCCTTATTATTATCCTTCTGGCGCCATTCGTTAACGACCTTTTTCAGATTTGCGTTGGAAATTGTCACCGAGTTTTTCAGAACACCTCCGTAAAAGGGATACAGTACTGTGCCGAAGATAATTTTAGTGACGTTAGGAAAGGCGGACTCGAGTTTGTTGATGAGCTGTCGCCAGCGATTCGTGAAAATGCTTCCCCAAAACAGGCATTCTCGCTGAAAGAAATGAGGACAGCTTCTACGTCTTCTCGTTTCTCCATCTTCGACAGCGATTTGGAAACGCTGTTTATTGTTGGTTCTTGCATGAGGCGTATTAGCAGGTTCGAGTTTTGACCAAACTGATCCCACATTATGGCTCTTTCTTCCGGGTCCAAGACGCCCCAGTCACCGATTACTACCGCCACTCGAGCCTCCCGTTGCGGTTCAGGGTGGTAGTGGTGGTGGCGGCGGCGGTGACGACTCCTTCCATCTTTTCTTAGTGGTGGGAAACCTCTTGGCCCGGTCGAAGCGGGTGGTTTTAGGATGATGAAGCGCTTGGCTGACAGACGATGAGGATGATAATGATGACACGTCCCCGTTTATATATGACTACTTGCAACTAACCTTTCGTTAATAAAATGTAACAACCGACCCGGCATTACTTCTTCGTGTTCTCTCATAGATTTTTAGCCCGCCCGCTCACCCCCCTCAAAAAAAAAAAAAAAAACTCAACCCAAAAACTTAACGCCACAAAGAAGATCAGAAAGGACTAAAAGAGCCAGGCGAAAGAACATCAGAAAGGGGGGCGAAAAGTGTTGTGATTTTGAGGTTAAAAGAGAGAACGACAAGAACTTTGGTTGGTCGGGTAGTAGATAGTTTGCCTATTGTATTAAGGGTTGTTACTTCTTCTTCTTCTTGGGTGTGACGTATCTGGTTAAAACACGTAGCCGCGGCGTTTGCTGTGACAGCCGTCAAATTGGGAAAGTTGGTATTGTAGTAATCCGAAAAGTTAATCGCCAGAGGTAGTCGTGGTCTTTGGCGTGATAGGAAGAGTCCAGTCCGTGTGTGATACACTCAAACGTAACTCCGGCAGGATGGTTGACTCCGGAGGAGTCACTTTGGTCGAGTGTGATTCCATAGGTTACTGTTTCTGACATATCCTCCCGTTGTTCTTGTTGGGGTACTGGACAGTTCAGCGACTGTCTAGGGCGTGGCTTTCCGCACGAAGGGTTCGATGTACAGTCCCTGGATTTTCATAGTGCAGCGTGGGGCTGTTCGTTCGCCTGAACAATCAATGTCACCCTGGGTTTCTCTCGTACCTGGCGCTCAAACCGCAGTCCATCAACCGCCAAACCGTAGACAGGAAAGAAAAAAATGTAGACAATCAATCACTCCCTAAAACATTGCCTCTCAGATACCGTTTGCCTTTCAGACTTCATCTTTGCGCCAACAAAAACTTTGAGTTAGATGAGGGGGTGGACAAAAGCGTAGAAAAAAAAAGAGAGTTCTGAGATTGAGGGGGTGGAACCAAAACTTTATTTCGTCTTTCTCAATCTTTTACGATAAGAGTTTCCTTAGTCATTTTAGAGGATCTCCCGAAACGTCATTAATATGGATGGGTGTTGTGTGCATTTTATCATTCCAGGCGGCTTGGCCCGAATGTGTGTTTAGGAACGGAATTTTTCGTGTGAGTGTTGTGTGGTGTGTGTGTTGTGTGTGTTGTGTTTAGTGTGTGTGGAGGGTCAACTTAGCGGTATGTTATGTGGGAATTGTGTACCCACAAATAATAAATGTACTCTCCTTTTCTCCTCTTCTTCATAAAGTTCAGATCCGTATAAAAGAAACGTATACGTCACACACACAAAATACACCCCCCCCCCCCCCCCCCCCCCCCCTTTAACGCACCCCCCCTTCATTTTAATAACAGGTACATTGTCTGATTTGTTTGCATCGAGTATCGGCTAGATTTTTTCTGTTTTGGGGTCTTCTCTTTCACTCTGAAGTTTTCAAATAAAACGAGGTAACTGTTTGTTTTAAGAAGTACAACAGTCAATTGGTCTAAAACCAATTTAGGCTGTTTAGGAATGTACAAAGATTTAGAACTCATTATAGTTAGTTTTAACCAATCATAGGACTACAACATTATATATTGAATTATAATAAAGCTTGCTCAAATGTCTATGTTGAAAGAAATGGGGGAGATAAGCATCCTATCTGCAGTGGTAGAGATTTCCTAACTAACAGTATGTGCTTGAGTGGGTGAATGGGGGAAAAAAATGCTTCTCACAATGAACCTTCAGCAAGCTTATCGTCTCCAAGGGGGAGACACCCTCCAATAGGGAGGGAAACTCACTAACATATAACTCCTGGTCATATACCAATATTTCGAAACTTGGTGGTTTCTCCTCAGTGACCACGGAAAGTGGTAATTTGACTCCTCTGCCTTTTCAGTTTTAAGAAGACTGCAATCCCAGAAAAGGCTGGTGTGCAATACCGTAGTATGTTTGTTGAGTTTTCAAAAAAACAACCAAAGGTGCCACCTAAGAAGCAAAAGAAAATGATGAAAGAGCAAAACAAGCTACATTTTCTTGTGAAAAGTAGAACATATGAAAAGATATCCTCTTAAGACACAAGTGCTGAGGGCCAGTTCTTGGAATGAATCAGCAAGGGACTAAAATACAACAAACGAATAAATTCCAAGGATAAGTACCGAGCACCGTTCCAGCAACTTACAGAGCAGCTTGGTGTTGCAATGACTGCAAGAAATATTGAATTAAAAACAAAGCTTGCTCTTATGTCTTAGATTGAAGAAATGGGGGATAAGCATATCATATCTGCAGTGGTAGATGATTCTGCCTAAATAACAGTAAGTGCTTGGTGGGTAATGGGGAAAAAAAGGCTTCTCACAATGAACCTTCAGCAAAGCTTTTTTTAGAATCATTACCACTGCAGATTATGAATGCTTATCTCCCCTATTTTTCAATCCTAAGACATAAGAGCAAGCTTTGTTTAAAATAATTCTTTTTCCTTTTCTTGCAGTCATTGCAACACCAAGCTGCTCTGTATTTTTGCTTGAAACTTTTCTCCGGTACTTACCCTTTGGGAATTTATTAGTTTTTTGTATTTTGGGTCCCTTGCGGATTCATTCCAAGAATTTGGCCCTCAGCACTTGTGTCTTTAAAGAGGAAAATCGTTTCATATTTTCTATTTTCCACAAGAAAATTACAGTGTTTTGCTCTTTCAATTTACTTTTGCTTCTTAGGTGGACTTTGGGTTGGGTTTTTGGAAACTCAACAACATACTAGGTATTGCACACAGCCTTTCGGGATTGCAGTCTCTAAACTGAAAAGGCAGGGAGTCAAATTACCACTTTCGGGGGGTCACTGGGAGAAACCACCATTTCGAATATGGGTATAGGACCAGGATTATATTTAGTGATTTTTCCCTCCCTATTGGAGGGTGTCTCCCCCTTGGAAACTATAAGCCTGCTGAAGGGTTCATTGTGAGAAGCCTTTTTTTTTTTTCACCCACTCAAGCACATACTGTTATTACAGAATCATCTACCACTGCAGATATGAATGCTTACTCCCCCTATTTCTTCAATCAAAGGGAATAAGAGCAAGTTTTGTTTAAAATTCAACATTTCTTGCAGTCATTGCAACACCAAGCTGCCCTGTAAGTTGCTGAACGGTTGCTCGGTACTTTCCTTGGAATTTATTAGTTTGTTGTATATATATATAAATAATATATTATAATATATATAATATATATATATATATATATGTATGTATGTATGTATGTGTGTGTGTGTTTTGTATGTATGTGTGTATTATGTATGTATGTATGATGTGTGTGTATGTGTGTGTATGTATGTGTGTGTATGTATGTGTGTGTGTTGTATGTTATGTATGTATGTGTGTGTGTGTGTGTGTGTGAAAGTGTGTGTATGTATGTATGTGTGTGTGTGTATGTATGTGGGGTTGTGTATGTATGTGTGTGTGTGTGTATGCGTGTGTTTTATATGTATATATATATATGTATGTATATGTATATATATATTGTCACGTTTCATACGGCCCTGAAGTGTTGTGGATACTTTTTTTTATTCGGTGTTGTTTGATTAGTTTTTAGAACACGGAAGTGCGGCGTAATCGGCACACATTTTAATTTACGTCTTCGCGATTGCGTCATCGTCCACGACTTATTCTAGCACAATAACAAGACGGCAAGGTGACAAGTTGGAAACGAAGATTTTCCCGATTGGTAAAAAAACATACGGTATTGCGTTCTCTTGGAGATCCAGATTGCCCGTGGCAACGTCACAGGATGTCGACTGTCGGACCTAGTGGTCGCCTGTGGGGAGTTTCTGAGGAAAAGTATCGATCTGGTAAATAGTTATCAGTCCTATCGATGTGCAGGATAGTCGAGGATACTGGGCGATGGCTACTTTCATTTGTATCGTTTTTTTTCCCAGGATTCCTAGGCGCAGAGGCGTGGAGCTGCCTGCCTGAACCTGCCGTACCATTCTTAACCCATCGTTTTCTATTTTCTTTCAGGTTTCGAATCGGGTGTGAATGAAGCCACACTAGGGGGAGAGTGGTGATGTAAGTGCGTGTGTGCATGAACAATTGTATTTTAATGTGATCGGGCCCGGCTTGGTCACTCAAAAGGACATTGATTCCTTTTGTTACAGATTCCACCTATATTTGGGTTTAAATTTCCCCAATCAAAATCAGCCATCATCGTACATCAGAATTTATCAAATTCATCAAGTAAACATCGTCTCCTTTATCTCCGATAATCATCGAAAAAAGAAACGAAGAGCACAATATTGTGTTGGTGCCCATAAATTGTTTTTCGTAACTATATCGGTGCTTCGGAAGAAGACGAAGAGGACAAGCGATATTTGTATTTTGTACCGGGGTATATATTTGCTTAGTAATTATATCGGGCTGCAGAAGAAGGGAAAGGGCGATGATATTGTGTTTCATGCCGATATATATATTATTATTATGATATCAGTGCCCAGAAGAAAACAAAGAAAAGTTATATTCAAACGGAAGGCGTTTAGCACACAAGCAAAATTCAGCAAGGAGACCATCAAGGTGATTTTACGGTGTGTGTGATCGTGAAGCAGCAAGGTTGCAAAGTGACATGGACAGTGCTTTAAGAATCCCATTGCGGTAACGGAAGAATTCCAGACACGGTGACCACGACGACGTCTTCTATAATCAGATTTAAGCAGAGAGATAATGTAACCGAAAACGATACAGCACACACGCACATAATACACCAAAAATTTGTAAGTGGCCCAGAGAGAGAGAGAGATAAGATGCAGATTGTGAGTCATTAAATTAAATCATTGTCCGCGTAATTTGTGAACCCACTGCCACTCATTCACACCAAATCATCCTTCTCCCCATACACACGACATTCATATTCAAATCATTCATCAATTAGTTTAATAAAATTTGTTGAATCGTATCCATCCTCGTGAGTGTCTCCAAGTTGAGAGGAGAGAGACTTGTGGGAGAGAACATATTCCACCCCATACACACCACATCCCCCAAGGACCGTGACACACAAAAACACACACACACACACACACACACACACACACACACACACACACACACACAAAACACACACATATATATATATATATAAAATATATTATATATATATAAAATATATATATATATAATATATATATATTAAAATCAGAGTTAAGCCACTCAGAACGCTAAAAGTGCTCAACCATGTAGGGAGCGACATACCAGTTTAAAATAGAATTTTAAAATGGAAGAATTAAAAACCTGCAAGCTTGTTTCAAGCTGGATAAAAGCTCTCCTCAGGGTTTAAAATTTGGGGACCCCACCGGGTTATATACCGGGGTGTGTGAGCGGTGAGCTCGTGCTGCGGAAACTGGCCTGCCGGTTTTTTTTTTTTGGGGCGGTTCGGGAGGACTGCAGGGAATGGTGCTTGCAAAGATTTCCATTTATGCCGCAATTTTTTTCATTTCTACTTTAAGTTCAGGTCAGGTGGGGTTACAAAATATCAGAACTAAAAGTAAAAATGATAAACAATTAGGCATAAATGGAAATCTTTGTCAATCACCTTCCCGTGGCACCCCCCCCCTAAGCCCCCCAAGAAAAAAAACCGCGGGCCCACGTCCCGCACGACAGACCCACCCTCACACACCACGGAATAACACCGTGGGGGCCCCAAAATTGTATACCCTGAGGGACTTTTTATCCGTTTGAAACAAGCTTGAGGTTTTTAAATTTTTTTTCCCATTTTAAAAATTCTTTTTTAAAACGGGTATGTCGCCCCAACTGGTTGAGAAATTTTAGCATTCTGAGTGGCTTAATTTGATTTTATGATTGCTCCTCACGGAGCACGGGGGGCCAGAAAATCAAATTTAAAAGGGAGAATTAACTTTGGGCAGTCCCCCAAAAAAACCTTTTTCCACCCACAACTCACATGAAAAAACCATAGACAGACGAAATTTGTGCGCAAATGAGGTGGAAGGTTTTTTTCTTTTTGAACCCAGATACCAAAAAGGAAAAAAAAAAAATTATGGTTTTAAGTCAGGAAAATCGCCACCTTAAAAAAAGGGAAATAAAACCTTTTTTGAAAAAGCATGAAAAAAACTTGCTAAATTGTTTCAAAAACCACATAAAAAATTTTCCCAAAACATTGAATAATACATAAAACAAATCCAAATGAAAAAAAAATATTAAAAAAGGCGGACAAACAAACAATTTCTATAAAATGGAAACTAATAGTACCCCCAACCCTCAACAAAAATTTTCAAAAAAAATTTTTTTTTAAAAAGCTGATAAGCCCACATTACAACACTGAAAAAAAGAAAAAGAATTTTGTGCCCGGGATTTAGGTGATAGGATAGAAGCAACAGCAAAAAAAACCCTTTTAAAAACCCTTAAAGCCCAAAAACCTAACTTTTAAACAACCCACTTGTGATGATAAACCCCATAAAAAATCTAAATTTAGGAAAAATTAGTAAAAAGTCGGGAAAAAAAGCATGAGGACATAAAAAAACACTGAATTCAATTCTGGAAAAATAGTTCGAAGTTATCCAATTTTTTAAAAAATTTGAAAAACGAAGAAAAAACGTGTTCATTACTTTGACATTGGTTCCCCCTTCCATTGATGGGATTCTTACAAAAGCACTAAATTCCCAAACAAAATACAAAAAAAAACAGATTCTGAGAGGGGAAATCATTCTCCACACAAGAAAAATTTTTTCCCCTGAAACGTGAAATTTGGATAAAAAAAAACCAGCGAAATTTCCCACATTCGTGTCACGATGGGATCTTATGAGGGCTAAAACTTGGAAATTGTTGGATTTTCATTTTTGTCTCAAACAAAAATATTGTAAAACATTTTGGCTTATACAAAATGCGGTTTGCCATTTAAAAAAAAAACCAAAATCATTGAAAACAAGAAAAAAGAACTTTGTAAAATTTTTCAAACCCAAAATTTAAAAAATCACAGTAGAACCCAACAAAAAAACAGTAAATTTTTTAACAAAACATTGACCTTAAGGATATACATAAAAAACCATAAAAAAAAACCAAATGACACCCCGCTACGTAGCCAAAAAGAAACCCAACCCCCCCTCCATTTTAAAAAACCCAACCTAAGGGTATAAACAAAAGATTATCAAAAATGTCTGCAATGAGAAAAATTTAACAGGCAGAGCTGAATACAAGAGGCGCTGAAAAAGTGGCTACAACTACAAATTTCAATATAACCCAGATAACAACATAACAGCAACAGGAAAAAAAGGAAAAGAAAAATTTATGTATAACCCCCATATATGGAAGAACAAAAACTAACGAGGAAAAAAATTTCCCCGAAACCCTTAAAAAATCATTCCCCAAAAAACAGTACTATTAAAATATCAACAAAAATACCGTCAAGCTATCTAATCGGGATGCCCAACCTTAAAAAAAATAATTTTTTCTTCCAAAAAAACCCAAAAAAAACACAACCAAAGAGGGGGATGAAAGGATATCTTGTAAATTTCACAAAAAAGACCATGCCCTATCTCAACCAAAAAATTTTTACCCAAACACGTAACAAAAGACAGTGATAAAGAAAAAACTAGGTCACGGGAAAACCCTTTTAAAAAAAATATGCAAACCATAAACGTCCCTTTTTAAAAATGAAAAAAATAAAAACCAAACAGAAATTTAAATAAATATATTTGAAGCAAAAATAAAAAAATAGATTTCAAAAATATCATGAAAATTATAAAAAAAGCAACCCATCAACAACATTTAAAAAAAAAAAAATTAAGTATACAGAAAAAGTGGCTGTATTTGTAAGCCCCCCCTAGCTCCCTGAACTTAAAGTAGAAAGATAAACAATTTGAGGCAAAAAAGGAAATCTTTTTCAAGACCTTCCGTGGGACGTCCCCCCCAACGCGCCCCAAAAAGAAAAAAACGCAGGGGCCCGGCCGACGCACGGCTCAACCCACACACCAGGGAAAAAAACCGGGGGCGTGCCCAAAATTTTAAAAACCCCAGGGAAAGGGTTTTTTCCAGCTTGAACAAGTTGTAGGTTTTAATTTTTTCCATTTTAAAATTCTATTTTAAACTGGGATAGATATAAATTTTTATTAATTTAAATTTTTTAAAAAGAAGGTTTAAAACTATCTTTTAAAAATGTTTTTTCCCAGTTCGGTTTAGCATTTTTTTTAATTTTGTTGGTTTTCCTAATTGAAAATTTTAATATTTTTATTAATTTTATAAAATTTAAAATTTTTTATAAAAAAATTTATATTTTTAATAAAATTTTTAAAAAAAATTAAAAATTTATTTTTTTTTTTTTTTTTATTTTTTTTTTTTTTTTTTTTTTTTTTTAAATTTTTTTTTAATAATTATAAAAATTTATTTAAATTTTTTTTTTTTTTTTTATTTAAAAATTTTTTTTTATTTTTTTTATTTTTTTTTTTAAGGAATCAAATTTTATTTTAAAAAACAATATAAATTTTATTTTTTTTAATTTTTTCTTTTTTTTTTTTTTTTTTTTTTTTTTTTTTTTTTATTTTTTATGTTTTGAAGTTTGGAAAAAGAAAAAGCCATAAACAAGATTTTTAAATTTGCCGCGCACTTGGGCCCCCCCCCAAAACCCCCACACCACCAACACACACCAAACACACACACACATAGAATAAACCAAAAAAAACAAAAAAGCCCCAACACCAACCCCTTCAAAAAAAAAAAAAAAAACAAAACCCCCCAAAACGAAAAAAAACCCCCCCCCCACACAAAAAACCCACACCACACACACACACACACACCAACACACACATAGAAAAGCGTTTTATAGTTGAAACAAGCTTGTAGGTTTTTAATTTTTTCCATTTTAAATTCTATTTTAAACTGGTATAGATATATATATATATATATATAATTGTTAAAAAGTAAGGTTTAAAACTATCTTTTAACAAATGTTGCTCCCAGTTCGGTTGAGCATTTTTTTTTAAATCTCTGTTGGTATTCACTACCATTGTCTATATATATATTTATATATATATTATATATATATTATATATATATATATATAAATATATATATATATATTATATATATATATATATATATATGTGTGTGTGTGTGTGTGTTTGTGTGTGTGTGTGTGTGTGTGTGTGTGTGTGTGTGTGGTGTGTGTGTGTGTGTGTGTGTGTGTGTAATTTGTGTGTTTGTGTGAGCACACGTATCTGCATATAGGCTATTATGTGTACAATTGTGTGTGTATGTGTGTGTCTTTGTATGTGGGCGTGTGCGCATGTGCGTGTTTGTGTGCATTGTGCGCTTATGTGTATGTGTGTGTGTGCGCGCGTATGTCGGTGTGGACGTGCACATGCACACATGTGTGTACGTGTGTGGGTAAGAGCGAGCGAACGTACTCGGACATGTTCCTATGTGTGAGTGTGTCTGTGCGCGCACGCGCATGTGTGTGTGTGCGTGTGTGTGTGTGTGTGTGTGTGTGTGTGTGTGTGTGTGTGTGTGTGTGTGTGTGTGTGTGTGTGTTGTGACTGCGTGTGTGAATGTTCAGAAGATGACTTAGGAACAAGAATAAGACCATCAAACACAGCATAAAAGTGCACGCGCACACTTGCACACACACACACACACACACACACACAACACACACACACACACACACACACACACATACGCATAACAATAAGAAGAACAACTCCTACCCCTCAAATACATCCCACGGACACACACACACACACACACACACACACACACACACACACACACACACACACACACACACACACACACACACACACACACACACACACACACACCAAGCATACACACATACTCTCTCTCTCTCTCTCTCTCTCTCACTCACACACACACACACACACACACACACACACACACACACACACACACACACGCACACACACACACATACACACACTCACACACCAACGCTTTCGAAGACATGACTTTGGACTCTCTAATTAACACGCAGGCATTACCCATTGATTAACACACACACACACACACACACACACACACACACACACACACACACACACACACACACACACACACACACACACTCACATACGCACACACATAAACACATGCACGCGCGCGCGCGGCGCGTGCACGCACGCACGCACGCACGCACGCACACACGCACACACACACAACACACACACACACACAACACACACACCACACACCACCCCCCCCCCTCACTCACTCACTTACTCTCTCCCCCCCCCCCCCCCCCACACACACACACACCAACGCTTGCACACTCACGATGTCCATGGGCACTCTAATTAACATGTTGGCATCACCCCACTGATGAACACACACCAGTGCCCACACGTGTATAGTATACGCTGGGGACCCTGAGAGATCCAAAGTCATATCTCAGTTGATATGTGTTTCATCTTTTGTGTCATTTATTGGAAAGGCCAGTATGAGATTGCCCCAATCTCTAGGAGTCTTCGCAATGGTGGCCTTGAAATTATTCCAATGTTTGTTTGGTTGGTGATGTTTCTTGCTCCTCCCTTAAGTCTGGATGTGCGTCTACTTTCTCTCTTGATGTTCAGATC
>CM031625.1:39871711-39899728 GCA_018398815.1 Conus ventricosus
TGAAAGATGGTCTATGGTATAGTGGCTTTGCTCTTGTTTGCTTAAGTGATTCTTCAGATTTCTTATCACATCAGATCGGCCAAGCAGTAATCCAGTTCTTATTGTTGCCTTGCAAGCCAGTGTGTCTGCTCTCTCGTTTTCCTTTTACTCCAGCATGTCCAGGGCGGTACATCCATATGAGTCTCTCCAATGGAAGGCTGCACATTAGTTCATTCCAAGCAGGGTTTTCCATTCCACGTTTCACTTTCTGAAGTAGGTTATGGAGTCAGTCAGTATCATGGCTTGTTGAGTTTGAAACTGGCTTATGGATGTAAGCCAGTGGAGTGCTTGTGTCACTGCTTCTACCTCCATTGTTAGACTTGAAGTTGTTAAACTGTGCGCACCATTGTCTTCCTGAATAATTCGGCCATTTTGCTTCACCGTGTGTCCCAAGCCTGACTAACCTTAGGTGAAAGAACCGTCAATGTATCTTTTGTGCTCCAGCATCTGAATTTCTGAAATTTGGTAGAGGTGCTTCAAGTGGTCTGGATATTTCCACCATTCCTTGTTTTCTTTGATTTCTGCTAACTGGCACACAAACTGTATACTGTCTTCTGCCTGTACCATCCATGATTTTCCACGTCCTAGCCGAGTGCATTTTGTTTCCTTGACCGCCGCATGAAGTGGGTTTTGGGGATTTTCAAGGGCTCTGAAATATGCCTTCACCTGTTCCAAATTGTGTCTTGTCTGCATTGAAGGAAGGTCGAGCAGGTATCGCATAGTTTGAACTGGTGTGTCCTTTGTGGTTCCCAGGATCAATCTGATTGTTTCATTTTGAATTCTTTCTAATTTTGAGAAGGTTGCTGTTGCACAATGTTGTAAGCCCTAATCCATAATCTGTCACACTGAGTACAAGTGCGTGATACAGTCGGTAGAGATGGCGCTGTTCAATGCTTTTAGCTGCCATTGCTTTTATGGCAGATAAGCCTTTTTTGCATTTAAGAACACTATTCTCAACATGCTTTCTAAAGATTAGCAATCTGTCAAAACCTACACCCTAATAGCATAATTAGTTAGTTGATTCCACTTTCAAGACTCTTGCGAGTTTTCTTGCTATGATTCGTTCCATGAGCTTTCCTGCTATATCTTGCATAGTGAGTATACGGTACCATTTTATATTTAGCTGATGACGATCTTTGCCTGGCTTTGGTTTAAGCTTTCAGGTAGCTGTGTGTCCAGTCTTCTGGGACATAGCCTTTATCAAAATTCTCCTGGTAGAGACTGAAGAGTTTGACTCTGTCCTCTTCTGAGAGCTGTTTGATGTCTGCATACCGTACTTTGTCTGGTCCTTAATGCATCTAGCTGTTGCGTCATCCAGTTCAGATTCTGTGATTTTATCATTGATGCCTGTCTGAGCTAGGTGCTGGTTTAACTGGGTCAAATATGTCTTCTTTTCCTCCATATTTCTTTGATCACTCTGTTCTATGAAACGTTTTAGTAGAGCTGACCCTTTCTCTTAATTTGTCTTCAGTTTTGTGATCCCATCAGCGTCTAAGATATCTGGGGTTGCGTTTGTTTGTTGTTTTTGTTTGTTTGTTTGTTGTTGTTTGTTGTTGTTTTTTCCTTCCATGCGACTATAAAAGTGCCAGAACTGAGTCAGTGTTGTGTCATAATTAAGTGACAGACAAAACTGCTGCAGCTTGGTTTCTTTTGCTTCATCAGCTACTATTTCGAATTGTTCAGTTTTCTGATTCATGTCTGTTTTAATAGCTAGATCAGGGAAGGTTTTCTTCTTTCTCCCTGGCAACATCTTACAGACTTGAGTTTCTCTTTCCAGGCTATTTCTGTGTCTATATTCCACCAAAGGGGTAGGCTAATTTGTTTGGTTGTAGCATTGTTTCTTTTGCATCTTCTACTCCTTAACGTTCCTATAATACCCCCTTCATTGTTGTTGTATTGAAAAGGGTCTATTTGTTTCGTTTGTGTAACTTTTGAAGGTTCTTGTAAACTGAACACAACAGGAAATGGTCACTTCCATGATGAAGAAGGGCTTTCTGCACTCATATCTGCTGTGAATTTTGGTCCAATGAGTGCAAAGTCAATGACACTGTCAGTTTCACACCTGACTCCCTGTATGTGTTGGGGATGATGATGTCAGTGCACTAAGAAGTACTTCATCCAACATCGCTTCCAGTGCATTTCTTTAAGGATTGGTACCATGCTGATCCCATTCAGATCTCCACATAGTATGACAGAATCTCCAGATTACTGTTCTATTTCCTCCATCAAATAGGAGCCGCGCGCACGACACACACACACACACACACACACACACACCACACACACACAACACACACACACACACACACACACACACACACACACACACACACACACACCACACACACACATACACACACACGCAGTACGCACGCACCACGCACCACACACCACACCCACACGCACACACACACACACACACACACCACACACACACACACACACACACACACACACACACAACCAAGATACAACCTCCTCCCTCTCACACACACACACACACACACACACACACACACACACACACACACAACACACACACACACAACACACACACACAACACACCACACACACACAACAAGATACAACTCCTCCCCCTCACACACCACGTACACACACCACACACACACACACACACACACACACACACACACACAACACACACACACACACACACAACACACACACACACACACACACACACACACACACACACACACCACACACATCATCATCTCTCTCTCTCTCTCACACCACACACACAACACACTCCACACACCAACACCACACACCACACACCACACACACACAACACACACACACACCACACACACACACACACACACACACACACACACACACACACACACACACACACACACACACACACACACACACCACACACACACACACGCATACACCAATGCTTGCACACTCCCGTCCGTGGACTCTGTAATTAACACGCCGGGATCACCCCAGCATCACCCCACTGATGAACACACACCAGCGTGCACACGGCTACAGTATGCTCTGTGGGCACTGACAAATTCAATGTCTTATCTCAGTTGACCTGTGTTTGATCATTTGTCTAATTGGAAAGGCCCAGCTTGAGTTTATTCAAGCTCTAGGAGTCCTTGCAGAGTTGGCCTTGAGATTACTCATTAAAGTATTGGCTAAATAAATGTTCCTATGAAATAAAGCTCCAAACATCATTTGTTTCATTTGAAAATTACCAAAATGTTACCATTTTTTGTATGATTTTTGTATGCTACACTGTCACTAACACTCCAACTATGTAAATGACTTCTATTGAGACTGTTACAGCTACAGCCTGGCTCTGTGTGTGTGTGTGTGTGTGTGTGTGTGTGTGTGTGTGTGTGTGTGTGTGTGTGTGTGTGTGTGTGTGTGTGTGTGTGTGTGTGTGTGTGTGTGTGTGTGTGTGCAGATGCCGATATGATAACCGAAAAATCAGTTATTAGCAATGTGCGCAGCACAATTAACAACATCACCTGCAAGGTTTGCTGTACGTGTTGTCAGGTTTGCTGTACGTGTTGTCAGGTTTGCTGTACGTGTTGTCAGGTTTGCTGTACGTGTTGTCAGGTTTGCTGTACGTGTGGTCAGGTTTGCTGTACGTGTGGTCAGGTTTGCTGTACGTGTGGTCAGGTTTGCTGTACGTGTGGTCAGGTTTGCTGTACGTTGTCTGAAGAGCGAACAGAACGGTGCTGGTTTATCTTTGTACATGGGTATTCCTTAGGATGCAGTATACACACTTTGCTGTTGCTTCAGGTATCGGTTTTCCCCTCCCATATGCAGGTAAGGTGACAATGTTTGTATTGTGGAGATGTCATTGAAACTGGAGCCTCCATGAGAGCAGATCTTGGAGGACCACAGAATCGGAGACATGTTTTATGCTGATTGACGAGGATGAGGATGATAAAGGTGATGCTACGGATTTCCATTCTGATTTGAGACTGAATGACAGGGCTGTACTCCATGCTTACGTTCTTAATGTATCCCGGCGTCAACCAGGCCCAAGAGATAGAATACAGACACCTGCAGTGTTAGTTAGGAAATTTGAGCGATGCTCTCAGAAGCCCATCACTTTAATGGATGACATTCGACTGTCTGCCCCAATCTTGCTATCTAAGCCGATCATTGATTTGGCTCTGGGTAGCAGCTGGTCGGGGCAAAAAAAAATCCCACCAAAAAATGGCTCTGATAGGATTTGAAACCCGATACTCCAGTCATGAGTCTGCATCGCCGACACTTCACTATGGCAGTGGGTGGTCTGATAGGAATTGAACCCGATACTCCAGTCATGAGTCTGCATCGCCGACACTTCACTATGGCAGTGGGCGTGGCTTTCAGAGCATGATGTCGGAGGTCGTCTACAGCCGTCAAAGATTCAAGGCAAGGTATGTTTGAACCTTATCTCATTGGTCAATACATGTGTACCATTATGAATCCATAAGCTGCAATCGCCAGCATCCCATCACAGTGACAGTACAGACTTCTTTGTGTCAATGCGAGTTAGTTATCATGAACTGGCCGAATAATATGAAACAAAAACCGGGTAGGACATTTTAAGTCAATTTATAAACAAGTATTTGCTAAGGTTATCAAGCTCTGCCTGATAAAGTTTTCTGTGGTAGTTTATGGTTCTTTGGGGTGTTTTTTATCATACAAGTATTTATCCACATACACAGATCATCGGCATATTGTACAACTGTAGCATTCTTAGTTACAAGTTTTGGAAGATCATACAGCAAAATATTAAAGAGCATTGGAGCTATTACAGAACCTTGAGGAATACCCATATCCAATGGTTTAAAACTGGAATATGGTGTTTTGTACTCTACCCTGTAAACTTCTTTGTGGTAGAAATTCTTTAATATAACTGTAAAAATATAAAACTGGAATATGTGTTTTGTACTCTGCCCTGTAAACTTCTTTGTGTTAAAAATTCTTTAATACAACTGTAAAAATTACCTGAAATCCCAATCGCCTTTAATTTATATAACAATGTAGCATGCCATACACGTTCAAAGGCTTTTTTAATGCCAAAGAATGTAGCCAGAACACTCTTCCGTCTGGCAAACTGATATTTGATTTGAGTTGTTAACTTTACGATATGATCAGTGGTAGATCTTCCTTTTATAAAACCTGCTTGATTAGTAGGTACTATATGATTTTTGTTACAAAAATGGACAAGTCTATTAAGTACATTTTTTTCCATACGTTTTGCAGCATCAGAAATCAGTGCGACAGGTCGATTACTGTCGATGTTTGTGACAGGCTTTCCTTGCTTTATAATTGGGAATACTATTGACTGTTTCCGAATAACTGTCGATGTTTGTGACAGGCTTTCCTTGCTTTATAATTGGGATTAGTATTGACTGTTTCCAAATAACTGTCGATGTTTGTGACAGGCTTTCCTTGCTTTATAATTGGGATTACTTTTGACTGTTTCCAAATAACTGTCGATGTTTGTGACAGGCTTTCCTTGCTTTATAATTGGGAATACTATTGACTGTTTCTGAATAACTGTCGATGTTTGTGACAGGCTTTCCTTGCTTTATAATTGGGATTACTATTGACTGTTTCCAAATAACTGTCGATGTTTGTGACAGGCTTTCCTTGCTTTATAATGGGGATTACTATTGACTGTTTCCGAATAACTGTCGATGTTTGTGACAGGCTTTCCTTGCTTTATAATTGGGATTACTATTGACTGTTCCAAATAACTGCCATAGTGTTCAAATACTTCGGCTGTTCGGATGATCCCTGGAGTCCTTTAGCCAGGGTACGACAACAACAACAACAACAACAACAACTGTCGATGTTTGTGACAGGCTTTCCGTGCTTTATAATTGGGATTACTATTGACTGTTTCCACATAACTGGCATAAGACCATCTTTCCAAATCTTTTGAAATATTTTTAATAAAAAGATAAGAACGTTTTCTGGCAAGTGTTGTAACATTTGATTTGAAATACCGTCCAGCCCTACTGACGATGTTTTATTGCATTTAAAAGAGACGGCATCCTTTAATTCTTGTGTGGTTATGGGTGTATTTATGAAATGGTTATTATTGGGACTGGTTCATAATAAAGTTCTGTTTTTTCTTGCTTTTCCCGATGTTGTTTGCATTCGTGCGGAAGGTTTTCCAGGCGCATGGTCTTAGAAAACATATTAGTAAAAGCTTCGGCTTTTTCATATGGAGTCGGGAATTTCTTAGTCTCTAAATTGATAGAATATATTGGAATATTTATCCTTTTTTTCATAACTTGAAACGTTTCCCATACCTTTTGAAGATCTTTATGCTGGGAAACTTCTCTTAAGCAAAATGATGACCAGTAAAGCCGCTTTGCTTTTGCAATAACTCTTTAAGAGTGCACCTTTGCTTTCTTCATTTGTTGATGGTTTTCCTCACTTTGGTTTTAATATATTCCTTGAATTTAAGCTTTTTTTAAAGCTACAGCTTCTTCACAATCTTTGGTCCACCAGACATTCCCAGCATGACGTGTTTTTGTATATGATTAGATTTAGGTATGGAACCATTTGCAGCGAAAATGATCAGTTTGTTGAAATTTGAATACATATTACCCACACTCTCTTCTATTCCACAAACGCTCTCTACATCTATGCTGGTAAGGAGAGTTTTAAACTTGTCCCAGTCGGCAAATTTATAGTTGTATTTGGGAATTTTGTCCTCTGGTAATTCCGGAATATTATACATTTCATTGACTGTTAGACTGTTTTGACACTATAGATCACAGTACCCTTCTGTCTAGGCTTGAGCATACATTTGGCATCTCTGGCACAGCTCTTTCCTGGTTTAGATCCTATCTTTGTGGTCGTACTCAGACTGTCTCTGTGAATGGTTTCTCTTCTCAGTCAGCTGACTTGGAGTATGGAGTCCCCCAGGGCTCAGTCTTGGGCCCCATTCTCTTCGTTCTTTATACACAGCCTATCTCTGACATTGTCACTCATCATGGCATCTCCCACCACTGTTTCTCTGACGACAACCAAATCTACACCTCTGACGATATTTCTCAGCTCCCTTCTATCATTGAACGAACTCAGGCATGTTTTTCTGATATCAAAGCTTGGATGACTGACAACAAACTTCAACTGAACAACGACAAGACCGAACTGATTTTCATAGCATCTAAAAGATTATTGTCTACAAACTGCCTTCCTCATCTGTCCAACTAGATAATTCAGTCATTCGGACTTCTTCAACTGTCCGTAATCTTGGGATTACACTGGACCAAACTCTATCCTTTCAAAGTCAAATTTCCTCTGTCTGTCGTGCTTGCTATCTGGAACTTCGCCGTATTTCTTCTGTTCGTCATCTTCTCTCGGATGATGCCACCAAAACTCTCATTTCTGCTTTTGTTCTTTCTCGCTTGGATTACTGTAATTCTCTTCTTGCTGGTTGCCCACAGAATCTTCTTGGCAAATTGCAGAAAATTCAAAACAGTGCTGCCCGACTAGTATTGAAACGCTCCAAATTTTCTCACTCGGCTCCCTTGCTTGATTTTCTCCACTGGCTCCCAGTAGGCAAAAGAATTGAATACAAGCTTTCTTTGCTTTGCTACAAATCTCTCAGTGGTCTAGCCCCATCCTATCTTGCTGTTCTTCTGAATACCTACAAACCTCTTAGACAGCTACGTTCTTCCTCTGACACTTCTCTTCTCCAAATTCCTCGCTTCCGCACTAGGACCCTCAGTGAACGTTCGTTCTCTTTCCAGGCCCCCTGTTGTTGGAATAACCTCCCTTTGTCTCTCCGCTCTGCGACTTCCCTCTCTTCCTTCAAGTCTTCTCTTAAGACTACCCTCTCCAGTCATGACCCTTCCCCTCCTTCTGTCGAAAGCAGATGTACCCTACACCTGGCGTATGTGTGTGTTTGTGTGTGTGTTTGTGTGATTGTGTGCGTGTGTGTGTGTGTGTGTGTGTGTGTGTTTGTGTTTGTGTGCTCAGCTTAAGCATGTAGAAATGTTGTGTGTGTGTGTTTGGAAGATTGCCTTTTGTTGTTTATCATATTGGTTGCTTCTCTTGATTTTATTTATTCTTTATTGTAAGCGCTTAGGGCTTTCAAAGATTAGGCGCAAGAAATGCACATTATTATTATTATTATTAGTATGATCGGCAAATGATCACTTCCGAGAGTGTCCTCGTAAGTTTGCCAAGTGCAATCAAAAGCTAACTGAGGAGAAATCAAAGACAAGTCTAAAGCACTTGCTATAGAGAGAGTGTGCTTTGAAATCACCAGCAATCAGCCGTTTTTCATTCGTGCTTTGTAATGCATGTAACCATTCAGTGGTTAGGTCAGTTGGCCCTTTCGGCAGATATACAGAAACAATATTGAGAACAATGTTGTTAAGTTTCACACTGGCCGCGCATGAATATAAGTGTGGTAGATCAGATGGTGCAGGTGATGGACAGCAAACATATTCTGTACCTTCTCTGATATAAATAGCCGTGTTGATTTTTTCTTTTGAATCAGAAACTCTATTATGTACTGGAGGTAGTAAAAGTGAGGTACCTTTGGTAATTTGAATTTGCATACATTTAGAGATTGCAAAACCAATATATGATAGCTATGATCTGCTAGATGTTGAATTAACCACGCTGCATTTGTCAGTACCGATCTGGCATTCCAGTGTAAAATTCTCATTGATTTATCAGCATGTCACTGATGAAATATCAACAATGCAACTTAGTATAAAAAATTAAGCAAGGAAGAAATGTTTCAAATTGAACACAAAGATGGGAAGGATGAAAGGAATATGAATACGTTTGAATGTCTGTTGATTAAAGTAGGCCCTGAAACCTTATAATATAAGAGAGAGAGAGAGAGAGAGAGAGAGAGAGAGAGAGAGAGAGAGAGAGAGAGAGAGAGAGAGAGAGAGAGAGAGAGAGAGAGAGAGAGAGAAGAAAGAAAGAGAGATAGATAGATACGGATACGGATAAGGATGTTTTATTCATGCAGGCCATGGCCCCTAATGAAGGGGGTGTTGAGATCAAATCGTTTCAAACAGAAATAAGCATGCCATCAAACATCTAGGCATGCGCAAGTAAAAGCATACTCGATATTAAACAACATACAACGATCAATGCTTAACTGCATGCTATACTTCGAATTTTAAATGCCTTGTACAAGAAAATAGCAAAACGTTTTACAGTAGTTTCATTTGTAGATGCCTTTAGTAATGAAAGTCGAAATGAAAAAGGATGTCTACAATATTTTTGATGAATGAGCTGATTCCTCAGGTCACTTAGACCGGGGCAGCACAACACAAAATGAACTTCGGCACATTTACAAAGCGGACATGTCAGATCAAGTTTATCATGCTTCTTATAACGATAATGATGAACAGAAAGATCAGAAATTCCTAATCTGAACTTTGTCATGATATATTTTCAATGATTATCCATTTCAATAGATAAATATACCGGCACACAATGTATAGACCTTAACTGTCTATAAAAAGCAAATCGGTCACTTTCATGAGCGTGACATGACCATTCTTGCCATCTGCAATCTATCAATCTATTCGGAAATGCACGAAGAAATCCATATATGTCCCCAACGTTCTGTTATAGCCAAACATAGCCAAATCCAAGTTTATGTAATTTAATCCTCACGTTAGAAACCCAGTTTCTTTTCCCTCTACTATCCAAATCATACAACATATATGCTTTCTTGGGCAACCTTGAAATTTCCATTTGAGTTATTTTCAACCAATAACGTATGCAAGCTGTCGCAGAATTCAAATATATTGGATATCTATTTACTTCGCCATAGACTAAATCGTTAGGTGTTCGCATGCTCACTCCTAGAAACTTTTTCAATGCAAATAAATGGACATTTTCACAATAAACAGCAGAATCATAAAGACCCCAGATTTCAGCTCCATACTGAGCGATAGGCTGTACCTGGGAATCGAACAATTTTATAAACAATTTCAAAGACTGGTTTTCTAATTTTGACAAGTGTTGCATGATGCATAGTAGTGCACGCTTAGCTCTACTGGCAAGATCCTTGCATGCAAAAGTAAAGCTTGATTTCGTTGAAAAATATATTCCTAAATATTTATGTACGTTGACCACAGGCATATGCACTCCATTATAAGTCCACCTTTCTCTAATTCCTAAAAACCCACCCTTTCTAAACGCAATTATATTGCTTTTTGACATGTTAATTGTAATTGCTAACTGAAGTGAAGATGCAGATCGTGATAGATTATTTAGTTGAGTTTGTAAGCCAATAAATAGTTTCAGACATCAGAACACCATCGTCTGCCAAGAGATGAATAAACAACTCAAGAGCATCGCAAGTAAATTGTGCACCATGTTTTCCATTTCTAACAACCTCTGATGTTAACTCATTAATGGAAACAGAAATAAAACAGGACTGCAACATCCCCTTGTTTTACACCAGAGGTACATTGAATATAGTAAGTCATGTTTCCTCCACACCGAACCTTAGCTTTAACAGAGGAATACATGCTAACTATGCATCTAAACAGTTTTCCACGAACACCAGCTTTTAAGAGAATAGGCCACGTAATAGTTCTATTAACAGAATCAAACGCTTTCTCAAAATCTATGAAAGTGACATACAGCTTACGGTTTAAAGAAAACTGTTTTTGCACCAAAGCCATCAAAGTAAATACATGATCAACAGTTGAATAATTGCGCTTAAAACCTGCCTGATATTCGCCAGTGATATTATTATCTTCAACCCATTTCTGTAATCGGCGATTGATGATAGTGCTGTGTAATTTGCTACTAGCGTCACTTAAGGAGATTCCTCTATAGTTATTAAGATCATTCACGTTGCCTTTTTTGTACAGTGGTAAGAACAATACTTTCCATCCAATGTTCAGGATAAATTCCCTTATCAAATAAAGAATTGAAGAAGGTTACAAAAAGTTCATAATCAGGTCAGTTTTACAAGCATATTTCAGCAGCTCACCAATTACACCGTCTGGTCCTGGAGCTTTACGTTTCTTAATTTTTCTTAGAGCAAACATTACGTCCTCTTTTGAAATCGGACGACTTAAATAATCATCCTCTCCATCATTATGATCCAGTTGTAACCTGCTGTTGGTATCTACATCTTTCGTTAGAAGTGACTTAAAATGTTCGTACCAGGTTTCAATACTGATGCTGTTCACTGGTTGTTTTCTTTTTAATGAAATTCGATGTACATTCTTCCAGAATTCTTTCTGATTTTCCATAGATGCAATTAATTCAGTCAGCAATGCGTTGTTAAATTGTTTCCTTTTAATCCTTTGCAAGTGTTTGTACTTTCGTCTTGCCCTACAATAGAAATCACGATCTTTGTCGTCATGTGTACGTTTACATTTTCTAAATACATTTCGGACTTTCTTTTTATTGTCATGACATTCAGCATCAAACCAGTCTTTTGATTTCGAATCATTAATTCTTATTTATTTCTTCATACACTGTGCTGCATCTTTGATGCAGGTGTTGAAAACATTCAAAGCCTCATTTACATTAACATCAGTAACACTAACTGCATATCTGATTTTTTCTTGAACCTGTTGTGTGGAAATATTACTCATAAACACATCAGCACGGTCTTCATTCCATATAAACCTTTCCAATGTAAAACTGTTTTCAGAAGGACTTATCTCCGAGTTGACATCATCCCTGCCGTAACTCAAATGAAATTCCACAGGCATATGATCCGAATCGAATCTCTCAGACACTCGTAGCTTACATGAATCACATAATAATGCAAACAAATCACACGACATAACAAAGTAATCATTTACACTGCATCCATGGTCTGAAACGTACGTGTAGCAACCTTGACAGTCGCCATGACACATACCAGTAAGAATACACAAATCCAGTGCAGAACACATATTCAACATCATTTTGCCGTATTATTCAGTACAGAGTCCTCAGATAATCGATTAGCGTTGATTGGATGACTTGCATGTAGAAAATCAAAAGTACTTGATATTACTTGACAATAATGTGAAACATTACCCGTTCTACTGTTCAAATCCCCGCACAACAATACGTATGCATTTTGTAAACTAGTAAACAACTGGACAAATAGTCTTCCAATAAAGCAAATCCATTTTCAGAGTCAAAATATAATGCGGGAGCCTTCTGGAGGCACATATGAGTATATATACAATACATCTTTGTCCACACCAAACAATGTTTTATTTATAATAAGTGCACCAACAAAATTTAGATTTTATTTCAACTTGTTTGACATATGACGCATACATATTCTTAACGAGATACAAAATCCCACCAGATCGTCTCCCTTTAATCGTCAGTTTTATCGCAGGTAAACAAAACAATTTGTATGCAGATAATACGTCAGATTTAAATTCATCAGTAAATGTTTCTATTAAACAAATGAAATCGAAGGACTGAAGAAAGTTTACAAAGTCATTGTCTTGTAATTTTGATAGTAAGCCATTGACATTCCAATGCAGGAAAGATAACGAACTACTTTTGTCATGTTTATGGCTAGTTACATTATGGGGGTGAGCTGCCATCATCCAAGAGGAGAAGACACGTTTTCTTCGGCTCTGCGATTAATTAACGTTTTCAGTTAATTTCTCCAGTTGTCATCAGTATATTCGTTCAGATCGGTGACACTGTCAACATGCCATCAGCAACCCTCGATTTCAGAGGTCGGTGTGGCGGATTCGTCGCAGTCTTTATTAGTGTTATGGCAAGAAGAGCCAGGTTTGGGAGGGCCCACGAAATCTACTCCCACGAAGTCTACCCTTTGATCGTTCTGCAATTTTTATTGCAGCTACCCCGTTGTCCCGCGAGATCTACTTTTATGGGCGCCCCACCGGATCTACTCCCACGAAATCTACTTGGTGGGGGCGCACTACGAAATCTACTCCCATGTAATATACGCCAATGTGTTTGGAAAATGTTGGCCACGCCGCCTTTCCATGGAATCTGCTCAGTGAATTAGTCAACAGTACTCCCTGGCCACGCCGCCTTTCCATCGTAAATCTGCTGAGCTCGTTCACTAAATAAAAATCAAGTTCAAACCGTTGGCTGCAAGTTTGTGATTCAACGAAGCAGCAACACCATGGAGTTTATGCCCACTGCACGAGGGGGAGGTACCTACTTCTTGACGGATACAAATACATCAAGAACAGAAGCAGCAGAACTTTTACTTTTGGCGATGCGAATACCACAAAACATGTACTGCAACAGTTACAACGTCTCTCGACGATACCCTGAACAACAGAGACAAGGCAATACATAATCACCCTCCAGATCACGCCAAAATTGCTGCCGACAAAAAAATGATAGAATTGAAAGAGACTGTGAAAGAAGAACGTTCGAGACCAATCAAACGGTTGTATAGCGAAGCTTTTAATTTTCCTCCTGTTGGAGAAAATGACGATTATGTTGCAGCATCACCATCGTTTGCCAAACTGAAGACCACTCCATCTGGAGTCATTCCACTCCGCACTGAGGAAGGCTTCCACAGTCCTCATCACAACATTTTTACCCTTGTTTCTGCACTCAGGAGCAGACAACAGGAAACAGACACCGCGATCCGTTTCCTAATGATTGGCAACCCTCCTCCAGCAAAGAAGCGAGCTACCAGAGTGAAAGAAGCACAGATAATGCGAATTCTGCAACAGTTCAGAAGAGGCGAACGTGGTATTCGTTCGTACATGGATGCTTTGAGTTTCACTATCAAACTCCATTGAGAAAGGACAACCCTTTAAATACTTTAATGTCATTTATTCTTCCACTTCACGCAGTGTATCTGGAGGAAGATTTTTTGTAAATAAATTTAGGTACATAAATTTACTTTTAATGTCATTTTATGAGAGAGGCCGAGGTACATACATTTCACGGGTCTATTAGATTTGCATGTGATCTTGTAGATTTCGTGGGAGTGGATTTCGTGGTTCGCTCCTACGGAGTAGATTTCGTAGGTCACCTCTGCAGAGTAGATTTCGTAGGAGTAGATGTCATGGGAGTAGATTTCGTGGTCCAGTCGTAGATTTCGTGGGAGTAGATTTCGTGGGTCGCCCCCCCAGGTTTAAGCTATCCATGTCGGTGCGCGTGTTAAAAGTACACACCCGTGTCACCGGTGTCATGGTAGGCTTGGTACTCACCGCCTTTTTCTTCAGCGATCTTCTGCTCCGATGCGGCGACGTGGAGACGAACCCCGGGCCAACGTCGTCCAGCTCCAGCTCCAAGAAGCAGTCCCGCCTGGCTCGTGATGGCTCTGTGCGCCGTGCAAGTACGGACTCTTCCATGACACCTGATCCTGACCAAGCTCCAAATAAACCCGAACCCACGAACCGTGACATCATGGCTGCCCTGAACTCGAGAAGCGACCAGATGGACGCAAAGCTGGACGCAGTCAAGCAGGAAGTCCATGATCTGTGGGAGGACTACGCGACCCTTCACAGTGAGATGAGGGAGCTGAAGAAAGAGGTGACAGAGCTACGGAAAGATAACGGGGATCTGCAGAAGAGCAACAACGACCTGCGTGAAAAGCTGGAAGATTGCGAGAGGCATATAGACGACCTTGAAGGCCGTTCTAAGTGTAACAACCTGATTTTCTACGGTCTGCCCCGGAGAGACGGCGAAACCAACGCAGACTGTGAGGGCTTGGTGCAGGATCTTCTGACGGAGAAGCTGGATCTGACTGACGATTTGGAGTTTGACCGTGTGCACCGACTGAGTTCCAGACTCCCTTACTCCCCAGTGATCGCCCGATGTGCTTTTTACAAGCAAAAGGTGAAGATTTTTAAAGCTAAGGGTAAGCTGAAAGGTTCAGATGTATTTATTGGGAAGACTTTTCAAAGGGGGTCAGGGACATTCGTCGAAGGCTGACTCCACACTTGAAACGCGCTAAGCAAGACGAAAACAGAGCCACGATGGTGTACAATTACCTTTTGATTGACGGTAATAAATTCATCGACGCTCGTGACAGGCTCGTAGAAGTTAAATAGAAAACCGGCCGGCCCTATTTTGATGTGCATAAAATTGATTTCTGTGAGGGAACATTTCCAAAAGCGACCCCGGTATTACCGTCCAGTGCTGCCCAGAATGACACTCAGCGTGCACGTGATTTTGGTGTTGATGGCAGTGAGAGTGTTTACCTGGATGACGAAGACTCCCTGTGTGTTTCAACTTCTGTGTGTGCTTCTGTGAGTGATTGTTGTGAACACAGGCGCTTGGAGAGAGAGAGAGAGAGAGAGAGAGAGAGAGAGAGAGAGAGAGAGAGAGAGAGAGAGAGAATCTTCAAGATAGCGATGATTTCCAACAATTCAAAATGAAATCAGTCAGACAAGATTGTACCTGAGCTGAAATTAGAACAAATCTACTTCCTTGTACAACGTGCTATCCAGCCAGATCTTGACCTAGCGCCAGTTTCTAAGGGCATCGTAATAGTTCCACCACGCACCTCTGTCTTGTGCGGAAAAGGTAGATCACTATGCCTTGGGTAGGATGAAAAAACCCGGGGTGGATGCAGCACGATGCGTCTTGCTGTCTTCCTCGGTGTCTTCCACAGCAGCTCGGAGGTGTCTTCCCAGGTTGCCGGCGAGCGTACTGGCTCCTCTTCGGGTCGGATGAATGTCGTCTCTCAGCGTCCTGGCGTTGGGATGGAGATTGCCATGGTTGACGAAAGACACTCTGGAAACACCGAAGAGCTCAGAGGTCATCAGAGCGTTAAACAGGTCTCGTTTTATTTCCAGCTCTGAATTCCTGACCGGGGCGATTTTGCTAATGATGATTTCCGCTTCTGGGTTTCAGGTGGCAATACCTTTTACAGTTTTGGCAAAGTCTGCACTGCAGATGGCTGGATCTTTATTTTTGATGTCATTAATTCCACAGTGAACAACAACAGCACCCACTGGTCTTTGCAGGGTGATTAGAGTTGCATTAATTGTCGGTTCCAGGTCTTTGACATTGTAAGTTTTCTTTCATATCGTTTCAAAACCATAAGACAAACCCAGTCTGTGTGTGTGTGTGTGTGTGTGTGTGTGTGTGTGTGTGTGTGTGTGTGTGTGTGTGTGTGTGTGTGTGTGTTGATCTCACCTATAACAATGACCGCCATCATCAGTCGATCATTTCCAATCTTCTCCTCAACTGGCATTATCATACGAATGCTATCGTGTTATTTCACTTTATGACAAAGATCAACATCCTATAGCACTGTTTATCCCACTTATTGCAATGATCATCATCCATCAGTCATCGATCATTTCCCTTCTTCCACCCGCAACCAGCATTATTACACCAATGCCACCACATTATTTTACTTAAGACAATGGTCATCACCCTATAGTACTGTAGATCTCACTTATGACAGTGATCATCATCCATCAGTCACTGATCATTTCCTTTATTCCCCAACTGGCATTATCATACTAAGGCCAATACACCATTCAACTTTTGAAACTGACCATCATCCTACACTACTATGGATCATACTTATATCATGGCAATGCTCATCATCCGCCGATCATTGATCACATCCTTCATTCCCCCAACCAGCATTATTACACCAATGCCACAACATTATCCCACTTATGGCAATGATCATCATCCATCATCCGCCGATCATTGATCACATCCTTCATTCCCCCAACCAGCATTATTACACCAATGCCACAACATTATCCGACTTATGGCAATGATCATCATCCATCATCCGCCGATCATTGATCACATCCTTCATTCCCCCAACCAGCATTATTACACCAATGCCACAACATTATCCCACTTATGGCAATGATCATCATCCATCATCCGCCGATCATTGATCACATCCTTCATTCCCCAACCAGCATTATTACACCAATGCCACAACATTATCCGACTTATGGCAATGATCATCATCCATCATCCGCCGATCATTGATCACATCCTTCATTCCCCCAACCAGCATTATTACACCAATGCCACAACATTATCCGACTTATGGCAATGATCATCATCCATCATCCGCCGATCATTGATCACATCCTTCATTCCCCCAACCAGCATTATTACACCAATGCCACAACATTATCCCACTTATGGCAATGATCATCATCCATCATCCGCCGATCATTGATCACATCCTTCATTCCCCCAACCAGCATTATTACACCAATGCCACAACATTATCCGACTTATGGCAATGATCATCATCCATCATCCGCCGATCATTGATCACATCCTTCATTCCCCCAACCAGCATTATTACACCAATGCCACAACATTATCCCACTTATGGCAATGATCATCATCCATCATCCGCCGATCATTGATCACACCTTCATTCCCCCAACCAGCATTATTACACCAATGCCACAACATTATCCCACTTATGCAACAGTGATCAGTCATCAAACGCCCCACCGGCAATATTATGCTAATGACACCACATTATTTCACTTATCACAATGACCATCATCCTACAGTGGTCTTAATCCCACCCATGACAATGATCATCATCCACCAGTCATTGATATTTTCCTTTATTTCCCCAACTGACACTATTGTACCAATGCCACTACATTATTTCACTTACATGACAATGATCATCATCCTACAGTACTGCTGATCTCAAATGATCATCCATCAGTCACCGAGAATACTGTCATCCAGTGGACACCTTCATACTGCCATATAAATGGCAATGAGGAAGCTAACCAATTGGCAATGGAAGGAGGACATCAGCCCCAACTGGAACAGAAAATCTCCTTTGAAGAAATCAAACGTATTATCAAGGAGAAGCAACAAACGAGATGGCTTGAGCAGCACCCATACTTCAACAAGAAGGATGCATACTACCGGATGTCCAATCAGACCAAGTGAACATTGTGAGACTGAGGACAGGGCACTCCAGACTGAGACATCACATGTCCACAATATTCGACACTGGCGAGTTTTCACATTATCCGTGCAGTATAGCCCCAATGACAGCGGAGCATTTCCAGCAAAACGTAAGGCAGAAAACTAGCCTGCCAACACACCGATGAGGGGAAAGCCTTATGGACCACTGGAGAGCCTCCGCCATACAGCAGCCTTCGCCAACACATCCAGGGTGCCTGCCTGAGTGAACGAAGCAGAAGAAGACCATCCTATGTTGTACTGTTGATCTGAAATGATCATCCATCTGCCACTGATCCCCCCCCCCCCCCCCCCCCGTTCAACTGGCATCATTATACTATGCCCCCGCATCATTTCTCCTATGAGAATGATCAGCATCCCACAGTACCGTTACACTATTGATTTCAATGTTCTTCAAAGAAAAAAAACAATAAGCCAGTGACAAAACAAAGGGCGCCTGGGAAAGAATGAGATCGATGGAGTGTGTGTGTAGGGGGGGGGGGGGGGGGGAGGACAAGAATCAAGAAAGAGAGAACGGTGAAGGACAGAATGGGCGATACATTGGGGAACAATGCAGATGACACGAAAGAAAGGTGTGTGTGTGTGTGTGTGTGTGTGTGTGTGTGTGTGTGTGTGTGTGTGTGGTGTGTGTGTGTGTGTGGGGTGTGTGTGTGTGTGTGTTGTGTGTTGTGTGTGTGTGTGTATGTGTGTGTGTGTTTGTGTGTGTGTGTGTGTGTGTGTGTGTGTGTGTGTGTGTGTGTGTGTGTGTGTGTGGTGTGTGTGTGTGTGTGTGTGTGTGGTGTTTAGTTAGTTTCTTAAATTTAACGTCTGTTCACTTTAAGTGATATTAGACAAAATAATGCAGAAATGAGTGGAAGAGAGAAATGGAAATAGTGTATGCAACATGCTATATAGGCCTACGTGTGTGTGTGTGTGTGTGTGTGTGTGTGTGTGTGTGTGTGTGTGTGTGTGTGTGTGTGTGTGTGTGTGTGTGTGTGTGTGTGTGTGTGTGTGTGTTTGTGTGTGTGTGTGTGTGTGTGTGTGTGTGTGTGGTGTGTGTGTGTGTGCGTGTGCGTGTGCGACTTTGACAACTGAAATGAAAAGATGTTCTAAATGTAACAATTTAGACAGATTACAAAGCATTAAAAAAAAAAAAAAAAAACTGAAAATATTTACACAAACGAGCCAACGGGGCTTAGCATCAACGAATTTACAAATGTAAAAAAAGGCGTGAAGATTCTGGAAAATGCACAGGGAATCTTTTTGTCGGAAATTGGAGAGAGATGAGTTAAAATAGGAACAATTACAAAGAAAATGCAGAGTATTGAAACTGTTGACTGCTCTACAAGCGCATTGTAAATTTGTGTGAAATTTTGTACGAAGAGCGTTAATTTTAAGCCTGTAAAAGAGAGATTCCAGTTTCCGAAATTTGTGTACATGCACATACGTCTTTGTATACATTTTTACGAATTTGAATGGACGCGTTAGATGGACAAGTAAAGTTTGAATTCTTGAACAGCAACTCGGTGAGAATTTTGTGCATGTATTTTAAAGAGTACTGATCTTTGTACAGGTTATGAAAAGACTCAAAAGAGTCTCTTTTTAAGAGTTCATAGGCTTCGTGAAGACTCAAAGTATTTTGAAAATGGACAGAATTTTCAGAGTGTTTGGATCCCATACGGGCAGATCTGTCTGCCCATTCATTTCCTACAATCCCACAGTGTGACGGAATCCAGCAAAAGTCCACTGTTATCCCTCTAGATGTAAGGAAATGGATCAGAATTTTTAGTTCGTGATTATCTCGGCGCGATTGGTAGCAGCAATAGATTCCATTGCTTGAAGAACAGATTTGGAATCAACACAAAAAAGTATTCTGGAAAAATCACGCGGATGTCAGTAATATAATGCAGAGCCATTCGAATTGCTATCAATTCAGCCGTAAAAACAGAAAACCCCTTTCCAAGATGAAAAGATTTATCTGCTTTCAAAGCAGGAATACAAAGCCAGAACCAGCATTGCCATTTAATAGGGATCCGTCTGTAAAAACTTTTAAGTGATTAGGATAACTGTCGTCAATATGTGACTTGGCCATAGCACCTAAGACGTTATTATTAACATTCTTTTGCAAATCAGTGTATTTATAATCAAAACTTGCCGGGATAAGTTCCCAATTAGGAATGGGACTCACGGGATAACGTGGGGCTTTGGTTTTGTGATCAATTTTGGCAGATTTCAACAGGTTTGAGGAGTACGTAAGGATGGTTTTTTGATCGTATTGTTTTTGCGCGCTTTGGAAAATCTAAATCAGATCGCAATATCAAGTTCATCCACATTTGAATTATGAACAGTAGAACATCTATAGAATGTATTTAGCACAAGCTAATTTTCGATAAGCATCCAGGGGCAAAACGCAGCTTTCATGATATGTCCCTATAATGGAAGCGTAAAGGGGAACTCCTAGGGCTATTCTGTATGCCTTGCAATCTGTGCTTTGTAGCTTTTTAGAAGATACTTAGGAGCTGAAAAATATACTTCCTGTGCATATGAAATCCTTGTCCTGACCAGAGAATTTGATAAATGAATTAAAGTGCACGTATCCTGTCCCCAACTCTGGTAGCTCACAACTTTAAGAAGGTTAAGAGCTTTCCTTGTTTGAGTTATGATATACTCAATATGTGTGTTCCATGATAATTTTGAAGTAAGATGTACACCTAAAAACTTTATGCAAGATGTGTAGGTAAGCACTGTGTCATCCATCTTAAAAGTAGGGAGATCATGAGAATTTCCACCAGCATCAAAAAGCATCATAGAGATTTCTCAGCAGACAGACATAACCCATTCTCAAACATAAATCTGGCGATACTGTCTAAGCCCTCTTTGATATAATTTTTTCATGTATGTAATTGACCTTAAAGGTGTGTTCTTTTTTAAAGTAACATTCATCCATAAACAATGTCATCAGCATATTGAACTAAACTGGAATTTTTAGAAATACTTTTCGTGAGATCGTGCGTTAGGATATTAAAGAGCAAGGGGCAATTACAGAACCCTGAGGGATGCCCATCTCCACAAATCTCTTGCTAGAATATGTATTTCCTATTTTTGTTTGAATTTGTTCTGTTAGCAAGAAATTCTTTGAAGTAATCATAAATGTGACCAGAGAGACCTATCATTTTAAGTTTATATAAAAGTCGCTCATGCCAGACTTGATCATACGCCTTTTTGACATCGAAAAAGTTGCAAGTACATTTTTTCTCCGGGCAAATTGACGTTTTATCTGAGTTGTAAGTTTTACAAGGTGATCAACAGTCGATCGGCCTTTTCTAAACCCAGCCTGAGCAGTGGGAATATGTCCGTTTTTTTCACAATGATAAGTAAGTCTATTTAATACAATTTTTTCCATTAGTTTACCAGTATGAGAGGTGATAGCGATAGGACGATAACTATTAATATCAGAATTAGGTTTGCCCTGCTTGAGAATGGGCACAATGACAGAATCTTTCCAAACAGACGGAGTCTTCCTATCTATCCAACATTTTTTCATAATGGTATACAGAAATGTTGTAAAATTGATTGGAAGGTTCCTTAACATTTCGTTTGAGACTGCGTCTAAACCAACTGATGTTTTCTTTGTTGGCAATGACGATATAGCATTTCTTAATTTTCTAATGTTATTTCTGCATTTAAATAATGTTCATTGTTTTCTTCTGGTCAGAATAGATATGATTATTTGATTGGTCTTCCTCAAAGTACTACACTTGTCTGAGAGACTAATTTTGGAGCTATTTTTGGCAAAAAAATCACAAACAGTTCAGCTTTTTGAGCTAATGTTGGGAATTGTTCATACGCTAATGTGATTGGATAAGCGGGTAATGTATTCCATGTTTCATTTCGTGTATCTTTGTCCATACCTTTTTAAAATCTTTGTTATCATTAACTTCGTTTACACAAAATGAGACCAGTAATCGCTTTTGGCTTTCTCTATAATCCTAGTACTTTCATTTTTTGCCCGTTTCATGGGGGGTAAGTCATCTACTTTTTGTCTTTTGCGTGTATTTTTAACTTAGATTTCTTTTTATTAACAGCATCTTTGCAGGATTCCGTCCACCAGACCTTGCCAGCATGTTTAGAGGATTTTGTCTGACTAAATTTGGATTGCCTCGGTTGCAGCTTTCAAGACCGATTCAGAAAAGTTACAATACATTTTATCAATATCTGGGTTCTCCAGCATACTAACATTAAATGACATTAAAATGGACTTGAATTTATCCCAGTCACTCGTTTATAATTAAATTTTGGGATTTTATCCCTTGTATCATCATGCAAAATTGTAAATCCTCTTAGGGAAATGATAATTTGGGGGGTGATCGCTACCTAAAGTGTTATTATGAACTTGCCAAGTACAAACTAGTCGCTAGTGATGGCGAAATCAAAGACAGGTCAATAGCAGATCGTTTGTGGCTAGGAACATCAGGCAATCTAGTTAAGGTTCCATCATTTAGAAGAAAGAGTGCCGAGTCCGAAATAATTCTCCACTAGACGATTGGAGCTAACCTTAGGCATCCACTATCCAAAATGGGGCGTGTTCATTAAAGTCACCGGCTACTAGCCACTTTTCATTTTGGGTACCCAGGGTACGTAGCCAGTCACTGTTACAATCATAACACCTTTAGGGAGGTAAACAGAAAGAAATATTTAAGATTAATGAGCTATCAAATTTGACACAAGCTGCACAAGAGTGGATATTTGGCGCAGTCGATGGTACTGGCGTTGAAATTGGATGGTAAGATATCTTTTCATGTATATAGATGGCACTGTTCACTTTTCCTGTTTCGTCAGAGAGATGATACACTGGAGGGTAGAAGAAATGATCGAGACGTGGTAAGTTCATCTTGGACACATTTAGTGACTGAAGAATAAGCACTGTATAGGAGTTATTCTCTATGTGTTCTTGAAAGTTCGCGATATTGGTTGACACTGATCGACAGTTCCATTGTAAGATGTCTATTTTTGATTATGTTGGTCATTGATACAGATGATATTCAAAACTAAAGAAAAAAAAAAAATATATATAAAATATATATATATACTACAAACTACAAACACAACAATGGTAAGAAATGGAAACACGAGATCTAATTAAACTACAGTTGTATAGTGGTTTCAGTAATGGCGAATTGGAGAGATACATCAATCAGCGGTAAAGACGAATCACGGGAACCAATCGAAACAGATGTCAGGTCTTCTCGGGGGGAAAGGCGGCATGGGCAGAAAGTGGTCCATATGATAGTACAAAGGTCTCAGTCTGCCGTCCTGATGGCGTTTTTTCTTGGGATGTTCTGATGATGCCGCCTTTGTTTCGTCCAGAACAGGTAATGCAGATGGCGGCCAAGGTTGCCGGCAAAAACGCTCGAGCCTCTTGTGGAGGGGTGAATGTTGTCCTGCATGTATTGTCTCTTGCTGTTGATGTTTTCGTGAGACACAAAGGAGGCATTTTTGACATAGTGGAGACTTGTAAGATTTTTCAGCATTTAAAAACTTCACGTTTGTTGTTGAGATCTGAGAGGCATGTTGGTGCTACCTTGCTAACAACAATGCACATTGTAGGGTGTTTCTGTTTGAGGTCTTTCACTCGGGTTTATGAATATGTTTGAGGTAGCTTTTGGATCTCTTGATGTTTTAAGGTCATTAAACCCATATGGAGTACAACAACATCATAATCTGGGAGAGTATTGTCAAAAAGCAGATCTTTGCATTCTCCGATAGTGTGAATCTTCTGGTTCCTGACAACAAGACCGTAGGCATGCCCTAAACGATCTCCGGAAACTCCATTCAATAGAGAGTCATGCAACACTAGAACCTGGGGGAGATCTGATGTGCTATCAGGTTTAGGTATGTTTGACTTATTTGCTCCTGTTTGCTGCCTGTTTGTGCTCTGATGGGGCGTTGGATGTCCCTGTCGTTGGATTTAATCATTTTGATGGCACTTTCTTTCTTTTTTTTTCTTTATTTTTTGTCTCAATGCCCGTTTCCTCTGGAGTAGATCGTTCTTTTTCAAGCCGCGTGTTACTTTCGTCATCCAGTTTTACATCACTTTGTTTTCCGTCAGAGTGTTCCACAAACGAACTGTGTGTGTGTGTGTGTGTGTGTGTTGGTGTGTGTGTGTGTGTGTGTGTGTGTGTGTGTGTGTGTGTGTGTGTGTGTGTGGGAGTAGTAGTAGTAGTACTTTAATTTTACGTCTTTTCACAAACTATGTGATATTAGACAAGAAAGGAGAGATAGACAGGCAAATAGAGGAAGATAGATAGAGTTTGTTCATGTTGCATACAAGTGTGTGTGTGAGTGTGTGGGTGTGCGCGCGCACGCGCGTGTGTGTGTAGGGGGGGGTGGGGCTGGGAGTGAGTGGGGGGTGGTGTACATAAAATCAGAAAAAAAATCAGACACACAAACGAATAAAACAAACAAACCTACACACACTAACAATATCAGATTAAAGCAAATACCTGACTGGACACAAATCAAGCAGAAAGTAACTTTCAAAGCAAAATCAATATCAGAAAAAAATATCTGTCACAGACATGCCTGATAATTATGGCAGAAATGCCTTGAGAGGCCCCACATTCGAACAAAACATGATCTCTTGTCAATTTTGTTTCCCCGCATATGCATTTTTTTTGCAGAGCTATATTTAGTTCTAAAAGCATCCAGTTTCAATCGATGGAATATTGAAACGAAGGTTCTGTATTGATGCATATCATAAATGTGCAGATTTTGGATGCTTTTGAAATGATCAATACTAAAAAGAGGATTATTTTGTGTCTGAACATGCATAACAGCGTTGTTCTGCCCATTTCTGAAATATCCCAAGCTGTTTGTTTTAAAGTTTGTTGACTCTCTTTCAAGGTGAACGGTATGGAAATAGTTTGTACCCTCGTTCCATTTTCAGCGCCTTTTTTTCCGCACGTCTGTCAGCAAGTTCATTGCCCGAAATTCCACAATGTGAAGGAACCCAGAAGAAAGTTATATCTGTTCCTTTACATATCAAGACGTGGATTAAATGTTTAATTTCCTTCAAAATAAAGTTATCTAAATTTTGAATTTTAAAAAAAACTTGATCGATTGTAACACTGACAGCGAATCTACACAAAACAATACTTGAAAAATGACTGCGGTAAATCAATAAGAAATGTCAGCGCCATAAGTATCGCTATCATTTCAGCTACGAATATGAGCGATATTTTCCAATGAAATATGCTTTTGTACTTTCAGCGATGGAATAACAAATGCTGATCCGGCCTCTTTGTTACTCGTCAACGATCCATCTGTGTACACCTTAAGATGGTTGAATATCTGTCTTGCATTTGCATCTCGTTAAATATGACAAATGTAAGGCTGATTTGCTTTCTTTGTATCAGTGTAATCAAGATCAAACTTCGCCCACTTTCTTTCCCACGTTGGAATGGGATCTATAAGGGACGTTTTTGACAAAGACTTAACATCTAAAATTACTTTTCTTAAACAAATCAGCAGTATGTGAACGATTGTGCACAGAGAGGCAATATTTTTTGCTCTTTTTGGATAATCACTCTCTGGGTTTATAGATATTTCCGTTTCATTTACACCTTCCATAGTTGAACATTTCATGAAATATTTTGCAAGTGATAGATTCCTATATTCATTTAAAGGTAAAACGTCTATTTCTCTGTATGTCCTCAAAGTGGAGGCATATACCGGAACTCCTAGGCATAATTTGAAGGCTTTGCTATCCACACATTGTAGTTTCAGTAACAAATATTTAGGTGCGCTAAAGAAAGCCTCTTGGGCGTATGATAACTTAGAACGAATTAATGCCAAAGCCAAGAGCTTTAATGTTTTTTCCATCTTGGCACCAGCTTTGCTTGCTCAAAATTTTCAGAAAAATTTTAAAGTTTTTCTTGCCCTGTTTAAGAGGTAATCAATATGGATATTCCATGTGAGTTTCGATGTAAAATGGACACCTAAAGAATTTAATTAAGTGTACGTATGTAAGTGTTATACCCATCCAGCTTAAAAGATGTAAATCAGAGGGATCATCCCCATTTGAATAAAACTATATGAGTTTTTTTCATGGGAAAGCTTTAGACCATTTATAAACAAGTGTTTGCTAAGGTATCAAGCTCAGCCTGATAATGTTTTCTGTGGTAATTTATTGCTCTTTTTGGTGTATTTCTTTCTCATACTAGTATTTAATCCACATACACAGATCATCGGCATATTGTACAACTGTAGCATTTTTAGTTACATTTTTTTGAAAGAGCATACAGCAAAATATTAAATAGCATTGGAGATATTACAGGACCTTGAGGAATACCCATATCCAATGGTTTAAAACTGGAATATGTGTTTAGTTCTCTGCCCTGTAAACTTCGTTGTGTTAGAAAGTCTGTAATATAACTGTAAAAATTACCTGAAAAACCAATCGCCTTCAATTTGTATTATAATCTAGCATGCCATAACACTTTCAAAGGCTTTTCTAATATCAAAGAATGTAGTCAAAACACTCTTCCGTCTGGCAAACTGATATTTGATTTGAGTGTTAACTTTACGATATGATCAGTGGTAATCTTCCTTTATAAAGCCTGCTTGATTAGTAGGTATTTTATGATTTTTGTTACAAAAATAGATAAGTCTATTGAGTACAATTTTTTCCATACGTTTTGCAACATGAGAAGTCAGAGCGACAGGTCGATAACTGTCGACGTTTTGTGACAGGCTTTCCTCGCTTTATAATTGGGATTGCTATTGATTGTTTTCAAATAACTGGCATAAGACCATGTATCCAAATCTTTTGAAATATTTTTTAAATAAAAAGAGAAAAAGGTTTTCTGGCATGTGTTGTAACATTTGATTTGAAATACCGTCCAGCCCTACTGACGATGTTTTACTGCATTTAAAAGAGACGGCATCCTTTAATTCTTGTGTAGTTATGGGTGCATTTATGAAATGGTCATTGTTTGGAATTGGTTTCATCATAAAGTTCTGTTTTTTCTTGCTTTTTTTCCCGATTTTCTGCATTCGTGGCGGAGGCTTTCCAGGCGTATGTCTTAGAAAACATATTAGCAAAAGCTTCGGATTTTTCATAAGGATCGGAATTTCTTAGTCTCCAAAAATTAATAGGATATCTTGAATATTTTATCCCTTTTTTCATAACTTGAATCTTTTCCCATACCTTTTGAAGATCTTTATGCTGGGAAACTTCTCTTGCGCAAAATGATGACCATAAAGCCGCTTTGCTTTTGCAAAAGCTCTGTAAGAGTGTGCCTTTGCTTTCTTCATTCTTGATGGTTTCCTCACTTTTGTTTTTAATAAATTCCTTGTATTTAAGCTTCTTTAAAGCTACAGCTTCTTCGCAATCTGTGGTCCACCAGACATTCCCACATGACTGTTTTTTGTATATGATTGGATTTAGGTATTGAACCATTTGCATCGAAAAGTATCAGTGTGTGTGTGTGTGTGTGTGTTGTGGTGTGTGTGTGTGTGTGTGTGTGTGTGTGTGTGTGTGTGTGGGGGTGTGTGTGTGGTGTGTGAGAGAGAGAGAGAGAGAGAGAGAGAGAGAGTGTGTGTGTGTGTGTGTGAGAGAGAGAGAGAGAGAGAGGAGAGAGAGAGAGAGAGAGAGAGAGAGAGAGAGAGAGAGAGAGAGAGAGAGGTGTGTGTGTGTGTGTGTGTGTGTGTGTGTGTGTGTGTGTGTGTGTGTGTGCGTGCGTCCTTGCGTGCGTGGGTGCGTGCGTGCGTGAGTGCGTGCGTACGTACGTGCGCGCGCGCCGCGCGCGTGTGTATGTGTGTGTTCGTGTGTGCGCGCGCGCGTCCGTGCGTGCGTGGCATTTTGTGCTCGAGCACGAGCAAACATTGCTTGCGTGCGTTCAAGCTCAGTCTGCTAAACTCATTGAAGCCTAGCGTCAACGTGCCTTGTTTTATATGATCTGTTTTGTTTAATTGTAACAAACACGAACGTAATCACGCACGGCACGCGCATTTGCCCGCACACACAGTCACACATAAACCTTTCTTTCTTTCCGATCATGTCATGCCATGAATTCTACGTCCCCCCCCCCCCCCCC
>CM031625.1:39900728-39990728 GCA_018398815.1 Conus ventricosus
AAGAACACGAATCAATAAGAAAATAATGGCCATGAATATGACAAAAGACAGCATGTTTTGGATTAACTGGCCTAGGATTACTCCTTCTTTATTTTACTAAAGAGTAACCCAACTATTAAGAGAACTAATGCCCATAATGCTCAGCCATAAAGCCAACTACTTTGCTTGCAGTAGACAAAAGCCAGCTAACGACACCCCCAGAGAACAGGGAAATGTCTGTTCTACCCCACTTGCTCCTCCACCAAGTTTTCGGGCGAAAGTGACCTAGAAGCGGCATATTACAGTTCTCTGACAAGTAAGACTTCAATAACCAAAAAATAACGATTATCTACAAACAAACATACTGTGCAGGGTTATCCGTTTTTAATACTAATTTACTAAACTTTTCAGATTTCAGTTTTTGCTTAATCCTATGTTTTTCCTGGTCATTTTCAATAACATCATTTTCGCGCAAACATTCTTCAAATGAGTCTCTGTCTTTCATGTGAAATAACACTACAGTCTTTAACTGTTCTCTAAAGTCTTTTAAAACTGAGTTATATTTTTGGCATAAAATCCACACACTTATCCTAGCATGCCTTCCGCTGAAAGCTAGTTTTGACAAAGTGTTTCTCTTTTAACTATGTCTCTTTCTGCCGAACAGTCACTATAATAAATAGTGTTTGCGTTCCTTCAAACAGTCTATAAAACTGTTCTAAACACTCACTCAGTTTATTGCTAGGATCAACTAAATATATTTCATCATCTGTCCATATAAACCTTCTATCATGATATGCTTTGTTCCATTTAAGTGTTGGACAGAAAATCACAATATGATTAAAATTATAGCGATAAACTGTTTGTAATAGGTCGAGGACAAATATTGTTTTTCCACAACCAGTCTGTCCACAAATCAATGAACAATGAGGGGTTTTTGTCATAAAGTTTAACTGCTCCATAGTTTTATACTAGAATTTAATCTAATCCAGTTATTGTTTTTATCATGCTCTCTGTCAAAACTTGTTCAGTATAATAAAATCCTATAAGGTCTAAATGTGTAAGATTAATCCAATTTAGTGCTGTAAGATTGTTTCTATTTAGACTAATATTGATTTTTTTGTTTGTTGTTATGACCTTAATATCCTCACCATTGTGAAGAATGACGACAGTAACTTTAAGACTGTCAACGTCTAAGTTTTGCCAGCTAATTAGAATTCCTTAAAAAGGACGTCACTAACGCCCACAACCCATCCCTCTCCTTATCTTTTAAGACAGAAATTTCAAATATTATTTGTGGAACGTGTCTATTATTTCATTTGCGGAATGAACTGTAATTTTGATTGAAGCAGTTTTAAAACCGTTTCTCTTTGTGGAGGATGTATCTGTTTTTTCCCTAGGCGTTTATTTCAATTTCTTTCCGACTATTGTCATCGGAATTAAGGCTTACGTGTAAAGCGCAGTGTTGAAAGTTGAATGCTTTCTGAAACTTTTTAGGCGGCTAAAAAAAATGTAAAGGGGCTTATGAATTCAAAATTTTATTTCCCATTCTTAAAGGGTTCTAGTTGCCATTTGAGTCAGGTTTTCGAAACTATTTAATTCATACTGGCCAACATTATTTGCCTCTTGATTGCGTGTGATGTTCTAGTTTAGGAAACTTTTTGTTGGCGCTAACCTTCCTTTGCGTTTATTAATCACCATCTTTAGTGTACCAAATACCATACAAAGCGCCTATTTAACGTTCTGGTTCAAAGTCCGAATCGTCTGCATAGGTCTTTTAATTCTAAGGTTATACACCTTACCAGGCGCAATGTAACTCCTGGTTCTTCTGGCCCTCACCCGCCGACATTTTTTAGTACAAACTATTTTTTTATTTCAAAACAATCGTGCAGGTTATCACATTTTACGACTTTTCTGTTTTTGTCTGCGATTTTTATATTAAATGATCCGACCCTTCCACAAACTAATCTTTTAAATAACTTTTTTGTAAATTAGGGAATTGTTTTTAATTTATTAATCGCAATATATTGCAGCTTTCCCGATGGGAAAGTGCTCTTAAAAACAGTTGAGAGCCTTCATCAATATAAGTTTTCATCAGTGACCTCAGCTCATCCAATGAACATAGAGTATGAATGTAATGCAAGATCGACGGATTTCTCCCTCATAAGTAGTTTTGTATGTGCGCAACTCTAAAACTTGAAAGTCCTGACTGCCGTTGCAAAAGCTAACATTTCTAGCTAAGCTCTTTATCAAAATAGTACCCTACTTCTTCTTCTTCAGGTTTGAAGGTCAACATTGTTTCAGATTCGCATTGTTTAAGTTTGAGCGCAATGTCGAAGTTCTCAAGTGCTTCTTTTAGCGAGCAAAACCCGTAAATAACCATCAGGTATAGTTAACTGGCTAACTAATTGGCCACTATTATAATTTTTTTACTTCTTATTATTTCCTTGGCTTTGCTTATATTAATCCATCGACTTTGTAGATTATTTCATGGAGCGCGACCGTTCTGGTTTCGCATTCGTTATTAATAGCATGTTCTATAAACGAAGGGCGGTTCTTGAGTTTGTTATTGTTACAAAATTTTTTAAACAAATGAAAAATGAGTTAGCATTAAATATTACTGATGCAAAATATTCTGTTGTGCCGCCCTACAATTTAAAAATTATAACACACTGACACCCTGACTTTCTGTGACCCAGACTGAACCTTTCATAAAAAGGTATGTAAACTCCTTTATGAGATATTTAACCCCCTGTTATAAAAGACTACATCCCAAAAAGTTGTGGTTCAGTCATCGAAGCAGTCTTTATCAGAACCAGTTAAACTTTGTGTGTTTTGTTGATCAACTGGGTGTGGGTGTGTAAGCTGATTCACATTAAATCATCCTAATCCTTTGGTCTAGGTCAGTGTATAGATTTCATTTCTATTACACCTTCAGACTTAATTTTGACTGAATGCAAGCACCTTTACAAATGTCAAGCGTTTAATCTCATTTAAGCAACAGAAATAGACATGAAGGCCTTTTGAATGAATATGTAACGATTCAATATTCACATCAAGACAGACTCTTAGGCAAAAGTGGACCGCAATCATGGCTTAGGCACCCCTTATTATTGGGGCGTGCAAGAAAATATAACTATGACTGGAGTCTCCTTCACATCTTTATCTTCAGCGCACAGCTGTTACCTCGGGTCCATAGAGCACATGGCATAAAACAGCCATGGCAACATTTATCTTAGACAACTTCTTAAGGGCTAACTACAGCAGGAATAGAACGAATAAACGACTCTGTTCGCACTTACGTTGGTGTTTGCTAGGTTCGCAAGCACAGTCTAGATCGAAACATACAACAGATCCTTCTACTGGCTTTGACGCACAAAAAACAATACTTAGCAAATTTAGAGAGACGCCATTAATTCTACTGTCTGATTTGCCTTCAAGTTTAAAAGGTACAAAATGTTTTTTACAATAGCAAGTTTCGAAGTAGGACTTTTGTTTGGCACTGGTATACACATGCTGCTTCTGAACCTCAGGCTCAGATAGGAAAATAAAAACTACAAAATGAAATTCTCGTTGCAGGGAATGAACAGAAGGTCGGGCAAAACAGCATAAATTCTGAGCAGTATATTGCAGCAGTAAAAAAACAAGTGACCCCAAGAGAAGTCATCCAAATCCGCGGCCAAAGCCCCAAAGGCCATTTGAAGACTCAGCAAAGCTGCGGACTTGTTCGCGTTGAACATGAATATGAAAAGACAGCGCTTGTTTTGGATTAAACAGGCCTAGGATTACTTGGTCTTTATTTACTAAAAATTACCCAACTATTTAGAGCAACTAAGTTGGTCCATAGTGCTCGGACATAAAGCCAATACTTTGCTTGCTGTAGACAAAAGCCAGCTAACAACCTCCTAATATACCAGGTAAAGAGTCTATTGCTTTACAGCTAAGTTTTTTAATAAACTCGCAAGATGATCATGCTGTTTTTTTACCATGATTTATCAGGCGGATGGCGACGATGGGGTGGAGTACTGAACTTTTGGCTACTGCCGCTGTTAATTAGCCATTACAGTGTACGTATTGGCAAATCTCTAGCAGTTATACCGCTTGCTATGTGAGCTGCTCTCTAAACAGCGTTTTTATTCGTCTGATAGCGTTGTGTCTTCATATAAAATTTTGGATAGTTTCTTCTTATTCTATTCATCTTGAGTTGTATGGTTTCTCGGTTAGTAGTCAGCATTCTAGTCTTGTGATTTTTTCCTTAGTATCAAGATCTTTTAGTGCTTTGTATTATTCTTTCTTTAATTTCATGCCCTACCGATGGAAGTCGTCAGCCTCAACGAGTTTTTCTTTTTCTCTTTTTATTATATTCAATCTAGATCACCCTGTTTTGCTAAATTGTTTGTTAATTCGCCTATGATGGTTCTTAAAGTACGTTCAAGGGCTAATAATTCTCGCATGGGTGCGGTGTGGTCCGTGTCTGGTTCCTTTTAATGCTGTTTCTTCTGAAAAACTGGTTTCAGCTTTATTGTATTTATTAATTCGCTGCTGAATTGGTTTATTCTTTTAAGTTCCATGTTTTGCATTTGGTTATCTGTCGGGAGTTCTTGTAGGTGTTTTGAAGTATAGCAACTGATCCCTATTAATTTTGGTCTAGCAATGCCAAGGCGATTTTGTACGCTTGCAGGGAGTCTATTTCTAATTGAACCCACGGCTAAACTTTGAGGGGTTCTTTTTAGTTGTAAGCTGAACAAGTGTCTTGGTTTGTCCTCACAAACAAATGGTTCATCTTTTACTTCAAAATCTTAGGGTCTACAAATTCGGGAAGGTTCTTGGACTAAACTTTGGTAAATGATTTGACCTTACTTTCTGTAAATTCACGCCGCCAATGAGGGCGCGACTTGGTGCTGTATTTAAGGGGATCATTTCACTCATGTCGTCTCAAGGATCAAAAACATCATAACTTCATCTCTATGCTGCATGTTTCTTATATAATTAATTTTTTTATTTAGTTTTATAAAAAATGTTACATGCATATGGTCGATTCTTGACCCGCTAGAGACTGAAAGAAACCCTTTGGCGTGAGGGAAATAAAGGAATATTACGTTCCAAATAATCCAATTCTATTGATGCAGATCAAATTTTACTGCAACTTTTCCGGACCTAGGAGGCAGATGAAGTGATTGTGCCAGGCTCTGCGCGTCTTACTTTAAAATAGTACTCGTTTCAACAACAGACACAAACAGGACAGTTGTCCAGAATTTGGGGCGGGCAATTGTTAAGAAAATTTCTATAAACTTGAGGGGCAAGAAATATTTTTTTACACAATGCAGACATATTTTTAACCTATTCTGATCTATGGCTAACCGGGAATGAAAGGGCTGATCTTGCGTTTCAAGGAATCGAAAATGAAGAAGCACTAAAACATAGAATAGGCGCTGAAGATACTAAAGACGGCAAAAAGTATGTAGCCGTAAAGTTTGCGTATGGAAATCGCTTTTCCATTCCCTTAGATTTTGAGTTGTTAAAGCGCATGCACCGTACTTTCAAGGAGCATTAAAAGACAGATTGTCATATGAACTAACTTTTAATGAATACAAACGGGTTATCAAATCATCAGACACCGAAGCAAAGTACAGCATTTCTGACATCTCGTTAGAGTTTGACGTTGTTAGCAACCCTAATTTAGCAAGGCTGATTGAGCATCAATATCAGTCAAAATTAGCATATATTACGAAAGAGTGATTCATCATACACATATCCCAGAAGCAGGGCAGACACTATATGGAATTTTAGTTTTAGTGTCGCAGCAAGATCGCTTAAAGGTATTTTATTGCTGTGTGAAGATGAAGAACCGTTCAAAAGAGCAAGTGAAAAGTTTTTTAATCCTAAAATAGCGAAAGTGCAATGTACAATTGATGGTAGTCCTAACCAAATCTACGCTAGCGGGCTTAGACCTTATCATCATTTTGATGAAATAAGAAAAACTGTTTGGAGGCGGGAGGGTGTAGAAGTCTAACAGCAGACCGTGTGTCTAAAGATTTACATCTTCACAATGTTAGGCTTGATGATTATTTAACAACAAAATACGGTTTATGGATTGACCTAAGGTCAACAGAGGATAATCAGTTGCATGGAAGCGGGAGAACTGTGAGAGACGTAATAAACATTCAAATTGATAAAGAAGAAGAAGCCGATAAACCGCTTAATGTACATTTGTTTTTAATATATGATGCGCAGCTGAATATTGAAAATAACAGATTAAAAGATATACAATACTAAATTATTTCTATTTTATAAAAAGCATGTTGTTCAGGTTTATCCAAATGTGCCTACAGCGCCGCCAAAAGAAGGGATAGTAGAAAGCCCAACATAAAAACCTTCAGATTAACAAACATTACACAATGCAGCAAGTACTAGAGCAAGACCTTTCAAAATACAGCAAAACCAAACGAAGGTATTCTGCCGCCTTTAATGCTGTTACATATGTTAATACTGGAGCATCGACTATAAGCGCTCTATCAGCAGGAACAAGTGTAGGCCTCTTAGCAACGGGCATAGGCGCACCCGCAGCTTTACCTCTAGGAGGTTTGTCTTTAGCTTCGGTCTGTGTTCATTAGCTGTAGGTGCTGCTAGCAAAAAATTAAAAACTAAACTCCAAAAGCACACAGCTATGGTTCAACTAATAACGGCTAAACTTAGCTCGTTTAAACTGACAATAAATAAAGCACTAGCTGACTCAAACATCACGGATGAAGAATTTAATCGTTTACAGGCCGATTTTGATGGACTACAAAAGACAAAAGTTTGATCTTCAAAGAAAGGCGAGGGCAAGTTTTTCTCAACAGCCAGACCGAGCAGATAAAAAGGAATGCTTAAAAAAAGTAACGAGACATTAAACTCTGTTCTAAACAGCTCACAGTAACAACGCAAAGGGCGTTTATACTTTAGTTTATGAGTCCAAGCGCAAAAGACCGTTGATATTGATTCTGATTAAGCCGTTGTATTTTTTTTAATTTAAATAATATTGTTGGCTTAGAAAAGAAAGACAGCATGGCTAAGATATATGAAGGACAAGACGAATTTTTTGAAGGAATGCTCGAGAAAGAGCGTTTATCAAGAGCACTGAATGATATTGATCTAGAAGTCATTGATCCAACAAACGTACAGGCAAGCGTTGTACATGCTATTTCTCAAGTTCCAAGTAAACTAACAATAGACCCGCCAGTTAAAGTAATGTTAGCTGTTTTAATCGACTATGTAACAATAATGAAGAAAATCTAGAAGTTGGGTCTCGACTAAACAACAGACTATTCTTTCTCATAATGACTTAACACCCGGTTGGGCAGACGAACTGCTTACACAGTTTGACGCTGCCGCTGAAGAAGCTAAAATGAGAGGCTCTGGTTGGTCAGAGGGCGAAGTCTTAGAGATTAGATTAAAACAGGCTAAGTATGCACCGATTGTAGGCAAGGCTTACATTCCGCTACCTCGGGAGTTGGTTTTAAAGAGAGCAGTTTTAAACATAAAAAATTCAGACAACAAATGTTTCATGTGGTGCGTTCTTGCAAGGCTGCATCATGTCCGCGAACACGCAGAAAGAGTGACTAACTATCGGCAATACGCCAAAGATCTTAACTTCAATGGAATATCCTTTCCTGTTAGTGTAGACCAAATTGATCAGTTTGAAGAACAAAACAACCCAATAACTGTTAATGTATACACATGGGATGAGGAAACAAATTTGGTGCAATTAAAGTATCCAAGAACAGCCCAACAATAGGCGAACCAGACAAAAATCATGTTGACTTACTCCTAATGTCTTCGCCAACAGGGCTACCGCATTACACATTAATACGAACAATGAGTAGACTAATGCAGCATACTTCAAAAGATCATGGCAAACAAGAATTCTGTAGAAAATGTTTAACAAGAATGCCATCTGTTCAAGCCGCGAGCGAACATAAGAAACATTGTAAAAGTTCTGTAGACTGTAATACAGAACTAATTACGCCCCCTCCTGGATCTAAAGTTAGTTTTAAGAACTGGAAACGGATGCAAAATTTCCATACGTAGTTTACGCAGACTTCGAGTCGCTTATTGTTCCTTATGAAGGGCCAGCGCACAAAAACTTCGAAAAACAGTCTTAATGAGTAATCATCAGATTTGTTCATTTGCCTTCATTGTTGTCAGGTCGGATTGGCGCTCATTCAGCACCAGAATTGTATAGAGGCCCAGATGCTGCAGAATACTTCTTAGAACGCATGCAGAAAGTGCGTAATGATTGTTCTAATAATCTGAATTTATCTGAAATCATGATGACGCCTGAAGCCCAACAACATTATGACTCAGCCACTCACTGTTGGATTTGTGGTTTAGGCCTCTCATCAGACGCAGAGAATCCGACAGTAAGAGACCATGATCACATTAGCGGAAAGTTCAGAGGAGCGGCGCATAACAAATGCAATCTTCAACTAAAGTTTGATCCAAAGACATGGAAGCTGCCTGTATTCTTTCACAACTTGCGAGGTTATGACTCTCACCTTATAATGCAAGCAGTAACCAGCGCCTTCAGGGTAGCATGCATTGCACAGTCATCAGAAAAGTACATGTGTTTCACTTTAAATAACATGTCTTTCTACGACTCTATGCAACACATGATGGGGTCATTAGAGGCACTGGCTATGTCCTTAAAGTCCTGCCCAATAACAGAAGAATATTTTGACTCAACTCTTGTTAGAAAGGGCGTTTACCCTTATGAGTACATGAACAGTTGGGAAAGGTTTGATGAAGATACACTTCCACCTAAAGGCGCGTTCTTTTCTAGTCTTAGAGGAAAGGACATCAGCGACTCGATTACCAGCATGCTCAAGATGCGTGGCAGAAGTTAGATTGTAAAAACGATGGGAGACTATCATGACTCCTACTTGATGGCTGATGTATGTTTGTTGGCGGACGTCTTTGAAAATTATAGAAAGACCTGCATGAAACATTATAGCTTGGATCCCGCGCATTACATTTCTGCGCCGGGATGAGTTGGGACGCTTTCTTAAGTTTACAGGAATACAGATTGATTTATTGTCGGATTTACCAATGATTCAGATGATTGAAAACGGATTGCGTGGGGGAATTAGTATGGCGTCGCATCATTACTGTAAAGCAAACAACAAATACTTGGACGATTATGATCCAAGTAAAAGGTCTAACTATCTCATGTATTTAGACGCAAACAATCTGTATGGTTGGGCAATGGCGCAATCACTTCCGTTACGCAACTTTAAAATGTACACAGGCGGCGATCCGAATAATATTCAAAAGGCATTAAAGTGGTTGAACAGTTTAACGCCTGATCAACAGCGTGGTTTCATTCTAGAAGTTGACTTAGAATATCCCTAGGAACTCCATGACCTGCATAATGACTACCCATTAGCAGCAGAAAGTCTAAAGATGGATCCAAGAGAACCACCTAAACTTGTGCCTAATCTTCGAGGCAAAAAAAATTATGTCTGTCATTACAGACTTCTGCAATTTTATTTAAGACATGGGTTGAAGTTGACAGCAGTTCATCGCATAATTGCTTTTGATCAAGAACAGTTCATGAAACCATACATCATGAAGAACACTGATCTCAGAACCAAATCCACAGATGCTTCAGAAAAAGACTTTTTCAAGCTGATGAACAACAGCTGTTTTGGAAAGACTATGGAGAATCCGCACAAGCGCAAAGATGTCAGATTAGTCACCAGAGAGAACGAAGCAATTAAGCTGACTTCAAAACCTAATTATCAAGACTTTAGAAGATTTCATGATCAGCTTTTTGGCATAATGATGAAAAAAAAGAAAGTCAAATTAGACAAACCTGTATTTATTGGGTTTACTGTTTAGAATTATCAAAGCTTTTGATGTTAGAATTTCTTTATGACTACTTTAAGCCCTCGTATCCCGAGTCCAGAGTACTTTACACAGATACAGATAGTTTTGTTATAGATATCCCTACTGAAGACATCTATAAAGACATGGAAACCGAAGTAGCTAAGGAGCGAGTGGATGGTACGACACATCCGATTACCCTAAAGATTCGCCTTTACATTCAATTAAAACAAGAAGGTTTTGGGAAAAGATAAAGGGTTGAATTACGGGAAAGGTTTTTAAGGGTTGGGGGGTTTAAAGGTAAAAAAATGTCAGTATTTCGGCCAGGAAAAAAATCATTAAGAAAGCAAAGGGAAATATCTCGCAGTTTTGTGAGGGTAAAAATATACTGACAATAAAAGAACATTGTTTGGCAATAAGTTTTATATGAAACGTAAAACTGCGATTAATCTACATGAGATAAACACAACGTTTAACAAAAAGTATTGTAGAACAAACAAAAACGGGTTTTTGTTAACCCAGGGTTTTCTATGCAATTGGGGATGGAGAACCCTAAAAAAATTAAAGCGGAAGTGTTTGGGGAATTATCTGCGTTTTCTTTCACAAAAAAATCTTTTAGGAGCTGGTTGTTTTGTTTTGTCAGTTTCTGTAAAAAATACAGGGGGATTCATTTTTTTCAATTCTTTTTATTTCATAGGATCAAAACTCAAAATGGATCGGTTGCCCTGTTTTCGGTGTCCCCCCTTTGCTTCCCCCCGGGAAATTAAAAGGGACCTATTTTTTAATCCAAAAGGTAAAAGTTTGCCGGATGAGACTCTCCCTTCGCAAAAAATTTTTGTTTTTCTTTTGATTTCTTGTACGGTTTTAACCCCTTTAAATTCTTATTTTTCATTGCGGGGAAAACTGGGGAAATTTTAACCCTTTGTGTTTCGAGAAATTTTCAATCAGCTTCTTGATACTGGTAGGGAAAAATCTTTCGGCTAACTGTTTGTTTAATTTTTTAACTAAAGCTGTGATCTTGAACTCCGGGGTGCCTTTTAAAAGTAAATCTGGTTTTACAATAATTGATTCTTGGCCCCTTTTAAAATTTTTTTCCTCATGCTTGAATCATGGAGGGGAAAATTAAAGGGGGGCCGTTGGTATATCAGTTGTATGGAACGAACAGGAAGCACTCTTTTGTGTTAATGGTTCCGCATCTTTTTATCTTGAAGCTATGTCAAAGACTGTGAGTGCGTACTTAAATTCCCTTTTTTCGTCTTCCTAATCTATCAGAGGGTAAATATAGAAGATCATTTGATGGGTGTCGTTTGGTGTTGTTTGACAATAGTGTGGGTCTCGGATTCGCCTAGGCGCTGGTAAATAAATTTGCCAAATTCCTTGTTTAGAATAACCATTCCTTTGCTGTTTGTTCACTGACTCCTGCCCGCTTGGCTTTGGAAACATTAGTATTGCTTTGATACCTTCATTATCCTTTGGGCGAATAATAGATTTTGTTCATTTTTTATTCACGCCAATATTATGTGCAACAAAAATACACGGTCAGTCATACAAAGGCAATAAACGCGATTTCTTGGCCATCTATTGTTTTTCTGATGGATGATAAATGTCACTGAAATTATGGTGGGGGCATTGTCTCGATTTGGTTTGCCGGTTACATGATAATATTGTTTATTGCTTGATCAACATCTTTAAATGTTGTAAGCTGCATGCCCTGTTTTATCAGTGTGTTATTATAAAATCTAACTGCTAATTCTTGCTTTTCATAGCGATCTTGTGCTGAGCTAGTTGCTCACAAGCTTTGTTATGTCTTTTTCTCTCGCCTTCATCTCGCAGTTTTACTAATGCGTAATTACTTCCCACTAAAGCGAGGCTTTAAACCACAGCGCCGCCATATCATCATTACGAGTGAAGCCATTTTTTATAAATGTTATTTTTTATTTACATATTTATACTGTCTGGGAATTATTCCTTGCGTGACTAGAAAATCTTTCGTGGCAAACGATGCTGCAATATAGATAACAATCAGCTTTGCTGAATCATCAAAGGCTAGTTTGCAAGATTCTGCTGCGTTTAACTCTTAACAAGCTTTTACCAAGCATTGAGTATTCCTACACTTAGGCCTCCAATAACAGCAGAATGGATATACAGGTTAGCAACAGTTTTTCGGTGGCATTTTTATAAATAAAATAATTATAATTATTTAAAACATGAACAGTTGATGATCTACTACAGCTACAAGGTGGCCTAAACCTTCTGAACTTATGAATGACCAGTTGTTGACCAAGCTATTATGCCCAAAAAGGAGAGGCTGTTATTCTTTGGCAGCATGGGGAAAACAAAACAGTTCCTAGGAACGAATTCAGCATTGAACATATTCAACAGATGTCGCCGCCAAGACCATTTTTAAAGTTTATAACAGGTATGAAGCGCAGCTGGGGTCTAGAATGGTATTAAAAGTGTGGGGCAAACGGTTTCTTAGTTTGTACACTAAACTAGTCAGTAGATTTTGCTCCCATTGATTTTGACAGATTCTTACGTATGATTTAACGACAAGATCCAGTTTTAACAAAGTCTTTAGGAGTCTCTAGGCTGTGGATTTATATTACAATTTGGATCATTGTTATCGCCATTAATCATGGGATTAATAACTTTTAATATATAGATTTTGTTTCCCTTCAAAGATGATGCGAGCTGAAATAATCAGCAGGAATCAAGAAAACAATGATTCAGGTGGGAAAGTAACCAAGCCAGAAAAATCAGCAGAAACGCTGAATTCAGGTGGGGACCATTAAAACTCCTGGCGTGTTGAAGCAGGAAGAAAATTAGCAGAGTGGAACAGACAAAAAAAAATTAATGTTACAGAATATGATCCATCATGAAAAATACACCCGCCAAGCGCCAGAACAAAGTTGATTCAATGCCCGCTATAAAAACTCCATGTGATTACACGGGCACCAAAAGTCTTCATGGAAATATTGAACTTAAAAACTGTTGCCATTTTGGCGACATTTGGTGCTGTTGGGCGGAGTTATTACGTTAATAAAATAATACACAATGGCAGCAGAAACCAAAAGCAACCAAAAAAATCTGAAACCGTTAAATACAGAGAAAGACAACAGCCGCCAAAACCGCCATTAAACAAGCATCATTTTGATCCATTTATAATGCAATAATATTTTAAGAACTTATTTTTAATTTTTTTTATAAAAAATAGATCATGGCGTATTATAAAATGATAAAGTCTATAATAAGGACATGGTGTTATAAAAGACTTTTCCATAGACAAGAATTGTAATCAATGCGGTTCTTAGGATGTAAGAGCTTCATTAAGATCTATGCAGAGAACGTGAAAGGACATCCTCAACGATTGACGGTTTTTTGAAGGAGTGTGATGTATATATTAGGAATACTATATTTAAGATTAAAAAAACATAGATTGTATTTTTGATAATTATAAGAACTTGAATAAGAACTTGGTTATATTTGATCTTGAGGCGCCTTAATCCAAGAGCTTAATCAAGAAACTTATTAAGAACTTGAAGTATTAATAAAAAACTTAATTAAAAACTTAATTAGAACTTGGGGGACTTGAAGGTGACTTAAGTTAAGAACTTAAATGTGGACTTAAGTGTGTGCATGCGTGGGAGGGGGGTGTGGGAGGAGGAGGTGTGCATGCGTGGGGTGGGGGGTGGAGGGGAGGAGGTGTGCATGCGTGGGTGTGGGGTGGGAGGAGGAGTGTGCATGCGTGGCTCGGTGGGGGGGGTGGAGGGAGGAGGTGTGCATGCGTGGGGTGGGGGGGGGGGAGAGGAGGTGTGCAGGAGTGGGTGGCGGGGTGGGGCTCATCTGTCCCAGTGACGAGCACCACTACATCCTGTAGACTCATGTGCTAATATAGCCGCTTCATGTATATAATCGGTTATTTATAGCAGATGCTGACTTACCACAGTCCTCTTGCGGCTAAAAATAGCCGTTCATGTGTATAAAGCTTTTATAGCAAGGCTGACTTTCCACACAGCCCTCTTGCTGACTAAAAATAGCCGTTCATGTATAAACGGGATTTATAGCAAGGCTGACTTCCACCACAGACCGCCTCCGCAACAAGAGTGTTCATTATACTTTCTCGCACCAAAAAAGTTTATACCACACCCCTCCTCTTTTCTCATCCGGGCTTGGGACCTCGGCTTTTGGCAGCAGAGTTAGTGGGGTTTTTTTTGTTTTTTTTTTTGCAGAGCTTTTTTGGCGGCTCTTAGTCGCCAGTTTGTACACCTGTCGCTGAACATTTGGAGCTTTTTGTAGGATTAGTGGCGCCACCACTACCCCACCCCGTTCTGTTAGGGTGTACTTAAGGTACTGATCTAATTTTGCAGGCGTTCGTAAATCATCATTTTTCTGAAAGTACTTAGCGATCAGATTCGTATGGCAAACAAAATCATTGGATGCTGATGCTAAGGTTATGAAATTTTGGACAATAATAAAAAAGTTTTGAAGCCTGCATCATTTTTCTTGCATACGTAGTCATCAATATCCATGTTTCTTCGTAAAAATTGGAACGCCATGTCTCAGTTGGTTTTGATCCTTTGAAACATTATTTGTGCCTTTTCAAGGCAGTGACCATAACCAGAGCATAATGGCATGGTTTTTTCTTTTGCTAAGTTTTAGTAAAAGGAACACCATGTTGTAAGAAATGGAATCATTACGCCAACCGTCAAGCTTATTCAAAAACCATCAACATCTTTTTCAGGAATATTGCACCGAACCTCTTCTGGTTTTTTTGTTGAACCAACAAGCTGTTCAAGGGAGTTGTGTAGTTGTTCATTCCAATGGGTTAGTTCTCGTTTTTTTTCTTTCTCCCGCCTTCCAAAAACGCAATATGCTCTTTGGTTAGTAGGTAGAAAAAAACAGCGCCCACCTGAGTTTATATACTCCACCATAAGTGTGGTATTCATATGATCTCCATACACGGCGTTGTTCCTCTGTAAACAAAGCTCGTCTGTCACCATTGAAAGCCATGGCTAAAATGGCACGGCTCTTGCCGGCGTGTGTGTTGACGTGGAGTGTCACGTGGCAGTCTAGAATATTCGTGAACATTTGCTGATGTAATAATGGGCAAGTTGCCCGCGGCGCACTTGGCCAGGTAAGAGAAGAAACGCAGTAAGTTGCGAGGCATGGGTTATTGATTTTTTGGTCACAACATAGGAAGACACACAGTTGCAAAACGAGCACGCTCGGCCTGCGCTGTGTTCTACCTAGCGCGCATACGTGCTTGTGTGTGTGTGTGTGTGTGTGTGTGTGTGTGTGTGTGTGTGTGTGTGTGTGTGTGTGTGTGTGTCAGTACAACCGTGAGTTAATCTGACAATAAATTGGTTTCAGTCAGTCGTGTGTGTGTGTGTGTTGTGTGTGTGTGTGTGTGTGTGTGTGTGTGTGTGTGTGTGTGTGTGTGTGTGTGAGAGAGAGAGCATGTGCATATAAACGCGCGCTGCGTGCGTGCGTGCGTGTAGTGTGGTGTGTGTGAATGGGTGTGTGTGTGTGTGTGTGTGTGTGTGTGTGTGTGTGTGTGTGTGTGTGTGTGTGTGTGTGCGCGCGACGTATTTTGTGAAACGCAGAACACGTATGTCTATGGCTCCGTGTCTAAATGAAAATATCACAGGCAACCCTTCGCCACACGGCCAGGTGCCGCCAGCCCTACCTTATGGCGCCATAATTACAGGTCATAGGATCCGTCCAGGGTACTGCCTGCCACAAACCCCAAGCCCTCTAATTAGGGGTGTTCGTGCAGTGTCTCAGCCAAGTTTTAGTTTGGTGACTGTCTCCGCAAAAATGATGGTATTGAAAATGACTGTATGCGCGAAAATGATTAGGAAAACATAGTTTGAAGTCTTACTTGTCAGAGAACAGGGAAACCTTTATTCTGGGCCACTTTCGCCCGAAAACTGTTTTGAGGGCGAAGGTGGCCCAGAATGAAGGTTTCCCTGTTCTCTAGGGGAAAGTGAAGTTTTTTCCAGGAGGGATTTAGGCGGAAAGATATTTCGTAGTCAGGATGGCGACCGGAGGAGACAAGCGAGTCACCCGTTGTCAAAGCCAAATGTGGGACTTATTGGCCGATCCCCAGGTCTCCACTGGTAGCTATCAGTACGCCCACGACGGTATCGCATACTTACTCGGGAGCTGCAACTTCTGCGAAAGCTAAGACTAAGCTGTCATCTGTCGCGAGTTCCCAGGGTTGGGAGACGCCAACGAGTGACTATCCAAGGACGGGTCCTCCTTTGAGCGCACCCTCTCGGTCTCAAGTTCACCGCTGGGTTAGCGACATGTGGGGTTCCTCTTCCGACACCAAGACTTCCGATACCAAGATTTCCGCCCCGGGCCAGTACAGTCTGACCTAGGGACTATTCTTCTTATGTTAGAGAGACAACGTAGGGAAGAAGAGGAAAGGAAAGAACAAAAGCGTAAGGAAGAAGAGGAAAGGAAAGAACAAAAGCGTAAGGAAGAAGAGGAAAGGAAAGAACTGAGACGTAGGGGGGAGGAGAAAAGAGAACAGAGATATAGAGAGAAAGGGAGAAGAGAGAACAGAGGCGTAGAGAGGAAATAAACGCCCTCTACCAGGCTCTGCTGCCACCAGTCCCAGATAGGAACCGAGGTGAGGGGAGGGAGCCATCCGTCTGCCCTCCGTCTCTGCGGTTGCCAGAGCTGCGTCCTGGAGAGGATATTGACGTGTTCCTTGAGCACTTCGACTCTGTGGCAAACAGCTATCATTTGTCACATCAGCACAAGTTTTTGTACCTCTCCAGCGGACTGACGGGTAGAGCGAGGGAAGCCATATTAAATCTTGGGGAGAACCCGACTTATGAAGAATTGAGGGCAGCTCTCCGCAAACGATTCATCTCACTGCGGAATCATAACCGGCGTCAACTCCGGACTATGAAGAAACTTACGGAAGAGACATTTCTTCAATATGGTGAGCGGCTGCGGAGGTCCCTTAGACATTGGGTGGAGTTGTCTGACATGCCTCTTGAGGACTTGGTGTTGGTGGGAACAGCTTATGAATGTGGTAACTCCAGAGCTGAGATTGCGCCTTACCGAGCTGACCCCAAGACCTTTGCCAGCGCCATAGAGATTGCTGAATCCTTCGCCGAGGCCAGGAGGGCCCTTAGGAAGACGGACAGAAATCCTGCACAGTCTGTTGTGGAAGACCGGATGCCACACCCCCAGCAGCCTGCTGCTCCTGGCCCACAGCTCAGGGGTCAGGTGCCTCCTCGACCACCGCCAGCTGTTGCTCCTCAGTGTTTCAACTGTGGCAACCAGGGCACTTTCGGCGAGAGTGCCCCAGAGCACGAAGTCTGCCTACCGTGCCTCAGGGCGATCGTGGACCAGGGAAGGCCCGGGCCTTCTTTGGTCACACCAGCGCAATGGGTCACAGTCCTGTGTTCCTCTCGGTGGTTGGGGCACAGGTTGTCGACACCATCCGCGACTCAGGGGCCACTGCGGTGTTTGTGGATCAGGCCGTCGTCCGCCCGGGGTACAGCGGGGTCCTGATTGTGAGGTTGCCGGCATAGAGGCTGGATTTGCCTCAAAAAGGCCCACGTACCTCATCCCCATGAGCACCCCATACTTTGAGGGAAAGGTCTGGGCCGTTAGCCCTTAAGGATCCCGCATACTCCTTGCTCCTGGGGAACTGTGTACACTTCGCTGGGGGAGAGGCACGTCGCATGTCCACAGATCTACCCGAGCGGGTATTTGTGGCTGCTGTCACCCGGAACATGGCCAGGAAGGGTGATGAAGAGCTTTCGGCCCATACACCAACCCCCTGTGGACGCCTTGGCGACCCAGATCAGTCCTGAAACTGTCAAGAGGTTGCAGTATAGGGACGCATCAGTCAAGGCACTTCGAGAGCTTGTGGGTCGGCCTTCTAAGGACGGTCGCACCGGACGCACCCTATTTGTGGAGCATGACGGGATGCTCTACCGCCAGTACTCCAACCAGAGTACTCGGGTACGGCAGTTAGTCGTACCCAAGGGACTTACTCCCACGGTCCTGCGAGTTGGCATGACTCGCCCATGGCGGGGCACATGGGCGTAAAGAGGACGCAAGAACGGATTCAACAGGAGTTCTACTGTCCTGGCATGAATCGTGATATCAAAGCATACTGCCGGTCATGTGACGTATGCCAGCGGATGACACCCAAGGGAAGGAACACAAGGGTGCCTCTGGGCACTGTGCCCCTAGTGGGTGAACCCTTTTCTAAGGTGGGTGTCGACCTTGTAGGTCCCATCTCACCGCCTTCGGCTCGTGGTCACCGATACATTCTGGTCCAGGTTGACTACGCCACTCGCTACCCCGACGCCATCCCTCTGCGCAACATCGATGCGGCAAACAGTGGCGGATGCCCTGTGGCAGATGTGGACCAGAACAGGGATTCCGGACAAGGTTGCTGTCAGACCAGGGCACACAGTTCATGTCTGACACCATGAACCAGGTCTACCAGCTGCTTTCCATTCATGGTCAGACCACCTCCCCGTATCATGCGCAAGCTAATGGACTCGTAGAGAGGTTCAACGCCACGCTCAAACAGATGTTACGACGCCTGTGCCACGAGCAGCCAAAGGAGTGGGACCGGTTCATCCCTGCCGTCTTGTTCGCATACAGAGAGGTCCCACAAGAGAGCATGCTGTTTTTCCCCGTTTGAGCTCCTCTATGGAAGGACCGTCAAGGGACCTATTGCTATTCTAAAAGAGCTTTGGACACAGAAGGAGACTGACCTGTGGTCAGAGTCCAGCTATGTTATTGACCTCAGAAATAGGGTGTTTGAAACATGTGAGCTGGCTCAGCAGCACCTACGTAATGCCAGGAAAGGTACCGGAAACTCTACAACCGACGCTGCAGGGAGCGATGGTTCGAGCCTGGCGACGAGGTACTACTCTTGCTTCCCCTAAAGAAGAATAAGCTGCAGCTGGAGTGGCAGGGCCCCTTCAAGATCGTCGAGCGTGTGGGGGACTGGGACTACAGGATCAACGTCAGAGGAAAGGAGAGACTCTACCACGCCAATCTTCTGAAACGTTACTACGCGAGAGAACAGTGTTCTTCTGGACATGCTCCAGTGGTGGTGGAAAAGTCGGAGCATGATTCAGATATGTTTTTCGATATTCCCTCCGTTCCCCTACAGGCCGAGGAAACATGGGAGCACGTCGAGGTTTCAGAGACCCTCACGGTTGCGCAGCAGGATGAGGCTCGGGAAATGTGCTGGAATTTGCTGACATCCTCACAGACCTTCCTTTGCGTTGCCGCGTGGGACATGTCAGCTTGTTCTTTCGAAAGGATGAGCCAGTAAGAGTTAAACAGTACCCTTTACCCCATTCCCAGGCTGATCACATTAAGAAGGAGGTGGAGGCTATGCTGGCTATGGGAGTCATCGAGAGAGCCAAGTCACCTTATCGGCTCCCATCCTCCTTGTCAAGAAGAAGGATGGCAAGCTGCGATTCTGCGTGGACTTCCGCCGGCTCAACAAGATATTACAATTTGATGCAGAGCCCATGCCCGATGTGGAACAGATTTTTGCTGAGCTAGGTGGAGGCGTTTCTTCTCCAAGCTGGATCTCGCCAAGGGATACTGGCAGGTACCTATGTGCCCCAAGGACAAACCGAAGACTGCGTTTACCACTCCAGAGGGACAATATCAATGGGTGGTGATGCCTTTTGGGCTGAAGACCGCAGGAGCCATTTTTCAGCCTCGTCATGAGGGAGGTACTGGCGCCTCTTCATTTATCTGAAGCCCATAATTTCATGGATGATCTTCTTGTTACCACTACCACCTGGGAGAGACACGTTATTGTTTTGCGGGCTGTGTTTACCCGCCTCAGAGAGGTGCAGCTAGCCGCCCGACCTACCAAGTGTCAGCTGGGAAGAAGCTCCATTGCATTCCTGGGGCACCGGCTGGAGCAAGGATTTATCAAGCCTGAGGAGGATAAAGTGGATAAGGTGTCCGCTGCCAAGCCACCAACGACCAAGCGGGAGCTACGATCTTTCCTAGGACTTGCAGGATATTACAGGAAGTTTGTCCCAAACTTTGCAGACGTGGCGCTTCCACTTACCGACCGCACTGAGGGCAAGCTACCCGAGAAACTCAGTGGGATGACGCCTGCCAGCGAGCCTTTGAGGCACTGAGGAAGGCTCTTACCACAGGTCCCATCCTTCTGCTACCTGATCCCGCGATACCTTTGTGCTACGCACGGATGCTTCAGCTACTGGATTGGGGGCAGCGCTTCTTCAGGATCAGGGCAAAGGGCTTCAGCCTGTGGCCTATGTTAGCAGAAAGTTGTCTGGAGCAGAGAGCCGTTACCACACCATCGAGCAAGAATGCTTGGCGGTGGTGTGGGGAATACGTCGTTTTACCCCTATCTCTATGGGCGGAAGTTCACTCTGCAGTGCGACCATCATCCCCTGCAATACATCGATCGGATTCGTCCTGTGAGCAGGCGACTGATGGGCTGGGCTATTGAGCTGCAGAGCTATGCGTTCACGTTTCAACACATCAGTGGTCCAAGCAATGTGGAGGCAGACTACCTTAGTCGCATGTCCCATTGAGTGCTTCCCCAGAGAAAAAAAAAGTGAGCCAGGGCACTGTGACCCTACCCTGGTACGACTTCTGTGCAAAGTGACCTGGACACTATAACCCTACCCTGGTACGACCTATGTATCGTGAGTCAGGGCACGAAAGTTTTACCACCCTGGCATGACTGTCTATTCACGCTTGTACTGTGGAGCAGGCTCCATCTTAACAGCTCAGGCTGAGGTGGGTCGTTTTTCAGTAAAACGACGCTTTTTGGGGGAGGACGTGTCACGCCCCAAGCGTGACCTTTCTTTTCCACCCCTTGTGAGGAGATTTTTGTCCTTATTATTTTTGCCCTATATGCCCATTTTTAGAAGGGACCAAATCTTGGGGCAAACACCGCTCGACTGATTTTTGGGCAGTCACTTGCCATTTCACCCCAGCCCTCACTGTGCACTGTCTTTGCACGTGCGTCCCATTCATTTTCGTTCACCCAGTCTTCTCGCTCGCCTACGTCACTATTGGAAGGTGGACAAAAGTTGGGTTTGGGGTGAGGTTTGACACTGATTTGGGAGGTGATCGAGTCATCTTGTTTTTTTTTCTCTTCATGGATCATTTTGTTGGAGAGGGCCTCGTCCCGGTATTCTAGATATCAACTGGAGTGGGCAGTCAGCCTACTGGAGCAAGACTCGTCATCTTGCTGGAGCTTATTCATCACCATCCTTTTGTTTTCACCCCCACATCACTTTTCATCTGGAGGGCCGAAGGAAGAAGAAAGAAGACCCTGAGAAGAAGACAGGGGAAAAAAAACCCTAAAGAAGACGGAGGAGGACCCTAGAAAGGAAGACTGGAGAGGGATAGAGACAGGAGGGTCACACTGGGGGCGACATCTTCCTGGGGGGTCTGCATGGCTGTTTTCTCCTCCCAGACGTGGTGACCTGTCGTTTTCGTCCTCTTTGGCACGAGTGGTTGTGGTGAGTGTTGAATCTTAAATTAATATTTGGTGGTACGTTGGTCGCGTTTTTTTTGGGTCAAATTTTGGCATTTGTTTATTCTGATTAGACTCTGTGTTCGTTTCCAAGCGGTCACATCCTCTTTAGTGGAATCCTACTTATTGCAAGTAGTAATTCATACATCAGGAACTGTTTCCATTCGTTCCCCTTTTTCCTCTCTCCCCATTTTCGGTGTCGACTAGCGTACCACATTTTGTGCTGAAATCGTTATTTTATTTTCATTCATTTAATTTCAAAATTCACAAGGATTCTTCATTTTTGTTTCAACATTCCAGCGTAAATTTTTATTTATGGCATTACCTTTTGGCGCCTAATGGTCGAGGCTGGGGGAAAGGTTGGTTGGTGAGGGAGTTGTTTTGGGGGGTGCCTCTTGTGTTCCCCCTCCTCCCCCTTTTTCCCTTATGGTGATCAGGTGCCCTTGTCTTGTCTGTTTTGTTGGGTTGCATGGAGAGTGAATGGTGATATCATTTTTGTGCTTTATTTTCATATCATCTCTCTTTCAAAGATGTTTGATTGATTGTGTTTCAGAAATAGTCTTATAGCCTCCATGGTCGGCTGGCCTATAATCAAAATAATCGATTGATTGATATAGTTTAGGGCCAGTGGTTTTTTCCTTTGATTCAACTCCGTATTTACACGTCTGTATGTTTAAATGTAACTACTAGTTTTTCTTTTAAATACTGTCATTCATAAGGTGATCCGATTAATCTTTTACCAGTTCAAAGTGTCCACTATAGGAGTTTTTGTATGTATGGCTTGTGCCTGGATGACCAGTGAATATATATATATATATATATATATATTATATATATATATATATAATATATATATAATATATATAATATATAGAGTTAGGTATAGGGGGCTCCTTGTGTCATGGTTACCTCCCTTCCCCACATCGCCTTCACTCGCACCCTCCCCCTTTTTCTCGTTCCCGCCGACCAGTCCGTATAGTTGTGCTCACTCTGAGTTCACTGTATGATGTGCAGCACTTTTTCCCTTTTTCCTTCTCCTTCCGCCTTTTCCCGGGCCTTCAACTGCTGCTTCACCACCTGTTCGTCCCACGCCCTGACCTTGCTCCGGTTGGTTGGAACATCAACACAGCCTGCTGCCCTGGAACCTACCTGGGAGGTCCCGATTGTGACGTCGGCACTTCCTCGCCTGTCCCGACATCATGAGCGACTGCAGTGAGGGGCGTGCGAGTTGAGGGTTTGTGGGTGGGGAGTGCTGGACTCAAGGTAGCCCCAAGAAGACAGAACAAGACAGGAGCAGACAAGTGTACCAAGGAAATGAACTGGCTGGAATGTGTTGTTGTTTTTTTGAGGTTTTGTGTTGTTGGTTTTTTTTTTCCTTCGACAGGCCATTAGTGTTGTGTTTCTAAATAGATTTTAAGACTGTTTTTTTTTTCTTATGTGATTGTCATTGTACACATTTCCCTTTTCCCAGCGCTAGCGGGCTTCAGTAGTGTGGGGTAGGTTGGGTGTTTAGGTCTTCCTGGGTGCTGAATTGGGCTAGGGTGGGAGATTTAGTATCATCACTGTTCTATCTAGTTAGTTAGGGCCCCGGCTCTTCATCTCTCATCAATATCTATTTAATGTGAATAAATGTTGTGGTTTGTCTATCTCTTGCCTGGTGTTTGATTTGTGCGCTTGAGGTCAGGTACTTGCGGGTTCTCCCTCTTCCCATGCGCCTCGTCATTGGTCACCCTTAACCGGGTGAACCGTGACACAGTTAATAGAAATATTTTGTGGGATATACTAAAAAAAAAGTCTGGTGTTCAAGGTAAATTGTATAGGTCATTAAAATGAATTTATAGTTCAGTTATAGCTTGTGTAAGAGACAAAGGCTTATACTCTGATCTTTTCCATTATCCACAAGGCGTGAAGCAGGGTGTTTATTGAGTCTGCTAATGTTTTCATTTTTCATGAACTGGCGCTTGAAATAAATAAGAAGTGAAGACATGGAATACAGTTAATACCTGATGCTGCAGAAGTCTTCCTTTTATTATTTGCAGATGATGTAATCCTTTTTTCAGACACGGTGGTTGGATTACAGAATCAGTTAAATGCATTAAAAGAAGAAACAGACAGATTTAAGTTAGCTATTAATATAGATGTTACAGTGAATTTACAAAGTCCAGCGAAAATGTGAAGTTGCTAGTAAGATCACTTTTCAATGTTAATTTTACTGTTTCACTCGGGGTTTTTGCAAAATCGCTATTTTTCCAAGGAAATTTACAAATTTCCTGAATAAATGAGCCAGGACCTTGAAAATAACTGTCTCTTGGACAACTTTCTTCTCTCTCTCTCTCTCTCTCTCTCTCTCTCTCCTCTCTCTCTCTCTCTCTCTCTCTCTCTCATATACTGTTGTTTTTCTTATAGCTTTGGGTTTGTACAATCGCATATATAAAAATAATTAAAGTGAGATAACCAAAAAGCGCGTGTTTTGTGGATTTGAATGGACAGAAGGAAGGGGAAAAAGAATTTGTAAGGAGGAAGGAAAAAAAATAGGTAAATAGCGTGGGTGTACCCTGGAACGTTAACATTAACATAAAAAGAAAATGGAGCGCTACAGGCACGAACGAGAGTTGGAACCACGTCATTGCTATCTCCTCACTCTGAATCTAATGTCCAAAATCGAGGAATTGGGCGTGAGACCCTTTCGAAGTGGACTCGGGAGGAATTTTTAAAAAGATTTTGGGAAAGGTATAATATCAAAGACGCGTTGTGGAGAAAAGTCTTCGATCTTCCTGTACCTGGAACCGCTCGCACCAACAGCAAATGGCATACAATAACATAGTTCCCACGGGGTACCCTCTGGTAGCCTTGTACCACGAATCCCCGAACACGATCCATCCCCCCACCGAAGGAGCTCGTCTTCGCCTTCACGCAAAGGGCTCCCGAACCGAAGCAAGTCAAAGTAGTCATCGTCGCTCAGGATCCTATTACGTGAGAGGCAAAGCGACCGGGATCGCTTTGTCCACCCTGGAAATCACTCCGTCCTTGAGGACGGTTTTTAAGAGTCTGGTAAAATATAAACATATGGAAAACCCCCTGCGAAGCGGTTTTTTGGAAGGTTGGTGTGACCAGGGCGTGCTTTTACTCAACACGGCTCTGACTGTGCACAAAGGATAAGTTCTTCGCACACGATGCCCGGAAGATATCCCATCAGTGGGAGTTAGCGATCGCCGCCTCTTACAAAAGGTCATCGATCAGAGTTCGCATGCGATCGCCCTGGTGGCTTGGGGGGGGCACCCCGGACTCCTTTTACAAAAAATACCTTTTTGTAAGCTCGCCGCACAAAATTTTAAAACCGTTCACCCCAGTCCCCGTGGCAGACGTTCGGTACCATGGAGCGGGCGATTCGACGGAACACTGTTTTATGAAAAGCGATCATTTCGGAGAAATCAACGTTTTTCTTCAAGAGAACCATTTGGATCCTATCCATGGGGTTTGAACAGTATCGACATGCTAAAAGGGGCAAAAGAAATGGAGGCAGGGGAAAAAGACCCCTCTCTCCATAGCCTTTTAATGATTTTTAACTCGACCGAACCGCACGCCTTTTTACAGAGTCGCCAGACATTATAAACCCGTGGTTTACGTTCCCGGTTTTAAACTTTGAAAATTTTCTGAGCTGGAAAGTGGCTCGCTGCGCGGTTTGCGACCTCGTACCTTCAGCCCTTTCCAAGACGGTCTCGTGGATCACTTTTGGTTACCCCATGAGCCCAAAATAGCGATTTTAGATCAGATCTCCCTTTTGCAATAACCGCTATCGTCATGACGGGGGCGATGAGAGAAGATGAGCTCGTGAAAAAAAAAAAATCCTTGCCAGGTTTACTACCAGTTTCATATCAATTGTTGCGAACTGTCCCCGGTAAACTTGATCGAGCGCGTTTACGTGAAACACGCATCGTACCTCAGAAGCCTTTTCATGACCTGAAAAAAGATCCAACATAAAGATTTAGTAAAAATTAACGCTCTTTACGCATTTATCCAGTGGGAAAACGGGGAGGACGCAAGGAGAATACTATATTCAGCAACAGAAAACACCGACGGAGACAACAACGACGATACGCGAAGACGACGAAGAAGAACAAGAAGAAGATGAAGACGGGGGGAGGAGGCCCCGGTTTTTCAGACTTCTAAGGATCTCAATTCTAGCGAAAAGTATACGCGTGTTGCAACGATTTTAAACTAAAATGGCGAGACGTGGTGAGACCCTTTAAAACCCGGGTCGTGAAAGAGAAGCCCTTTTGGGCCAACTGGGGTTGTTGAAAGGTCGGTGTACTAAAAGAATCTTCCCTCGCGTTAACTTGCCTCTTCGATCCGAAGATTCGTCATCAGCACTTCTTCGATCGAAAACCCTAGAAAAAAAAGAAGAAACCCAGGAAGAAGAAGAAACCCAGGAAGAAGAAGAAGAAGAAGAAGAAGAAGCACTTTTTTTCGACAGACTGCTTCCTTTAATAGCGATGGTGTATTGCAGCGGCGATGACGTTATATCTGATCATGATGAATATTGTAGTAGTGGTAGTGACAGTACACGCTCCAAGTTTAACGCCATGTATCAGCTTAACGTGTATGGTTGAAATAAGGAGGATAGATGTATAATATGTGACTTAAAAATTGTAAGCGAAAATTATTTTGTGAAAATGGAAGAAGAGAGCGTCGGTCATCAAAAGGACCGTTCCTCGATGACCGAAGCCCTTTTACTCGTTTACATAAACGTTGCGTAGAAAACGTTCCCGTTTGTTTTCGTCGCTTTTTCATCCCGAGGTCATACGAAAGCACGTGGATCAATACAACAATGAAGCGATCCTCTGCCATTATAACGGTTTCGTTTACTTCGATTTTTTCAAGTGGTTAACGACTCAAAAACTTAAACCGACGCATCTGATGGATGGAACGTTCATGAGAGTTTACCAGGGAGTGTTGACTCGGCGATCAGCCGCTCCTTGTCCTTTGCTTATCCTAGCCATATTTGTGCATAAAATTATCTCTTACATTCTGGAGACTGCTTATATGTGTAACTGGGTTTACCGCATCCTGATTATGCACACGCTTTATTTTTCTATGTATCAATGCTCGAAAGGAGCCTTTGACCAAGGAGGAAAGAAGACGAGAGCCTATGACCGCGGGGAAAAGAAGACGGTTAAAAAAGGTAGAAAGTGTCTGAAAAGATCGACAAAAATCTGAAGTCGTGGCTATACCTAATCGCCTTGTCTCCGCCGGCTCGGACTGGTCGGAGGAATATCTATTCCGTATTATCTTTACTGATCATTTTGTGCCTAAGTTACCTTGGCCCGATCTTACTGTCGCGTTAACCAACCCAAACCCGGGAGAGGCAATAATCAAGTTGCTAAACAGTATACTAGACGCGCTTGTTAAAGATTATTTAGCTGTACTTTGGGTGATTCACCGCGGTTATGGAGTCTTGCAAAATAAACGTCCCCAGATCGGTAATGTGCTGAATGTTCTTAGGTGGCGTCTTTCGCTTGTAGGGCAGTTGAATTTACAGTATCGGAATTCCTTGCAGCAATCTGCCTTTCTAAATGATTTACATGCAGCAAGGAGGGTAGAGACCCTTCCAACTCCTCATGATAGAAGAGGTTTATCGCCATTAGCAGTATATTCTCCAGAGAGAACAACCTTACTGTCACAAATTTTGTGTTCTTTAAAGGCAGTGGCGCTGATGGCGGGACCCACGCCCAACTAGCTAGTTTAGACAATTATTATACTCCGTTCCTTTCAGCCATGGCTGAAAACTTTCTAAGGCAACATTTTCCTTACGCTGATTCTTCGCTACAAACGTTGCCGCAGTTACCTCCGAGTGTCCAACACGAAGAACAACAAACAACGGTAACACATGTACCCATTACAAAGCTTAGTAATGTCTTTAAGAGGGCTTTGAACGAAACGCTGCTACCACCACCACCACAACCACTATCATGTGAAGAATATGAAGGACAAGGGTCCTTATCTCTCCCCGCTAAAAACAGCACCGGTGCTCATAAGAAAAGGTCCCATAGCACGTATGCTGCTGCTGCCACTGCTTCTCCCATTGCTGTTGCTGCTGGTACTACACAACCAACCAAAATTCGGCGGAAAATGTTAAAAGACTTCCTAGAACATAGCACTGACCTGAATAAAAAAAATCCTTATCGCTAATGCTGACACGTCCAAAGAAGAAGAATTGGCCAATCTTCATAAAGAGTGGGATGACTTCCGTAAAAAAGCCTCAGAACTAGCAGTAACCAACAATAAGCTACTTAACGAGCTTGAGCAAGAACGAAACAAATGTAGACAAAACGAAGGTTGAGTTGTCCACTCTGTGACCAGAGCGCAATACTCAATGCCAGGAGTACGAGAAGCGAATATCCGACCTGCAAAAAAAGGAAGAGCAAACGAGAAAGCAGACAGAGCGTACATACACAGATTTGGAGGAGGAGCAGAAAGACCATGATGCGGCGAAAGAAAAATTGTCAGAGGCAGAAAAGGCTCTTGAAAAAGTTACGAAAGAAAAGATGGATCTGCAAGAGACTCTGGCTCAGCAAAATCAGACTCTCAGTCAAGAGAACTTGAGGTTACAGGAAAACGACCATTTATTACAGTCAAAGATTACCGAGTCCGAGCAACAAATAAAGGAATTATATGCATTATAAGACCACGAGCGGAAGGAGCGCCAAGCAAGTCTTGTTAAAGAAAGGAAGAATTCAGACAAAACGAAACGAGTCCTTAATGAAAAAGTGGCCAATTTAGAGAAGGCGTTATCGGAGGAGCAGACAAACCTATACTCGCAATTAGGAAGCCTGGAAGAAAATGAGAAATTACAATCGAGTCTTTCTACGTGTGAAGCAAGACTTCAGCTACAGTCACAAATAACCGAGCAGCAAGCGAGTCGCTCTGAATTAGTTAGAGAAAAAGAGCGATTAGAGAGAATGAATGGAGAATTACAATCAGAATTGACTACACTACGCTCAGGCCTTGAGGAATCTAAAACATACAGCGAGTCTTTCTGCATGCCAACAAAAAGTTAATGACCTAGAGTCACAAAAGGAAGAAATGGAGAGAAGGAACGAACAATTGCAATCAGAAATAACTAGACTTCAAATCGAGGTGCAGAGAAGTCGTGGAGAGCTGTTTGGGTGCCAACAAAGCGTCGAAGATCTAGAGTCGCAATTAACCAAACGGCAGACAAGTCACGAAACGAGTTATTCTCAATTGGCTAGAGAAAAAGAGCAATTAGAGGAAAGAACAGATCATGGATCTTCCCGAAATGGGACTGTTGACCCGACGCTCTTCCATGTTGAAGTTCAACATTATCAGAGCATGCGTAACGTCGTTGATTGCTGCACGGTTCGTCTATCAGACATTGTGCAAAGAAACGAAGATCTGAACGTTTTATGTCTGCGAGTACCGGAGGCGACGCACCTCGAAATACGAAGAATGAGAGCGCGCGAAGAAGAAGAAGAACAAGAAAAGGAAATGACGACGAACAATACAGATTCCCAACGTCCCCAGAAATGTAAGACAATAAAGTTTGTATACATATATTCTTTATTGTTTATATATTCCTTTATTATATAGAATAGACAGGCAACGGTTTGATCTAATACAACTAACTACATTTGGACAGTTCTTGATGTTGCTTATGTTTGAGTGATTAAACCATTTCTGAATGTTTTCTTTTCTTACGTCTTTTTCTTCCATAAACTCTTCCATAAATATAACATCTTTTCTTACAGAAAAAGAATGAAGCTCTTCAGAAACCACCGATTTGGACTAAAAATACAGCTCTTTGGACAAGATAACCTATATTTGGAGTAAAAATACAGCTCTTTTGGACTAAATAGATTAAGATACAGCTCTTCGGATATGCAAATGCAAAGGTCTATTTGGACAAACGATTCACATCCACTTCAAATATACACTTGAAAGTCATTTTGGAATAAAATAAAGCTGGGGGTTACTGTCTCCTGTGAAACTGGAGACGGGAAAAACAAATCCTGCACAAATAAACACCACACTACAGTAATAATACAAAATACTAAACAATCAATCAAAAAATGCACATTCACCCAAACTCAAAGAAAATCTCGCACCACACACAGAAAAAAAATAATCAAAAGATGTTTATTTGGGCTGAGCGTAATCAACTCACCCCTACACTAATAGCGTGACGGAGGAGAAGTTGATCCCACACTCTGAGGCAAGGGGAAAAATCAAAATGAAACAATAGGAAAGGGAAAGAAATAGATAATTACGAGAAGGGAAGGACTATTGACTCCCCAACGCCATGCCCCCCTGCTAAACGCAGGAAGAAGGTTGGGGCTATCAGTCCTGGGGAAGGGGACAAAAAATCTAATACTCTAGGGGAAGGACAGCGACTCCTCAACGCCCTGCCCCTTGCTGCCAGGTACGAGCAAGAGGAGGTTGAGGCTATCGGTCCTGAGGGGGAAAGGGTCAAAAGGGAAAACCTACCAAAAAAAAAAAACCTTAACGGGGGTAGAGCAACCAAAGAAATCTCAACCACCTTAAACACACATAAAATAGAACAAAAAAAAATTGCAAATATTATACACATAAATAATTAAACTTTCTTTCTTTCTCTTTTCCTTAAGTTTTCCCCTGTAGCTTTCCCCAACTATCTATCGCTCACCTGGTAATGACTGGTCAGCAGAGAGACCAACGTCCTGACAGGTTCGAGTCTCTAGGCCATCTGCTGGGTTTAAAACTGATTCTTTCCTCCTTCCTCCTAGTGAGTGCATACTCAGTGTTCAAAACACATGACCAGCACCTTACCAGCCCTTGTTAAACTATCACTCAGTGGTCACTTTCACCCAATGACCACCCTTCTTTCTTTACTGAGTCATACTCACAATTATTTGGGGACGCCCGCTACACTAGTCAAGCCACATGAATATTCTTTCCTTTTCCGTTGTGGCATGGGGAAATGATTCATATCACTAACTACATGTGATGGAGCGTCACATGCCTTGATGTGAGGCTACGTCACATGACACCCCCCCATCCTGGGATGAAAAAATTTTCTCCAGAAAATTTTTAAAGGATATACAACTTCACTTAAACCATCTTCAGCCATGAATCTCAAAGGGAAAATCACCATGATCACCAAAAATTTAATAACAACGTATAAACAATCTCAGATCCCCATAAAAAAGCAATTTTTCAAATTTCATCTTTTTTTAAAAAAAGTTCAAATTGACCCCACATCTCACAAAATACTTTTCACAAATTACTGGAAAAAACAACTGGGAAAATTTAAAATTAAAAAAATTGTGTTTAAATTTTAAGTGTGAAACATTTTCCCCCATCTTTGTCTCACACTGTGTTTCAAAACCCTCAAAAAAGAAATTTTTCCAAAGTGAAATTTTTCTCAAAGACATGTAAACAAAAAAAACATGTTAAAAACATTTTTTTCCCACATTAATGTTTGTCCATTAAAAACCCCAATTTTTCCTTTTGTTGACAGGACAAATGAAAACAAGGGTTTGTTCTTTGCACAATCAAAAATGTGTATATACTTTTCAAAGGGGTAATTTGCTCATCACCCCTACATATATTTTTCATCTTCAAAAGCAATTTAGACAAAAATATACATGAATTTTTCTTGCTTACGAAAAATAAAGCAAAAAAATAGAATGTAATACTCAACATCAATAGTTAGCTTGTAAAACATATAGTCATTTCAACAAGCAAATTATGATAAATACCATTATTTAAATCGCAGTACTAAAATGCACGCAAATGGATCACCCCAACTTAAAGAAAGAAAAAAACGGGTTTTTTTCTTTCCCTTAAGACAGTACATTTGTCCTAAATATTCAACATGAAAATAATCTGCCATGCTTTTTGTGTTCCAGGCACTGGTTCAAGGGAAAATTTGGGAATTTCCCCTTTAGTAAAGATACTTCACAAAATAATTTCCCTTAGAGCTGACCGGAAAGTTCTTCGCTGGGGGGCTGGGGCACGAACACAGGATCTTATTTACTTTTCTGTAATCGATGCGAAACGCCCCGAAAAAACAACTGAGGCTCGTCCACCAATACAACTGGTGGCGAGGGAGATGTAAAGGGTTCTATCCCTTTTAAAACTTTACTTGATTTCCCTCTCGCAACCCTTTTTTTGCAAAGGGCAGGGGGTATGGTCTGGTTCGCACGGTATTTCGTATTTAAACTGAATACTAGGGGGTTCATACCAGACGTACCGGGGGTACCGCAACACATCCTAAAAAGTCTTTCAAATGCTTGAGCGTTCTGTTTGATTTGTAACAAATATTCGACAGAACCACACCCTAGGTTTCCTTTTGATAGACAGAATAGGAAGGGTACAACTCACTGCACGGGTAGATGTTAACACTCCTACTTTGCGTTTTCATAACCTTTGATCTTCCTGACGTACTTGGGGGTACAAATTCATCACTGAAAATTCTGCATTTTGACATCTTTTCTGACACGGACATATCCATCAACTGACTGTTGATGGCAAACATTTGTAGTTAACAATTTTTTCAAATGTTCCTAAAATCCCTTCTCGTTTGCCTTTTTTGATTTAAAAATTTACGCAGAAAGTTTTTCGCCACCTAAAAAGGGCCCTTCCACATAACACGAAGTTTGTTATTTTCACGTGATAGCAAAAGGGACTTTTTCCCCAATGTGAAGAAGGGGCCTTTGCTTTTTCTGTCTGAAAAACCCTTGACCATCGTTTTCCTATCAGTGACTGTTGAAAAGTCCATGCACCTTCAAAGATTATGCATTCATAAACTATGGTAAACATTTTTTACTGCAGGTTTCCGTCTTTTTCGTCCAGTGTCATCTAGACCAAGGACCCCTGTGGTGTCCGAAAAAAAGCTCAAATGGGAGAACCCAGCTTTTCTTGGGCATTTCCCTGTATGCAAAAAGCAAAGCCGGTTGAAACGATCCCTTCATGGGGTTCTTGCCTTGCAACCTTCCCAAACGGGATTTTTAATTTTCCCATGAAACTTCAACCATCCATTCGTTTGGGGGGTGATATGGCGGGTTTTAAAAGGAAAAGAGATGACAACATCGAAAATTTTCTTCATGAACAAAATGAATTGCGTTCCAAAATCCGGAGAATTCGTCGAACCCACCGGGAAAAAAGCAAGTAAAGCTCAGCGACAGACACTGTATAAATTTTTCTTCAGGGGAATCGCCTTGGAAACCTTGGCTGACCAAAAGTTAAAATATAGCATGTCCGGGAAAGAAAAACGGGGGAAGGCCCCAAACAAGATCAATAGCACCTTCCGAAATGGGACGGAAATGAGACATTTTTGTGCAAAGGTGCACTGGACGCGACCTTCGAGAGTCGGGCAGTTCCATGACGGCAGTATTCTGAAACTTCTTTGTGACACCGGGCCAAAAAAAATCAAGAACTTCTTAATTTTTCTTTTATTCCACGGACCCGAAAAATCATCAGACCTGTGGTAGGGGTTTCCAAGGGTTTTGGAACGAAACCTTTTTGTTGTCCGTTAAAACCCCTGTAGAGAATTCAAGCCCCAGTATGTATGTTGGTTTGCCCCGTTAGTTTGCCCGTTCAGTCTGTTTAGAGCAAAAAATACCGCGTCACGCTCGTTTTTTTCCCTGCTTTTTTGATCATCTGGGGTAATCGGGGAGTTCATCAGTTTTGAACCCTTTTTGTGGCTTTGTACCTTTCCGCTCTATGATGTCTGTCTGGTACCCAAAAGAAAAGGAACAAACGATCCCCCCGCACCACCAGTACTGTAGCGCACCTGGCAAATTCCAAATCAAGTCGCAGAGGGGTTATCAATGACACAGGCGGTAAGAAAAACCCGGAGTAGTAGGGGGATCGACTGAATTTTCCCCAGGGGAAACGTTTCAATTTGCCTCCAAACGACCTACTTTTTTGGACAGTGTTGAGATACGGGTTTGAAGCACAAAGTTTTCCGTACACCAGCAGTGGGCACCCTTTCTCGAAAAAAACCAAAGCCTGCAATCCTTGACTCCGTTTTTTCTAACACCGCATCAAAAAAAAAATTGGGATCGGTGCCAAAAAAAGGCCTTTTTTCACAATCAGTGGAGACAATGCGGTTTTTTGAATTTTTGGTTAAAGGGGAATTTTTTAAAAGGGAAGCAACCGCAATAAAAACATCGATGCCTGATGGGCACTGACGATTTTGTAAATTTGGGGGTTCTGTCCACGACGGGCCCAAAAAAGGCTACGTGGTGGTCGTTGCCCGACCTCGGAACTTTTTGCTAAAGGAAACGGGTCTTTCCGGGGGCGATATGGTACTGACGAAAGTCACTCGAACGCGGAAAAATCCCTGTCCGCCCAGTGGTATATCCTTGAGGACTCAGAAAGACCCACGATTTCCTTTTCCGTAAATTCCCGTCCCCGATGGGGTTACTAGCATGAGCTCAAAGATTTAAAATTTTCCCCTTTTTCCCAGCCACCCCTTTCTGGGGAGCGTTCAATACTGATCACCATCTGACACATTTCCTCAACGCTTTTAAAAGCTTCTTTAAGGAAAGGGCCAATCTTTGCTCACGCTCTGGAAAAGTTGTTTCTAAAAGGAGACTCGCAGTGATTGAAAAGTTTGGGTTTTTTTAATAAATCGATCCATCGATCCAAAAATATCATAGGTCAAAACGACGGAAACGATTTTTCCTTTTTCAGGGCGCCCAGAACGGGAAATTTTTCCCAAAACGATCAGCAGAACATTTAAATTTTTTGAGGATTTTCTTCAACGATCCCCAAATTAAATTTTTTTCGTGCAATGAGTGGTACAGTGTCAAAGCGTACCCTTAAACAAAGACCAAAATACAATGTCCATTTTCTTGGCCAACCACAAGACGGTCGGCTTAAAGAAAAAAAACATCAATGTACCGTTTTTTTCCCAAAAGGCGGAAATTTGGAATATATGCCCGCTTTTGGTTTAGGTGGCCTTTCGGGAACCGACGGGGGAGGTTCTCTCGAGGCCCGGTTCTTTTAATTTTTAGATCATCCCCCTAGTTCTAACGCCTCAACTTAAATGACGTTCTTCACTTTAGCTTTCCCCTTAATCTTTTTTCTTTAATTTTAGCTTCCCTCTGTAGTTTATTTTTTTCACTTCCCCCTGTCTTAGCCTGTTGCCCTATCTCTGCATTTTTGCACATGGGTTTAAGGTTTTTCCCATCAAAACCCCGCGTTCCGCTTGTTTTAACATATTTATCAAAAACACCATAAGAACCGCAAAAGATATAAACACAAAACAAACTCTAATATGAATAAAAAAAAGGGATAATGATGATTAATGTTTTTACAAAATTAATTATAAATATACAAAAAAAAGAATTCAATTTCCGGGGAAACAGAAAACGCTTTCTTTAAAAAGGGTGAATGAAATCCCAAAAATGTATTTTTCCAAAAATAATTTTCAAACGTATCAAATTTTGGGAATTTCAAAACAAAAAGAAGTTTAACAAAATGTTTCCCAGAAAGGAAAAAACACAATAAATTTTTTTAAAAAAAAATTCTTTTTTAAAGTTTTAGTTTTTAAATGTTTTGTTGTCAGTCTTTTTTCTTCTTAATTCAAATGAATTTCAAAAAAAATTATGCCCCTTTACGCTAAGTGAATATAAATTTTCAAAACAAATGGGGAAACACAAACAATTAAAAGAGGGGGAAAAAACACAACCCGGGAAAACCCACCAAAGATGAAATTGAAAAGAAATAGATGGACTTTTTTGAGGAGAAGGTTTTAAAAGGGTTTTTTAAAAAGGGGTTTAAAAAGGGAAAAAGAAAGGAACACGGACCGGGAACAGTGAACGAAAACAGAAAAGCAAAAGAAACCCTCGAAGCAAACCCCGGGTTACGTCTCCCGTGAAACGGAGACGGGGGAAAAAAAATCCCCCACAAAATACACCACACTACGTAATAAAAACAAAATCAAACATCATCAAAAAATCAATTTTACCCCCAAAACCAAGAAAATCTCGCACCACACACGAAAAAAAAAAATCAAAAGATAAAGATTTTTTTTGGGGTGAGCGGTAAACAACTCCCCCACCCACACTATTAGCGTGACGGAGGAGAAGTTGATCCACACTCTGAGGGCAAGGGGAAAAAACAAAAAGAAACAATGGAAAGGGGAAAAAAATAGATAATTACGGAAGGGAAGGGCATTGACCCCAACCCTGCCCCCCCGCTAAAAACCCCAAGGGGTTGGGGGTATCATCCGGGGAAGGGGACAAAAAATCTAATACTCGGGGGAAAGGCCCGATCCTCAAAAGCCCGCCCCCCTTCTGCCGGTCAGCAAGAGGGGTTAGCTATCGGGCCTGAGGGGGGGAAAAGGGCAAAAAGGGAAACCCACCAAAAAAAAAACCTTTAAAGAGTAGAGCAAAAAAAGAAACTCAACCCCCTTAAACACACATAAAATAAACAAAAAAAATTGCAAAATTATACACAATAAAAAATTAAAATTTTCCTTTTTTTTTTTCCCTTTCCCCAAACCCTTGAGGGGACAAAAAAATCTTTTTTTTTTTAAAACCCCAAAGGGGAAAAAAAGAAAACCTTCCTCGAAGGGCAAAAAGAAATCTTTTTTCTTTTTTTTTCTAGGGGAAACAAAACAACGCAGGGTACGCGGTGAAACTGGGGTCGGGGGCACCACTTCCCCACTGTCCTTTTGCACACGCGCATTCAGACAGCTTTTCTCCATACGCACACGCAATCTTTTTAATCAAAACCAAAAAAGGGGCACTACCGAAAGTTTTTTTTTCTCCCCCTCTCCTTTGGGGGGGAAAAAACTTTTTCTAAAACACATCAAACACGTTAAAACAATTTTTTTACATGAGCAACCCTTTTCCCCTGAGAAAAATAACTCACTCAAGACTTCATAAAGTCACGGGCCCTTTACACAGCATTGGCCCCCAAACCCAGACCCGGAAATAAAGATTTTCCCCACTCCTTGATGCTATGCCTGCACCGAATCGACTCGCCTCATCCTTTTAGGGTCCCTGTCCTCTAGACATCTCTCGCCCCCCCCATTTCTCCCTCCGGGGAATCTTCCGACTCCCTCCTCGACTCTACTTTTCACGGAGAGATGTTCCCAAACCCTCCCTCTCTTCTCCTGTCCCTGGAGAGATGACGAGCCCCGACTCCTCTCCCTGGGGTCCCTTTAAATTTCCCGGGCGCCCCCACCGTGTGTTTCCCCCCCATGGCCCTCTTCAACCCCCTCACGGGGTGAAATGAAGGGGGGAAGGGCGAAGGGAAAAGGGGGAAAGGGGTAAACACGAAAAAAGGTTGTGAAGAACCTTTTTAAATTTAACAATGAATTTTCTTTCTCTTTTTCCTTTAAATTTTCCCCTGTAGCTTTTCCCCAATATCTATCGCTCACCTGGTAAAGACGGTCAGCAGAGAGGGCCAACGTCCTGACAGGTTCGAGTCTCTAGGCCATCTGCTGGGTTAAAACTGATTCTTTCTCCTTCCTCTAGTGAGTGCATACTCAGTGTTCAAAACACATGACCAGCACCTTACCAGCCCTTGTTAAACTATCACTCAGTGGTCACTTTCACCCAATGACCACCCTTCTTCTTTACTGAGTCATACTCACAATTATTTGGGGACGCCCGCACACTAGTCAAGCCACATGAATATTCTTCCTTTTCAGTAGTGGCATGGGGAAATGATTCATATCACTAACTACATGTGATGGAGCGTCACATGCCTTGATGTGAGGCTACGTCACATGACAAATGAAGCTCTTCAGAAACCACCGATTTGGACTAAAATACAGCTCTTTGGACAAGATAACCTATATTTGGAGTAAAAATACAGCTCTTTGGACTAATAATTAAGATACAGCTCTTCGGATATGCAAAAGCAAAAGGTCTATTTGGACAAACGATTCAGATCCACTTCAAATATACACTTGAAAGTCATTTTGGAATAAAAATAAAGCTCAACAGACACACCAAAAGTGATTTAGACTAAACATTCGCCATTATGTCTTTATATGGTCTAAAAAGCAAGCTCTTCGTAACATCTTGTTTTATTCATCATCATCATCATCATCATCATCCTCATTGGCAACCAAACACGGACATTCTTGCTCTCGTAAGCCGAACGAGTCTTAATAAAAGAGCAGGCCACGTCTCGACGGCAGGGTCGCCGCGCCGATTGAACAGAGTCGCGGCTCCGTAAGTAACCACCAAATCGGCGGAGAACGCCGCTCCATCCTCACAATCCTCCTTCTCCCCTCCTCCTCCTCCTCCTTGTCCATCTTCAACATTTTAAAAACATCCGGCAATCGCGGGCACCTCGTAAATAAGGGAAAGAGCGTGTGAAAGCTCTTCCGATCAAACTCGTCCCATTGTCTTGGGTTCGTGAAGAAGCCGAATGCTGCGAGCGATCTCGAACGCGTCTAGATAGTGCATCGTTCACATCCATCAGCTCCCGTGTCAAATTATACACTTTTTAGGGTGATTGCTCATCTGGCAGCAATAATTTCAGCATTCTGTTCCGCGTTTCCCTAAGCCCTTTGAATAATGGCTCGATGGCATCGTTTTTCTTCGCTGACCGTCACTTTCCAGTGCTCGTGATCGAACATTCTTTTCAAGGCCATCATGTCCGAAAGCACGTGAAGGGCTCGCCAGAGAGCAATGTGAACCCTTGATGGGTAAGGGCGGCAAGTTGGCTTTATGAACGCGGTCGATTTGGGGTACGACTCTTCCACCAATCGCGTCTTCGGGCGACTCTAGCGGATTCTTGAGAAAAATTTCTATATTGTGCAAAAGAACATAGGGGGCTGTAAAAAGGTAAAAACCGGTCTTTTCGGTAGCAATCCATTCCTATAGTTCCCGACAGACGTGGGAAAAAAGGGAAGTTTTCCACCAAAAACGGGCCCGGGGAAAATTTCCGAAAAACTGTTCACGTCGTATCCGACGACGTACCCTCTTGGGTGTACCCTTCATTCAAAATTGGCAAAGGCCTATCCGGTTTTTGGGAAGGGCAAAAAATCCTTTCCTTTGGAAATGGGCGGCCTTCTTGGAAGAAATGACCCGGGAAAAAGGACCGGTAATAGTAATGGCGAAACCCCACCAAAAACCGGATCGGAAAAAACGTAAATCGAGTAAGCCCGATTAGGGAGGAATCGATGATTCCTAAGTTAAAATAGTTTTGTTCCAACTCTTCCGGGTCTTAAGGGCAAAGAATTATAGACGTCAAATGAAACAACTGCGGCTTTACTAAAACACGACAAAAAAGAAAAGAGCACAAAAACGTGTGAAGTAACGAAAATTTTAAATGCGCACACAAAACAGGACAAAAAAAGTTGGGAAAAATCTTCCCAGCACAAAAAAATACAGACATAAACATGCACATATCCCTTGTGAACCCAAGTGTTGAATAAATAGACAGGGGGACAGTGGAAGAGAGGGTGAGTAGAGTTCGAGGAATGGGGCAGAGGAAAGGGGGTGGTAAAGTGAGGAGGAGGAAAAGGAGAGAGGGAGAGAGGGAGAGGGAGAGAGAGGAGAGAGAGAAGGAAGAAGAGAGGGGGGGGGGGGGGGAAAAGAGAGGGGAGGACAGAGAGAGAATGGAAGTGGGGAAAGAGGGGAGAAGAGAAGAGAAGAGGAGGGGAAGGGGAGTGAGTGGGGGGGAGGGGTGGGGGTATTAGGGGTGTTTGATATGAATGAAATGAACAAGAGAAAGACAATAAATAAGATAAAACTCGAAAAATCTTTTTTAAATGAAAAGGGGGGGGGGGGGGGGGGGGGGGGGAAAGAAGGGGGTCAGCCGCCTAAAGCATCCGACCCAAGTCTGACCAAGGGAGGTTGCCCTACCCAAGCACAAGGGGGGGGAAGGGAAAAAGGGGGAACCCCCCCGAAAAAACCCCAAAAACCCCCAGACGCAGCTAAGAGCTGAAAGGCTCACCCCCCCACACCCCCAAAAAAAAGAAAAAAAAAAAGATTGCCCCGGGCCAAACCACACACACACACACGCACACAGGCCCGGTCTTTAAAGCCCACCGCTCGTCCACTCCTGTCTCGAGCGGGGTCGGGTAGGGTCCTTTTCGCGTAACTCAAAATTCGATCGGGTTTGCTCTCTCCCAAAGACTACTCGAAAAAATGGTGTCAGAGATTTCGTTGATAATTGACCCTACCATCCAAAAAAAAGTTACCGCTTTGCCCCTACCACTGCCAAAAAAGTTACCCCCGTTGCCCTACCACTCCCAAAGAAGTTACCATTTTTGATCCTAAGAAACACGACGCATTTTAACAGCGAAAAACGATGGAAAACCCGCGGGTAAATTGATTGTAAATGTAGGGTCAATGCAAAGGGTTTTTTTTTACTGCATATGAAATCCAGGGCCTGAATTAAGCCCTCGAACCCCACGCCCTGGATAGTCCCTAACTGTCCAGACCCAAAAGGACAGTGGAAATTTTCAGAAACATACCTATGGGTTCACGCTCGAAAACTTTTCCGGAATCAGCGATCTCCGGAGTGACATTCGAGTGTCACGTACGGGACTGGCATTTCCTATCATGCCAAAAACCAGGTTACCCATAATTAACTTTTCGGTTCAGCAATGCCAGCTTTTCCAAAAAAGCTTTTTTAGGGGGATAGAGCAAAGCCCAAACATACGGTTTTTAAACCCCCCCCCCCCCAAAGAAGAAATTACGCACCCACCAAACCAACCGAAATTTTTCTTTTTACTCAAAAACCCCCCTTGCGCCCTTTATGTTCTTTTGCCAACTCTTTTGCCCCTTTGATGTTTTTTTTGCCCCTGTGTTGTTTCTTTCGCCAGTCTCTCCGAGTAATCCCCCGGGCATACGCTGTACTGAAGGGGGGGGGGGGAAAAAATCTTTCCTCTCTCCCAAAAAAAAATTTATTAAGTGTGAGTGGTAGCACTTATGTTTTTTAAACCTTTTGTTGGAATGCTGTGCACTTGCGTTTAAAATTTTTATGTTTATAACCCTTTGTTGTTGATGGTTCCGGGTTTTCTATGCTTTATCGTGGACTGTCTGTAATTTTTATGTTGGTTAAAAATATTATTTTTCTGCGTGTACTATGCTTTTTTTTATCCAGATGGGGCAAAAAAAAACTCGCGCCACGTACCGTTCCCCTATACTAGTGTCAATTTTTACGACAAAACATACATCGTTTCCCTTTATCGGGGACTTATCGTTCTGCTTTAAAATTTGAAAATTTTAGTAATATTAGTAAAAAATAACTTTTATTGTGAATATACTGCTTTTATTTAAATGGGTTTTGTTAGTGAATCGTGTCCCTTTTGAATTTTTTTACCCGGAATGATTATACTACGAGGGGAACACAGATACAAAAACAAAAACAAAAACAACAAAAAAACAACAACAACAACAAAAGATACTACGCCACGGGTACCACAACAGAAGATACCGGGCCGAAGGAAACGACAACAGAAGAAACTAGGCCAGCAGATACCACAGGGCTGAGGGATACGGAAGATACTGGGCCAACAGATAAAGATACAGATACTCTGATCTTGACTATACTAAGAATACAACAAGAACACCCGCATCAGAAGTAACAACAACAACAACACAACAACAAAACAACACAACAACAACAACAACAAACAAAACGTGGGGAAGGAAGAACTGTGAGACTAGAATAGAGAAGATAAACTAATCCTGAGAATTGTTGTAATTGTTATGATCGGTTTAGTGATGACTGTATTCGTATTGTACAATGTAATTTCTGAACTTTGTAAATTACCTTAATATGCAGTTACTTTGTAAATTACCTGAACACTTTGCAGTAAAATCGTCGAGAAATGTCATCCAAAAAAACAGTAAATTTGTAAAATCCCTTAAGTATTTAGTGAACAGACAAAAACCCCGAGTGAAACAGTAATTTTGCCAATTTACTGAAATATTCAGCGATTTTATAAAGTCCCTTGCGTTGTAAATTCACTGTAACATATATATAGATGCAGAATAAATAAAATAAAACCTACTGTCAATCATTTCTTGAGAGAACTTAATAATACATACAGGGTTAAAAAATATATGCATTATTCAGAAATGAAATACATGGAATTTGATAGAAAATGGTACCCTTATGAAAAACTTTGTTAGGTCTATTGGAATGAGTTAGACGAGGAGGGAAAAAAGAACAAGAACAAGCAAAAAGTAATTGGGGGTGATAAGTAGCTAATGAAATATATGAAAATACGTGTATACATGTGAAAACATTCTGAATAACCACTTTACCCTATTTAGACAGGTATACTGGCCGTATTCATTCCTCAGGTGCCTCATGAATGAGATAGAGTTAAAGTTTGTACTTTTTGTGACCTTTTTCCTTTTTCTTTTATTCTTCGTTGTTATTGAATGGACTATTTGATTTTTTGTTTTTTCATGTGATTATACTTTTTTTCCCTTTTTTACCCCTATCCCCTCCCTTGATTTAGTGTACCCATTTGTATGATGTTATTGAAATTTTATGTCGATTATCCCTTTTGCTATTAATGTTGGAAAATCATTAAAAAAAGATATATGTATCCTTGGAATAGAATTATCTGCAGCCCCCTAAAAGGGGAAGACTGAAATAAGTGTAAAGATGTCTATATTACTGTGCTTGTACTATTATGGTCACAGTTTGAAAAAGGGTTTTAAAGCTGACCAATCTGCTTTTTTATAAATTTTATTTGGAAGTGTATCAGGTTTTGTTTCTCTTTTTTTTTTATCTCTTATTGATAGAATTTAATGGAGTGCGGTCAGATCCCATAAGAATAGGAAATTTGGCAGGAGATAAAAATAATGAAAATTGCATTAAGTTTCACATATCCAATAAAACAAAATGAAAAACCCGTACCAAGTGTCCAGCAGAAAGCAGAAGCCTTTGCTAACATGTTTGAAAATGTCAGCTGTAAAAATGGTTTATCAAAGATTTGTAATGAGTATAGAGACCAAGAACAGAAAAAGGGACATTTACAAAGATCCTATTCCTGATAACACAAACAAATATTAATGCACATCTAACGCTTCAGAAACTCAAAGATGCAATAAAGGTCCATCCAAATAAAAAAAAAAAACATTGGTGAGACTGGACGCAATTTGGAATCAAATTGCAAAAACATCTCCCTGAAAATGTTATCAATTTCCTGTATGAAATATTTAAAAAAATGCTGGTGTGATGGTGATATGCCAAAAATTTGGAAAGAATCAATCTGGTTCCCATTCACAAACATGGCAAAAGCTGCACGACATAAACAATTATAACCTATAGCATTAACATCCCATGTATGCAAATTTTTTGGAAAGAATCGTTTTAAACAGACTTGCACACTTTTTTTGAGAGGAATGAAATAATACCTATAAATCAGGCTGGTTTCAGAAAGAGTAGATTGACAACAGAACTATTAGTGAAACTTACAAAAAAACATAAAAAAGCAATTTGCTAGACTAAATGTATATTATCGACATTTTTTGACATAAAAAAGGTTTTATGATCAAGTCTGGCATTCTCGGCTCTTACTTAAATTTAACAACATCGGTTGTCTGGTCATATTTATGATTATATCAATTGTTTCCTAAAGAATCGAAAAAATTCAAACTAGAGAATAGGGAACACGTATTCAACTAAAAGAACTCTTACAATGGGGATTTCCCCCAAGGATCAGTTTTTTGCTCCTTTCCTATTTTCACAACTAATGTATGATTTACCCATAAAATATCTAAAAATGTCATCTTAATTCAATATGCGGACGATATATGCATGTGGATGGAAGTAACCTTAAAAAAAAAAACCCCACTACGTAGCATAAACCATACCAAAAAAGTGTATCAAAAGAGCTCGACATTATAGCAGCGAAATTGACAAAGAATGGACTAAGTTTATCTGCAGAAAATTCAAACATTGTTATTATTCAACAGTGGCTCGAATCCCGACAAAATGCCTATCTCAGAATGAATGGAGTAGTTCTTAATTATGCTTCACAAATCAAGTTTTCGGGCGTTAACCTCACATCCAAATGTCTTGGAATCAACACATAGATTATTTGCTGACAAAAGCAAGGAAAACTTAAATTTTCTCAAAATTGTGAGTACACAGAGATGGGGACAAGACAGTCCATCTAATGTATCTATGTAAAAGTCTAATAAGATCAAAATTAACATACGTGCAAGAAGTGTTTTTTTATGCACCAACATATCTGTTAAAGAAGCTTCAAAGTATAGAATGCAAAGCATTCAAACTTGCAATGAGACTTCCCACCCATGCATCTTGTCTTCGAACATATAATGAAGCTCAAATTTTACCCTTAGATGATCAGAGGGAAGTGGCTGCCACGAAATTTGTGATAAAAAGCTTTCCAGTTAAGAATGATGTGAAAAATGAAATTAAGATTAGATCAGATATCGACTTTCCTACACGTGCAATAACAATATCCTCTCAGATTACTTTGGTACCGTATACATCTGAGCTTAGGCAAGCCACGGGCATTACTGTTGACGAAAAGTCTGTATCTGCAAGGCCGTCTTTTCTTCCCTACACCACCCTGGGAACTTCAAAGGGCCCATTTGATAGTGACCACACTGATTTAAAAAAGAAAAAGGACAATATAAATAGTGGTAAGCAATGCTAAATTCCATATTGAAGAGAAGTATCCAAATCATTTAAAAGTATACACAGATGGGTCATTAATTCAGAAAATGCGGGCTCTGCTTATTTGATATGGCCTTTCATTCATTGCAACACACCCACTACATACCATCACACCCTCCCCCTCCACTCACTCTCCTTCCCCTCCTCTTCTCTCTCTCATTCTCCACTCCTCCTCTCCTTCCACTCTCTCTCTGTCTCTCCCCTCTCTCCCCCCCCCCCCCCCCCTCTCTCTCTCTCTCCCTTTCTCCTTTTCCTCCTCCTCACTTTACTCTACCCTCTTTCCTCGTGCCCTATTCCTTGAACTCTACTCACCCTCTCTTCCACTGTCCCTCTGTCTACTTCACTCGCCACTTTGGCTTCACAAGGGGAGTATTGTGCATGTTTATGTCTGTACTTTTTTTTGTTTGTCGCTGAGGAAGGCATTTTGCCGAAAATTTCTTGTCCTGTTTTGTGTCGTGCAATAAATTGTCGTTACTTCACACTTTGTTTTGTGTGCTCTTCTGCTTCTTTGTCGTGTTTCAGTAACGCCGCAGTTTGTTTCATTTGCCGTTGATACCTGATTTAAAAGTAGAGAAATGTTTTTCACTGGGGAAAAATAAATCGGTTTTTACTGGGGAACTTACTGCAATATTAATGGCGTTAAATTATCTTCTGAATTTCCCACGATCTATATTTCAAGTACTTTTTGTGTTGATTCAAAGTATGTGCTTCAGGCACTGAAATCATTAAAACTGCAGAATAGATCAGAAATGATAATTGAAATTAGCTGTTTAATTCATGCTCTCTCTATACAAGTCACGGCAGTTACTTTCTGCTGGATACCGTCACACTGTTCGTTTTATTTATAACGACAAAGTAGACAGAGCTGCAAAACAAGGTGCAAAATATAGTTCAGAGTCTCTCAGGATGGATTTTCCGCTTACGGTTCAAGAACAATATAGTATAGTGCTTGGAACCATTTCCAGAATTCCTTCAAAAAGTCTCACAAAAAGCTTATTTACACAGATTTTAGTATTGCAAACTTAAAAACACACTCCCACATCAGCAGGAAGTTATCGTCCCTTATGTATAGGTGGAAAGTCGATGCTTTTACAACAAATTTAGTAAAAATGCCCCATGTGTTTGAACAGCAGAGCATCACAGTTGATCATATTATCTCATGTGCCTCTATAAAACAATTTATACCCATACTTTCTACATTACTATTACAAATATTTTCGAATCACCAGCATTAACCTATGAATTCTTTCTTTCTTTATCAAAGAGTCCAATAAGTAAGTACTTATAGTTTCTTACATTTATTTACTCATATTTATGAGGGTACTTTTAAGTGAGTCAATCATTAACCTACTTCTAAATTTACATAATATATACGAAAGGACCATCCTTATCCGTCCCCTACCTCTCACTGTACTCTTCCATATGAAAACCATTTGTAGCTTTCTTGCTTTATTATGAGGGTTTTGTTTGACGTTTTCATTGACCTTTTTTTTTCTTTTTTTCGTCTAATATCACCTAGAGTGGATAGACGTTAAATTTGAAACTGACTAACACGTCCACAGTATACGCTGGGACCCTGAGAGATTCAAAGTCTTATCTCAGTTGACATGTATTTCATCTTTTGTGTCAGTTACTGGAAAGGCCAAGTATGAGTTTGCCCCAATCTCTAGGAGTCTTCGCAATGTTGGCCTTGAAATTATTCCAATGTTTGTTTGGTTGGTGATGTTTCTTGCTCTTCCCTTAAGTCTGGATGTGCGACCACTTCCACCCTTGGTGTTCAGATCTGAAAGATGGTCTATGGTATAGTGGCTTTGCTCTTGTTTGCTTAAGTGATTCTTCAGATTTCTTATCACATTCAGATCGGTCAAGCAGTAATCCAGTTCTTATTGTTGCCTTGCCAGTCAGTGTGTCTGCTCTCTCGTTTTCCTTTTACTCCAGCATGTCCAGGGCAGTACATCCATTTGAGTGTCTCCCATGAAGGCTGTACATTAGTTCATTCCAAGCAGGGCTCTCCATTCCACTTTTCCCTTTCTGAAGTAGGTTCATGGAGTCAGTCAGTACCATGGCTTGAGTTTGAAACTGGCTAATGGATGTAAGAGTGTGGAGTGCTTGTGTCACTGCTTCTACCTCCATTGTTAGACTTGAAGTTGTTAAACTGTGCGCACCATTGTCTTCCTGAATAGTTCGGCTAGTTTGCTAAACTGTGTATCCCCAGCCTGACTACCTTTGGTGACAGAACCGTCAGTGTATCTTTTGTGCAAAGGTCTTCTACCACATCTGAACTTCTGCGTCGGTTTTGCCTTCTGGCCATTCTCAACAATGTCTTCCAAGTTCTGGAGTGATGGCAATTTGGTAGAGGTGCTTCAAGTGGTCTGGATATTTCCACCATTCCTTGTTTTATTGGATTTCTGCTAACTAGCACACAAGCTGTGTTACGGATGAAAGTGCGTGTTGGCTATCTGTCTGACTCTCACTCAGAAATTATGGATGCATGAACGACTTTTTCTTAATTCACATACACACACACACACTCATCCGAACATGGACAGCCAGGCATCAAAATATCACTCTTCTTTTTTTATGCCGCCCGAGCCATCAAACAAAACATATACAAATAAACCACACGATCAAATATAGGTTGGTACACCTACCCTCAGGTGTACTTATACAACAAATTAATACAATCTTAACTAACAACTGCCGGGTCCAGCACTGATGACGACGACGGCAGCGACGAGGCAAGTCTGACACACAGTCCTCTTCAAAGTTGTGGCTCACAATGAAGAAGGGGAAAGAGAAAAAAAAATTAACACTATCGTATCTCTGCCGGCACACGGCGACCAGCCTCACCTACGAGCTGTGGCTCAAAACATCTAAGAGCTGTGGCTCAACACTAATCAGAAGTGGTGGCACACACACCACGTGTGGCTCTACACCAACACAAAGCTGTGGTACACAGACCACACACGCAGCGACGTCCTCGAACGCAGATCGCTGGCACAGAAGCAGGAGCGATGTCTCCTCCTCACTGACCCAACACTGACCGGTCACGGGCGCAGTGGCAGGTAGGGCGATTGTCGGCGCTCAGGCCGGCCTCTCCACACCAGTAACAGCTGGTGGAGAACGGGGCGTCAACCAGCTACGCCCTCCGCCCTAGCCTCAGTAGCAGTCATCCCCGTCAATCCAGGAACACTATCAACCTGGGGAAACTGATTAACTACCTTGATTATCATGGCCACCATTCATTAGAATCACAACTAATCTTCATATTCATTAGCCACATCATATCTCACTAGAACTTGAGCCACATATCAGCATATTCGTTCATGTTCATTAGCCACATCATATTTCACTAGAACTTGAGCCACATATCAGCATATTCGTTCATGTTCATTGCCACATCCTATTTCACTAGAACTTGAGCCATACATCAGCATATTTATTCATCATTACAATATTTTTTTTTTACCAGAATCATAACATTACAACATTCTCTTTTACGGAATCATTACACTACAACATTCCCTTTTCCGGAATCATAACACTGCACAGGAAAGGATTTCCATACAAACCTTTCAGACTCGAGTTTTCCAAATTGGGAAAAGGATTTCCATGTGGATCCTCTTCAATAAACCATGTACACAATTCATTACACACATTGATTAATGGATGATTATTTTTCAAACTTTAAATGTCTTTCATTAATTCACACCATGTTCATTTGCTTTCTTGTAAACAAGAATGTTCAATTCATTTCATACAATCACCACGTCTTTTGTCAATTCACAAAATGTTCGTTTCTTCCTTGTAACACAAGAATGTTCACTTCATTTCGATTCATCAACTTCAATATATGTAAGGGAAAGATTTCCACCACACTTTTGTTTAACAACACATATATTGATACCCATGTAAACACATCACACATCAGAATGAAAAACAAAAGTCTATGTCGCTCACACTGGGAGCTTATTATCCATAGCATCAAAACTCTCCATCTTCCTGCAAACCATATTAGAATAGACACTTTTTCTTCATCATGAAGTTCATAATCAGTTAAGTCACAAAATCGTTTTTCTTTTTTCTGAAAACCCCTTCCTATAACACTCACTTCATCTATTCACATTTTCCGAAACAATTTCGTTTTGTTACCCTATCACGTCATAGGATAACAGAACAGCAATACTCTCTTTTTTTAAATAAAACCTTCACAAGAGCGCTGAGGAAGTTTCAGTCGCTCCTAAACGGGAATACAGTTTCAGTTTGTTAATAAATAAACATTCAATGATAAATACCTGACTGCTACCAGCAAAAGGCTGAGTCCCTCTTCGGCCTTCTGTGACTTGTATTGCCGGAATCACTGCAGAGACTGCCTAACCAGTGCAACTCACTCGGCGCGTTGCTGTGAGTAGCAGTCAACTAAATTTTGCAACCGGCTTCCGGACAACTACCTTCCGGTAAGCACGGTCGCATGTGAAAAATTGTGACCGGACGAAAAACGGTCCGTCACAAGCTGTATACTGTCTACTACCTGTACCATCCATGATCTTCCACGTCCTAGCTGAGTGTCTTTGTTTCCTCGACTGCCGCATGAAGTGTTGTTGTTCAACTGTTGCTGAACTGTTTTCGTTCTTTCTTCAGCATTCTTTGATGTTTTATAGATCACGCCGTCATCTGCAAATGTCATCACTCGAGCAATTCCCTTCTGTTGAGGTCTGCTAGGTCTTTAGTGTAAACATTGTACAAAACAGGGGATGAGGAGAACCTTGATGTAATCCCATAGAAAATTTATGAGGCTCAGAACTCCAGTCTCCAAATCATAGAATAACGGTTCGCTCCCGAAGTGCCGCTGCTATCCATCGTGTAAGTGTCTTACTGACTCCATAGTCAAGGAGTAGTTCCATGAGAAGCGAGAACTGGACTTTGTTGTATGCATCTTCCAGATCTATTGCAACAGCTAGTGTTTCTTCGTTTCTTTGGAATCCTTCGTACACTTCATAGGCAAAAGCGGCCGCATTTTCCCATGTACTTTTACCTGTTCTGTAGCCTCCTTGATTTGATGGGAGGATTTGTCGACTTTCAAGGTCTCTTGCGGGTTTTCTTGCTATGATTCGTTCCATGAGCTTTCCTGCTATATTTTGCATAGTGAGTATACGATAGCCATTTAACTGATGACGATCTTTTCCTGGCTTTGGTTAAGCTTTCAGATAGCTGTGTGCCCAGTCTTCTGGGACATAGCCTTTATCAAAACTCTCCTGGTAGAGACTGAAGAGTTTGGCTCTCTCCTATTCTGAGAGCTGTTTGATGTCTGCATACCGTGCTTTGTCTACTCCTAAAGCACTATCCTTAGTTTGTCTAGCTATTGCGTCATCCAGTTCAGATTCCGTGATTTTATCATTAATGCCAGTCTGAGCTAGGTGCTGGTTTAACTGGGTCAAATATTTCGTCCTTTCCTCTAGATCTCTTTGATCACTCTGTTCTATGAAACGTTTAAGTAGAGCTGACCCTTTCTCTCAATTTGTCTTCAGTTTTATGATCCCATCAGCGTCTAAGATATCTGGGGTTGCGTTTGTTTGTTGTTTTTGTTTGTTTGTTTGTTTGTTTTTGTTGTTGTTTTTTCCTTCCATGCGACTATAAAAGTGCCAGAACTGAGTTAGTGTTGTGTCATAATTAAGTTACAGAAAAACCTGTTGCAGCTTGGTTTCTTTTGCTTCATCAGCTACTCTTTCGAATTGTTCAGTTTTCTGATTCATGTCTGTTTTAATAGCTAGATCAGGGAAGGTTTTCTTCTTTCTCTCTGGCAACATCTTCCAGACTTGAGTTTCTCTTTCCAGGCTATTTCTGTGTCTATATTCCACCAAAGGGGTAGGCTGATTTGTTTGGTTGTAGCATTGTTTCTTTTGCATCTTCTACTCCTTAACGTTCCTATAATACCCCCTTCATTGTTGTATTGAAAAGGGTCTATTTGTTTCGTTTGTGTAACTTTTGATGGTTCTTGCAAACTGAACACAACAGGAAAATGGTCACTTCCATGATGAAGAAGGGCTTCTGCACTCATATCTGCTGTGAATTTTGGTCCAATGAGTGCAAAGTCAATGACACTGTCAGTTTCACCCTGACTCCCTGTATGTGTTGGGGTGATGATGTCAGTGCACAAAGAAGTACGTCATCCAACATCGCTTCCAGTGCATTTCTTTAAGGATTGGTACCATGCTGATCCCATTCAGATCTCCACATAGTATGACAGAATCTCCAGATTCATGTTCTATTTCCTCCATCAAATAGGACCGCACACACACACACACACACACACACACACACACACACACACACACACACACACACACACACACACACACACACCACACACACACACACACACACACACACGCGCACGTACGCACGCACGCACGCACGCACACACGCACACACACACACACACACACACACACATACCAAGATACAACTCCTCCTCCTCCTCTCTCTCTCTCTCTCTCTCTCACACACACACACACACAACACACACACACACACACACACACACACACACACACACACCAAGATACAACTCCTCCTACTCCTCACACACACACACACACAACACACACACACACACACACACACACACACACACACACACACACACACACACACACTCACTCATTTTTCTCTCTCTCTCTCTCTCTCTCTCTCTCTCTCTCTCTCTCTCTCTCTCTACACACACACACACACACACACACACACACACACCACACACACACACACACACACACACACACACACACACAGACACACACACACACACACCACACACACACACACACGCATACACCAATGCTTGCACACTCCCGTCCGTGGACACTGTAATTAACACGCCGGGATCACCCCAGCATCACCCCATGATGAACACACACCAGCGTGCACACGGGTACAGTATGCTCTGTGGGCACTGACAAATTCAATGTTATCTCAGTTGACCTGTGTTTGATCATTTGTCTAATTGGAAAGGCCCAGCTTGAGTTTACTCAAGCTCTAGGAGTTCTTGCAGAGTTGGCCTTGAGATTACTCATTAAAGTATTGGCTAAATAAATGTTCCCATGAAATAAAGCTCCAAACATCATTTGTTTCATTTGAAAATTACCAAAATGTTACCATTTTTTGTATGATTTTTGTATGCTACACTGTCACCAACACTCCAACTATGTAAATGACTTCTATTGAGACTGTTACAGCTACAGCCTGGCTGTGTGTGTGTGTGTGTGTGTGTGTGTGTGTGTGTGTGTGTGTGTGTGTGTGTGTGTGTGTGTGTGTGTGTGTGTGTGTGTGTGTGTGTGTGTGTGTGTGTGTGTGCAGATACCGATATGATAACCGAAAAATCAGTTATTAGCAATGTGCGCAGCACAATTAACAACATCACCGGCAAGTTTTGCTGTACGTTTTGGTCAGGTTTGCTGTACGTTGTCTGAAGAGCGAACAGAAACTGTGCTGGTTTATCTTTGCACATGGGTATTCCTTAGGATTCAGTATATGCACTTTGCTCTTGCTTCAGGTATCGGTTTTCCCTACATATGCAGGTAAGGTGACATGTTTGTATTGTGGAGATGTCATTGAAACTGGAGCCTCATGAGAGCAGATCTTGGAGGACCACAGAATCGGAGACATGTTTTATGCTGATTGACGAGGATGAGGATGATAAAGGTCATGCACGGATTTCCATTTGGTTTGAGACTGAATGACAGGCTGTACTCCATGCTTACGTTCTTAATGTATCCCGGCGTCAACCAGGCCCAAGAGATATAATACAGACACCTGCAGTGTTAGGAAATTGGACGATGCTCTCAGATGCCATCACTTAATGGATGACATTCGACTGTCTGCCCCAATCTTGCTATCTAAGCCGATCATGATTTGGCTCTGGGTAGCAGCTGGTCGGGGCAAAAAAAAATCCCACCAAAAATGGCTCTGATAGGAATTGAACACGTACTCCAGTCATGAGTCTGCATCGCCGACACTTCACTATGGCAGTGGGTGGTCTGATAGGAATTGAACCCGATACTCAGTCATGAGTATGCATCGCGACACTTCACTATGGCAGTGGGCGCGGCTTTCAGAGCATGATGTCGGAGGTCGTCTACAGCGTCAAAGATTCCAGGCAAGGTATGTTTGAACCTTATCTCATTGGTCAATACAAGTGTACCATTATGAACCTATAAGCTGCAATCGCCAGCATCCCATCACCAGTGACAGTACAGACTTCTTTGTGTCAATGCGAGTTAGTTATCATGAACTGGCCGAATAATATGAAACAAAAACCGGGTAGGACATTTTAAGTCAATTTATAAACAAGTATTTGCTGAGGTTATCAAGCTCTGCCTGATAAAGTTTTCTGTGGTAGTTTATGGTTCTTTTGGGTGTGTTTTTCCTCATACAAGTATTTATCCACATACACAGATCATAGGCATATTGTACAACTGTAGCATTTTTAGTTACATGTTTTGGAAGATCATACAGCAAATTATTAAATAGCATTGGAGCTATTACAGAACCTTGAGGAATACCCATATCCAATGGTTTAAAACTGGAATATGTGTTTTGTACTCAGCCCTGTAAACTTCTTTGTGTTAAAAATTCTTTAATACAACTGTAAAAATTACCTGAAATCCCAATCGCCTTTAATTTATATAACAATGTAGCATGCCATACACGTTCAAAGGCTTTTTTAATGCCAAAGAATGTAGCCAGAACACTCTTCCGTCTGGCAAACTGATATTTGATTTGAGTTGTTAACTTTACGATATGATCAGTGGTAGATCTTCCTTTTATAAAACCTGCTTGATTAGTAGGTATTATATGATTTTTGTTACAAAAATGGACAAGTCTATAAAGTACAATTTTTTCCATAAGTTTTGCAGCATCAGAAATCAGTGCGACAGGTCGATTACTGTCGATGTTTGTGACAGGCTTTCCTTGCTTTATAATTGGGAATACTATTGACTGTTTCCGAATAACTGGCATAAGACCATCTTTCCAAATCTTTTGAAATATTTTAAATAAAAAGATAAGAACGTTTTCTGGCAAGTGTTGTAACATTTGATTTGAAATACCGTCCAGCCCTACTGACGATGTTTTATTGCATTCAAAAGAGACGGCATCCTTTAATTCTTGTGTGGTTATGGGTGTATTTATGAAATGGTTATTATTGGGACTGGTTTATAATAAAGTTCTGTTTTTTCTTCCTTTTCCCGATGTTGTTTGCATTCGTGCGGAAGGTTTTCCAGGCGCATGGTCTTAGAAAACATATTAGTAAAAGCTTCGGCTTTTTCATTTGGAGTCGGGAATTTCTTAGTCTCTAAATTGATAGAATATCTTGGAATATTTATCCTTTTTTTCATAACTTGAAACTTTCCCATACCTTTTGAAGATCTTTATGCTGGGAAACTTCTCTTAAGCAAAATGATGACCAGTCAAGCCGCTTTGCTTTTGCAATAACTCTGTAAGAGTGTACCTTTGTTTTCTTCATTTCTTGATGGTTTTCCTCACTTTGGATTTAATTTATTCCTTGTATTTAAGCTTTTTTTTTTAAAGCTACAGCTTCTTCACAATCTTTGGTTCACCAGACATTCCCAGTATGACGTGTTTTTTGTATATGATTAGATTTAGGTATGGAACCATTTACAGCGAAAAGGATCAGTTTGTTGAAATTTGAATACATATTACCCACACTCTCTTCAATTCCACAAACACTCTCTACATCTATGCTGGTAAGCAGAGTTTTAAACTTGCCCCAGTCGGCATATTTATAGTTGTATTTGGGAATTTTGTCCTCTGGTAATTCCGGAATAATATACATTTCATTGACTGTTAGTATGATCGGCAAATGATCACTTCCGAGAGTGTCCTCGTAAGTTTGCGAAGTGCAATCAAAAGCTAACTGGGGAGAAATCAAAGACAAGTCTAAAGCACTTGCTATAGAGAGAGTGTGCATTGAAATCACCAGCAATCAGCCGTTTTTCATTCGTGCTTTGTATTGCATGTAGCCATTCAGTGGTTTGGTCAGTTGGCCCTTTCGGCAGATATACAGAAACAATATTGAGAACAATGTTGTTAAGTTTCACACTGGCCGCGCATGAATGTATGTCTGGTAGATCAGATGGTGCAGGTGATGGACAGCAAACATATTATGTACCTTCTCTGATATAAATAGCCGTGTTGATTTTTCTTTTGAATCAGAAACTCTATTATGTACTGGAGGGTAGTAAAAGTGGGGTACCTTTGGTAATTGAATTTGCATACATTTAGAGATTGCAAAATCAATATATGATAGCATGATCTGCTAGATGTTGAATTAACCACGCTTCATTTGTCAGTACCAATCTGGCATTCCAGTGTAAAAATTCTCATTGATTTATCAGGCATGTCACTGATGAAATATCAACAATGCAACTTAGTATAAAAAATTAAGTAAGGAAGAATGTTTCAAATTGAACACAAAGATGGGAAGGATGAAAGGAATATGAATACGTTTGAATGTCTGTTGATTAAAGTAGGCCCTGAAGCCTTATAATATAAGAGAGAGAGAGAGAGAGAGAGAGAGATGAGAGAGAGAGAGAGAGAGAGAGAGAGAGAGAGAGATGAGAGAGAGAGAGAGAGAGTGAGAGAGATACGGATACGGATAAGGATGTTTTATTCATACAGGCCATGGCCCCTAATGAAGGGGGTGTTGAGATCAAATCGTTTCAAACAGAAATAAGCATGCCATCAAACATCTAGGCATGCGCAAGTAAAAGCATACTCGATATTAACAACATACAACGATCAATGCTTAACTGCATGCTATACTTCGAATTTTAAATGCCTTGTACAAGAAAATAGCAAAACGTTTTACAGTAGTTTCTTTTGTAGATGCCTTTAGTAATGAAAGTCGAAATGAAGAAGGATGTCTACAATATTTTTGATGAATGAGCTGATTCCTCAGGTCACTTAGAGCGGGGCAGCACAACACAAAATGAACTTCATTTTCTTCGGCACATTTACAAAGCGGACATGTCAGATCAGTTTATCATGCTTCTTATAACGATAATGATGAACAGAAAGATCAGAAATTCCTAATCTGAACTTTGTCATGATATATTTTCAATGATTATCCATTTCAGTAGATAGATATACCGGCACACAATGTATAGACCTTAACTGTCTATAAAAAGCAAATCGGTCACTTTCATGAACGTGACATGACCATTCTTGCCATCTGCAATCTATCAATCTATTCCGAAATGCACGAAGAAATCCATTTATGTCCCCAACGTTCTGTTGTAGCCAAACATAGCAAAATCCAAGTTTATGTAATTTAATCCTCACGTTAGAAACCCAGTTTTTTTTTTCCTCTACTATCCAAATCATACAACATATATGGTTTCTTGGGCAACCTTGAAATTTCCATTTGAGTTATTTTCAACCAATAACGTATGCAAGCTGTCGCAGAATTCAAATATACTGGATATCTATTTACTTCGCCATAGACTAAATCGTTAGGTGTTCGCATGCTCACTCCTGGAAACTTTTTCAATGCAAATAAATGGACATTTTCACAATAAACAGCAGAATCATAAAGACCCCAGATTTCAGCTTCATACTGAGTGATAGGCTGTACCTGGGAATCGAACAATTTTATAAACAATTTCAAAGACTGGTTTTCTAATTTTGACAAGTGTTGCATGATGCATAGTAGTGCACGCTTAGCTCTACTGGCAAGATCCTTGCATGCAAAAGTTAAGCTTGATTTCGTTGAAAAATATATTTCTAAATATTTATATACGTTGACCACAGGCATAGGCACTCCATTATAAGTCCACCTTTCTCTAATTCCTAAAAACCCACCTTTCTAAACGCAATTATATTGCTTTTTGACATGTTAATTGTAATTGCTAACTGAAGTGAAGATGCAGATCGTGATAGATTATTTAGTTGAGTTTGTAAGCCAATAATAGTTTCAGACATCAGAACAACATCGTCTGCCAAGAGATGAATAAACAACTCAAGAGCATCGCAAGTAAATTGTGCACCATGTTTTCCATTTCTAACAACCTCTGATGTTAACTCATTAATGAAAAGAGAAAATAAAACAGGACTGCAACATCCCCTTGTTTTACACCAGAGGTACATTGAATATAGTAAGTCATGTTTCCTCCACACCGAACCTTAGCTTTAACAGAGGAATATATGCTAACTATGCATCTAAACAGTTTTCCATGAACACCAGCTTTTAAGAGAATAGGCCACATAATAGTTCTATTAACATAATCAAACGCTTTCTCAAAATCTATGAAAGTGACATACAGCTTACGGTTTAAAAGAAAACTGTTTTTGCACCAAAGCCATCAAAGTTGAATAATTGCGCTTAAAACCTGCCTGATATTCGCCAGTGATATTATTATCTTCAACCCATTCCTGTAATCGGCGATTGATGATAGTGCTGTTGTCACCGATCGGCGGTACTAAATCAGCCGTCCATGTGTTTGGAGTAATGGTAATTCAGAAATAGAGAGCGTGCGCGTGTGCATATGTGTAGATGTGTGTGTGCGAGAGTGCGCGTGTAAGATTGGGGTTTTGGTTAAGGTGGAAGGTTAGGCTAGGTAGGGGGGCTGGGGAAATAAGATACAATATTTTTGAATTCCAATCTTCACTTGTTGAGGGGATGGAAGCGGGAGGTTGGTTTCGTTTCCGATTGTTACCCTTTTGTTACTTTGGTTCTACACCAGAGAAGGCGGGGCAGGATATCGGCTGTTGTTGGTGTTGCCAAGTATGTGAGTTGTTGTGGTAAATTGTCGTGTTGTTGCACGAGCAACAACTAGTCCGTTGGTCGGCGTGTCAGCTCTGCGGAGGGATACGCTTCTCTGACCAATCGCTGTTTGGTGTTGTGAGTAGAGTTCGCTTGATTCCGACCAGGTCGGAATGCGTTGAGGTAGCTTCACTTCGGTCCCTGGTGTTCGTCAGAGTGGACGTGCCTTGTAGGTTGCGGCGGGAGCGCCGTTAGTCGAGCTGAGTGACTTCGAGTCATAGTTAGGGCCAGGTCCTCGTCGGGTCTGGTGTGCCCTTGGCCTGTGCCGGGGGTTCTGTGTCGTCTTCGTTGGCAGCCACTTGTAGCCAGTTGTAGAACTGGTGTGGTTGATCGTCTGTCTGTTCAGGTTGGTGATTTGTTAGGTTCATGGTGGTGTCATTCTTCATGTTGTCTTGTATTATGGCGAGTTGTACTGTAGTTGTCTCATGTTATGTTGAGTTGTATTATGTTTGCTGTGTATATTGGTTGTCTGGTATGATGTCGTCTTGGTTCTGTGATTGAAACTTCTTGTCAGCCGGTTTGTGTTGTTACCTCTTCTCTGTATATTCTGTAAATAGTGTACATAGTGGTTCCTGAGTTCGATTGTCATGTGTCAGTTTGGCTAGACAATGTGGGTTCGATACAATAACCGTTGATGGACGGTGATGTAGATATTGGTTGTGATTAGTTCATGTTAATTTCAGGGGGGGTCAGTAAGAAGGTAATACGAGGTTGCATTTTTGTTGAGGATCATAGTGTGAGTCAGGTGCAGATGTGTTTGCGTGAATCGTAAAGGGATTGTGCTCGATTTCAGTTGTAAATAGTAGTAGTTCGTTGAAATTGATTAACGATTTCGGAGTTGACCTGCACAGCATTGGAATCGGTTAACTGTGCAGTAGGGCTAAGGCTGATTTGTGGTCGAGTGGTTTTATAATGGAGTACGGTCGTGACCATTCAACTTATATTGGTGTCTTTTCACTTTCGTTACAAGTCATGATTTTCGACGCGGGTGTCGTGCGCGTGCAGATTGTATCTGACGTACGTATTTGGTACGGGACAGTGAGGCCATATGGTTAGAAGTGGTTTTGGTTTTTTTTTTTTTTTAGTAAATGACAGTCGTCACACATGCAGGGATGTACGCGTTTGTGGCAAAATAGGGTTGGAGAAAGATATCTTAGGTTGTAGAAAGACAGTCCCATTATGAATTTTAGTAGTCGGAAAGAAGGGTGAGGTGAAGTTTAAGGCGGGTAGCTCAGCAGTTGATAGGATAAAAACGGAGGATGTGCAGCATGTAATATTGTATGAAGTATGGTTGTGTTGGCATAACAAGGATTAACCACTGGGTTATCTGACAAGAGATGACATGAGAGTGGGGTGCTGGATGGGAAGTTTGGCGAACAAATCACGTGTTGATATATGATTGTAATTGACAGTGCAAAGAGGGGCAAGAACGTGAAGGATTGTGGCTGCGAGCCGATTCTCTTGTATGAACATGCTAGAACTGTGAACTGCTAAAAAGTGATTTTTTTTTTTGGTTTTGTTGGTTGTTTTTGAAAGATGTGTATTACTACTGATTATTAGTAAGAGACATCTCCTGGTGAAGTCACCCACTTCCTAAACTACTTAGCATTTCCTAGGAATGGCCATGGAGTCTGCGTTGGATCGCTTAAGATTTGTTTTCTTTCTCGAGATTTGGGTGCGATTCATAATTCCATATGCAATAGCGTGGATTGGCTCAGAGAGAATATTGTTTTACTGCTATTGTAAGGGTTGGCAGAAAATGGATCTGATTACCCCAAAGCGAGTAACGGGTTGGGGGGTGTAATCGAAATTCAAGGGGTCACTCTCATGCCCGAGTGGGAAGTAGGCAAGGGAGATGGAGGATTAAAGCTTCACCAAGTAGCCTATGAGCCTTGTTGACTTGGGTAGTAGCAAAATTACAGTAGTGGCCTACAGTTGTGTTTAGCAGGTATCCTGTTCCGTCCTGAGGCTGGGGCCAGACCACCGCAGTATACTGCCGCGTGCCGGCAGGTGAGCGGCGGTTTCCCGTTGCCTGCTGCTTTTCCCGGGAGAGGGAGACCACTCAGGCCGTCTGCCGTCTGCGAGGCAGCTCTCCTCCTACTGCTGGTGCTCTCCCGGGAGTTGTCCAGCACCTGTTCCTCTTCCCTGAGCAGGCGTCCTGTGAGGGGGTGCTGCACCAGGCTTTCCCTCACCCTCAGTGTCCGGTGGGGCCTTCAGAGGAGGAGGAGTCCTTCGAGCCCCGGACTCGTCGAGAGGGCGTCTGGTGTGCGTTAGGTGTCGTGCCCAGCGCGGGGAAGGAGTCCGACTGCGGGGAAGCCACGGTCAGCGCCGGGGAGTGCAGAGTCTTCCAGGGAGGTGTCAGCCTGTGAGGGGCCAAGTACGGTGCTGAGGACTGGAGCTCTCTGGGCCGGGATGGGTTGTCCCATGGGTATGGTAGGAAGAGTGTAGCGTTAGGGAGTATGGTTAAGGGTGTTAGCTACTGCCTTCCTTTTGGGACGTAGTGGCCAGCACAGTGTAGGGTGCTTATCGCTGCCTCCGTTAGGGGATGCAGTGACCAGTGCAGTAGTGGTCCCGGGTCAAAAGAGAAGGGTGGGTCCTGGGGAGAGGTGTGGGTGGTGTAGTAGCTTAGAGTCCCTTGGGTTGGTCCTTGTCCCTAGTAGTTAGCCACCACGTGTGCGGGCTATCTCTGCGTCCCTAGGTCGCAGTGATATACCGCAACTGGTGCTTTAGTATAGGTTAAGGTTCTCAGGGTCGTAGCCAGGGTAGTGTGGGTCAGTGAAGAAGTGGAATATTGGTGTGTAGTTGTGGATGGACTTGAGTGGTGGCGCCATAGTGTGTGTGTGTGTGTGTGTGTGAAATAAAGAAGTGTGCATGATTGTAAAGCGGTGTTAGTGTGCTGTGTTGTCTGCTCTAGTGTGTGCTAGGCGTGGGTAGGGGTGGTAGGGCCGTCCGGCTTAGCGACCGTGACAGCTGTATAATTTGCTATCTAGCGTCACTTAAAGAGATTCCTCTATAGTTATTAAGATCATTCACGTTGCCTTTTTGTACAGTGGTAGAACAATACTTTCCGTCCAATGTTCAGGATAAATTCCCTTATCAATAAAGAATTGAAGAAGGTTACAAAAAAGTTCATAATCAGGTCAGTTTTACAAGCATACTTCAGTAGCTCACCAATTACACCGTCCGGTCCAGGAGCTTTACGTTTCTTAATTTTTCTTAGAGCAAACATTACTTCCTCTTTTGAAATTGGACAACTTAGATAATCATCCTCTCCTTCATTATGATCCAGTTGTAACCGCTGTTAGGATCTACGTCTTTCGTTAGAAGTGACTTAAAATGTTCGTACCAGGTTTCAATACTGATGCTGTTCACTGGTTGTTTTCTTTTTAATGAAATTCGATGTACATTCTTCCAGAATTCTTTCTGATTTTCCATAGATGCAATTAATTCACTAGCAATGCGTTGTTAAATTGTTTCCTTTTAATCCTTTGCAAGTGTTTGTACTCGCGTCTTGCCCTACAATAGAAATCACGATCTTTGTCGTCATGTGTACGTTTACATTTTCTAAATAAATTTCGGACATTCTTTTGTTGTCATGACATTCAACATCAAACCAGTCTTTTGATTTCGAATCATTAATTCTTATTTCTTTCTTCATACACTGTGCTGCATCTTTGATGCAGGTGTTGAAAACATTCAACGCCTCATTTACATTGACATCATAACACTAACTGCATATCTGATTTTTTCTTGAACCTGTTGCGTGGAAATATTACTCATAAACACGTCAGCACGGTCTTCATTCCATGTAAACCTTTCCAATGTAAAACTGTATTCAGAAGGACTTATCTCCGAGTTGACATCATCCCTGCCGTAACTCAAATGAAATTCCACAGGCATATGATCCGAATCGAATCTCCCAGACACTCGTAGCTTACATGAATCACATAATAATGCAAACAAATCACACGACATAACAAAGTAATCATTTACACTGCATCCATGGTCTGAAACGTACGTGTAGCAACCTTGACGGTCCCCATGACACACACCAGTAAAAATACACAAATCCAGTGCAGAACACATATTCAACATCATTTTGCCGTAATTATTCAGTACAGAGTCCTCAGATAATCGATTAGCGTTGTTTGGGATGACTTGCATGTAGAAAATCGAAAGTACTTGATATTACCTGACAATAATGTGAAACATTACCCGTTCTACTGTTCAAATCCCCGCACAACAATACGTATGCATCTTTGTAAACTAGTAAACAACTGGACAAATAGTCTTCCAATAAAGCAAATCCATTTTCAGATCAAAATATGTATAATGCGGGAGCCTTCTGGAGGCACATATGAGTATATATACAATACATCTTTGTCCACACCAAACAATGTTTTATTTATAATAAGTGCACCAAAAATATTAGATTTTATTTCAACTTGTTTGACATATGACGCATACATATTCTTAACTAGATACAAAATCCCACCAGATCGTCTCCCTTTAATCGTCAGATTTATCGCAGGTAAACAAAACAATTTGTATGCAGATAATACGTCAGATTTCAATTCATCAGTAACTGTTTCTATTGAACAAATGAAATCGAAGGACTGAAGAAAGTTTACAAAGTCATTGTCTTGTAATTTTGATAGTAAGCCATTGACATTCCAATGCAGGAAGGATAACGAACTACTTTTTTCATTTTTTATGGCTAGTTACATTATGGGGTGAGCTGCCATCATCCAAGAGGAGAAGACACGTTTTCTTCGCTCTGCGATTAATTAACGTTTTCAGTTAATTTTTCCAGTTGTCATCAGTAAATTCTTTCAGATGGGTGACACTGTCAACATGCCATCAGCAGCCCTCGATTTCAGAGGTCGGTGTGGCGGATTCGTCGCAGTCTTTATTAGTTTTATGGCAAGAAGAGCCCGGTTTAAGCTATCCATGTCGGTGCGCGTGTTAAAACTACACACCCGTGTCACCGGTGTCATGGTAGGCTTGGTCCTCACCGCCTTTTTCTTCAGCGATCTTCTGCTCCGATGCGGCGACGTGGAGACGAACCCCGGGCCAACGTCGTCCAGCTCCAGCTCCAAGAAGCAGTCCCGCCTGGCTCGTGATGGCTCTGTGCGCCGTGCAAGTACGGACTCTTCCATGACACCTGATCCTGACCAAGCTCCAAATAAACCCGAACCCACGAACCGTGACATCATGGCTGCCCTGAACTCGAGAAGCGACCAGATGGACGCCAAGCTGGACGCAGTCAAGCAGGAAGTCCATGATCTGTGGGAGGACTACGCGACCCTTCACAGTGAGATGAGGGAGCTGAAGAAAGAGGTAACAGAGCTACGGAAAATAACGGGGATCTGCAGAAGAGCACCAACGACCTGCGTGAAAAGCTGGAAGATTGCGAGAGGCGTATAGACGACCTTGAAGGCCGTTCTAAGTGTAACAACCTGATTTTCTACGGTCTGCCCCGGAGAGACGGCGAAACCAACGCAGACTGTGAGGGCTTGGTGAAGGATCTTTTGATGGAGAAGCTGGATCTGACTGACGATGTGGAGTTTTGACCGTATGCACCGACTGAGTTCCAGACCTGACTCCCCAGTGATCGCCTGATGTGCTTTTTACAAGCAAAAGGTGAAGATTTTTAAAGCTAAGGGTAAGCTGAAAGGTTCAGATGTATTTATTGGGGAAGACTTTTCAAAGGGGGTCAGGGACATTCGTCGAAGGCTGACTCCACACTTGAAACGCGTTAAGCAAGACGGAAAAAGAGCCACGATGGTGTACCTTTTGATTGACGGTAAAAATTCATCGACGCCGTGACAGGCTCGTTGTCATGTGACGTAGCCTCAAAATCAAGGCATGTGACGCTCCATCACATGTAGTTTAGTGATACGAATCATTTCCCCATGCCACAACTAAAAAGGAAGTATGTGGCTTGACTATGTAGCGGGCGTCCCCAAATAATTGTGAGAATGACTCATGAAATAAACAACGGTGGTCATTGGGTGAAAGTGACCACTGAGAGATAGTTTACTAAGGGCTGGTAGGGTGCTGGTCATGTGTTTTTGAACACTGAGTATGCACTCACTAGCTGGAGGGAGGAAAGAATCAGTTTTAGCCCAGCAGATGGCCTAGAGACTCGAACCTGTCGGGACGCTGGTCCTCACTGCTGATCAGTCATTACCAGGTGAGCCATAGATAGTTGGGGAAAGCTACAGGGGAAAACCTAAAGAAAAGAGAAAGAAAGGATTCATGTTAAATTGGGAAGCAGGTTACTTACACGAACCTTATTCGTGTTTCAGCCCTTCACCCTTCACCCTTCACCTTTCACCCCGTGAGGGGTTAAAGATGGCCATGGTGTGGGGAACACACCGGTATTTTCAGCCCCAGCAAATAAGGACTCCAGGGAGAGGAGTCGGAACTCATCATATCTCCAGTGACGGGAGAATTCAAGGGGCGATACGCTGTCTGAGAGAGACCGGGAATCATGACAGTATGGAGCGAGTCTTAATTCTGATGCAGGCATAGCATCAAGGAGTGAAAGAATTATTTATTCTCCTGGTCTGGATCTTGGGCCAGTGTTATGTGAAGGCCATGACTTGACAGAAACTTGTATTGATGTAAATGGGAAAATTAGTTTCTCTCATTCTGGAAAAAGAGAGATACATATATAGAATCTATTCATGAATTGTTTGATGTGGTTTAGTAAAGTGTTTTACCTGAAGGAGAGGGGAGAAGAAAAAAACATTCGGTAGTGCGCCTTTTGGTTGATTGGAAAGATTGCGTGTGCGTATGGAGTAAATGCTGTCATGAATGCGTGTGTGCAAAAAGTGACAGTGTGACAGTGGTGACCCCGTCGAAAGCTGCCATTGTTTTGTTCCCCCTGGAAAAAAAAAGAATAAGAAAGATTTTTATTTGTACCCTCAGAAGAAAGATTTCTGTTTGTGCCCTCGGGTTTGAAAAAAAAAAGAAAATATATTTTCATTAGAAGAAAAAAGATTTTGATTTGTACCCTCAAGGGTTTGAGGGAAGAGGAAAAAAGAAATTCGTTCAATTATTTATCGAGTAAAATATTAGCATTTGTTTTCTTTTCTGTTTATGTGTGCGAGTGAATTTATTTTCAGTGTGATGAGGACTTCTCTCTTAATTCTGACTCTGAGTTTTGCTAGTGGTTTTGTTTGTTTGTAAGTTCCTAATTTTTTTTTCCCTGATCGTGAGCCCCACCGCTTTTCGCTACCTTGAGCGACTAGTTCAAGAGTGGGAGCAGCCGTGATCGCCCTTATTAGGTTTATTTTGTTGGTTTTTTCTTTCTCTGTCCTATCGTTTCATTTCAAGTAGTCCCCTTTCCCAGAGTTTGAACCGACCTTGTCTCCTTCAACAGGACAGAGGTTGATAAGTGCGGGGAAAACTCTTCCTAATAAATTTTTATATATATATATTTTTTTTTTTGGTGTTGTGATTTCTTCTTTGCGTTTGGGTGAATGTGCATTTATTGATTGATTGTTAATCATTTTGTATTATTACTGTAGTGTTGTGTATATTGTGCGTGATTGTTTTTCCCGTCACCAGTTTTCACGGGAGACAGTGACCACTAGGGTGCTGTCTGAGGGCTTCTTTTGCTGTTCTTGATTTCTCTCACTGTTCCGATCCTGTGTATCCTTTCATTTTCTTTTTCACCCCCTTTTTCAAAATCTTTAAACCTTCTCTTCAATAAGCTCCTATCTAGTTTTCTTTTCAACATTTTCATCTTTTAGGTAGGTTTCCGCTAGTTTGTGTTTCTTCCCCTCTTTTAATTGTTTGTTATTCCATTTGTTTTGTAAATTTATATTCATTTATCGTATAAGGCGATACATTTGTTTTGTAAATTCATTTGAAATTAAGTAAGAAAGACTGACAACAAGAACATTTAAGAACTTAAACTTTATAAAGAATTTATTTCCAGAAAACTTTAGTATTGTGGTTTTTTTTCCTTTCCTAGGAAAAACAGAGATTAGCATTGAACTTCATTTTTTTTTTAAATTCCAAATTGATACCTGTTTTTAAAAACAAAATACTTCTGGAAAAATACATTCCTTGTGTTTCATATCTACCCTGTTTTAGTAAGCTGTTTCCTGTTTACACCGGAAATTGAATTCTTTATTTGTATATAATTATTATAATTACGTTTTTGTGAAACATAAAACGCCACCATATATCGCCTTATTTTATTCATACTTAGAAATTGTTTTGTGTTTATATTTGTTGACGGTTCATTATGGATGATTTTGATAAATATGTTCAACAAGCGGAACGCTTGGGTTTGGATGGAGAAAAACTTACCAACTATGTGCAGCAATGCATTGATAGGGCAGACAGGCTAAGAGAGAGAGAGAAGAAAACCAAAGGAAACTAGAGTTTGAAGATAAAAGACTACAAAGGGAAGCTGAAGATAAAGAACGTCAATTTAAGTTGAGGCAGTTAGAACTAGAGACTGATGCTGAAATTAAAAGATTACAGGCATCGAGAGAACCTCCACCAGTTCCACCAGTTGGTTACGCAAGCGCGCCTCAACCAAAAACGGCGTATATTCCAAAGTTACCGCCTTTCGAGGAAAAAACGGATGACATTGATAGTTTTCTTTTCCGATTTGAAAGTCACGCAACGTCTTGTGGTTGGCCCAAAAGGGAAAAGTGGACATTGTATATAGCGTCGTTGTTTAAGGGTAGCGCTTTGACACTGTACCACACACTCGCGGTGAAACAAAATTTAACTTGGGATCAGTTGAAAGAAGAACTCCTCAAGAAATTTCAATGTTCTGCCGATCGTTTTCGCGAACGTTTCCGTTCTGTGCGCCCTGACAAAGGAGAATCGTTTCCGTCGTTTCTAATTCGTATGAGTCATTGTTTGGATCGATGGATCGATTTATCAAAAACGAACAAAACTTTTCAATCACTGCGAGATCTCCTTCTTAGAGAACAACTTTTCCAGAGCGTGAGCAAAGATCTGGCCACTTTTCCTTAAAGAAAGGCAATTTGAAAGCGTTGAGGAAATGTGTCAGATGGCTGATCAGTATTGTATCGCTCACCCAGATAAGGGCGTGGCTAGGAAAGGAGAATTTTCCATCTTTGAATCTCATGCGTCATGTACTATCCCATCGGGACAGGGAAATTACAGCAAAGGAATCGTGGGTCATTTCTAAGTCCTCAAGGATATACTTATCCTAGGAACGGACAGGGATCTTTCCGCGGTTCGAGTGACTTTCGTCAGTACCAGTACTCACTGCCGGAAAAACCCGTTGCTCCTCAGCAAACATTCCGAGGGCGTGGACAACGACCACCGCGTAGACCTTTTGGGCCAGTTCGTGGACAGAACCGAAGTTCACAAAATCAGTCAGCTGCCGATCAGACAATGCGATGTTTTTTTTTGTGATGGCAAGTTCCATTTGAAAAAGAATTGCCCTTTCAAACCAAATGATTCAAAATCCGCATTAGTCTCCACTGATTGTGAAGAAGGCCTTGTTTTGGCACCACATCAATCGGTTGATGGACTGGTGTTAGAAAACGGAGCCATCAACGGATTGCAGGCTTTGGTTTTGCGAGACACTGGGTGCACCACCGCTGGTGTAAGAAAATCTTTCGTACTTCAAAACCAGTATCTTAACACTGTCCAAAAGTGTAGGTCGTTTGGAGGCAAGATTGAAACGTTTCCGCTGGCGAAAATTTCGGTCGATACACCGTACTACTCCGGATTTCTTACCGCCCGTGTTATCGATAACCCAGTCTGCGACTTGATCTTGGGCAATTTGCCAGGTGTCGCTACAGTACATGGTGGTGCTGGAGGATCGTTCGTTCCTTGTCTGTGAGTACCAGATCAGACATCATAGAGCAGGGAAAGGCTAAAAAGCTGCTAAAAGTCTCAAAATGGATGAACTCCAGATTACCCCAGATGATCTAAAAGAAATGCAGGGAAAAGACGAGACGCTGACGACAATACTTTCTGCTGCTAAACAGACTGTCACTGACATACCAACGGACAAACCAAAAGTACATACTGGACTCTGACATTCTCTACAGGTGTGTACCTGGACAGGACAACAAACAAGTTGTCGTTCCAAAGCCACTTAGAGAGACAGTACTACACACGCTCATGATGCATTGTTCACTGGTCACTGTGGAATCAAAAGAACATTAAAGAGAGTTCTTGATTCTTTTTATTGGCCATGTTTACAAAGGAAGTTACAGAATACTGCCGCTCATGTGACATCTGCCAAAAGACATCTCAGAAAGGTCGCGTCCCATGTGCACCTTTGCACAAAATGCCTCTCATTTCCGTCCCATTTCGGAAGGTGGCTATTGATCTTGTTGGGCCTTTACCGCTGTCTTCTTCCGGATATCGCTATATCTTAACTTTGGTGGATACAGCGACAAGGTATCAAGAAGCGATTCCACTGAAGAAAATTGATACAGTGTCTGTCGCTGAAGCCCTACTTGCGATTTTTTCCAGAGTGGGTCTTCCAACGAAATTCTCTCGGATGTGAAACGCAATTCATTTCCGATCTCATGAGAGAAATTTACAGACTGTTGTCAATCTCTTCCATTTCAACCACGCCATATCATCCCCAATCGAATGGCATGGTTGAACGTTTCAATGGAACGTTAAAGTCCATGTTGAGAAAGGTTGAAAGGCAGGAACCACATGAATGGGATCGTTTCATACCGGCTTTGCTTTTCGCATACAGGGAAATGCCGAACGAAACGCTGGGATTCTCACCATTCGAGCTTCTTTCGGACACTCACCAAGGGGTCCTTTGGATCTACTGATGACACAATGGACGAAAAAGACGGACATACCTGACAGTAAAACTGTTTACCAATACGTTTATGAACTGCATAATCGTTTGAAGGATGCATGTGAGCTTGCTCAACAGTCAGCTGATAGAAAAGCAGATGTGTACAAGGTCTTTGCAGATAGAAAAGCAAAGCACGTTCCTTCAGTGTAGGGATAAAGTCCTTGTACTACTCACTGATGAACATAACAAACTTCGTGTTATGTGGAAGGTCCTTTTCAGGTGGTCGAAAAACTTTCTGTAGTTAATTATAAGATCAAAATGGCAAACACTGAGAAGGTATTTCACGTGAACATGTTGAAGAAGTATGTTGAACGTACAAATGTTGCCATCAACCAGTCAGTCGAGTGGATATGTCCTATGTCAGAAACTGATGTCAACATGACAGACATTATCAGTGATGATTTTGTACCCAATGTAACGTACAGGGACAGATCAAAGGTTGTGAAAACAGCAAATGTAGGAGTGTTAACATCTACCAGTGCAGAATGATGTTGTACCCCTTCCTACTCTGTCTATCAAAGGTGAAACCTGTGATGATGTGGTTCTGTCGAATGATTTGTCTGCAAGTCAAACAGAACAGCTCAAAGAAATTTTGAAAGACTTTCAGGATGTGTTGACAGATACCCCAGGTACAGTGACCGGTATTGAACCCCATAGTATTCAGCTAACTACTGAAATACCAGTGCGAACCAGACCATACCCCCTCCCGTTTGCAAAAAAAGAGGTTGTCGAGAGAGAAATCAAAGTAATGCTGGATTTAAAGGTCATAGAACCTTCTACATCTCCGTACAGCTCACCAGTTTGTATTGGTGGACAAACCTGATGGCTCGGTGCGGTTCTGCATCGATTACAGGAAATTAAATAAGATCACTGTGTTCGATGCCGAGCCCATCCCAGACATTGAAGAACTTCTGTGTCAGCTCTCAGAAGGAAATTATTTTGTGAAAGTAGACTTGACTAAAGGATACTGGCAGATTCCAATGGCTGAAGCTGACAAGGAAAAGACAGCATTTCAAACACCTTTTGGTCTTTTCCAATGGACGAAAATGCCATTCGCTTTGCAAAATGCCCCAGCTTCTTTTGCCAGAATGATGCGAGCCCTGAAACTCCATGAATGTGGTGCAGTCAGTTTTTTGACGATATTGTGTTGCTGCAAAGTCATGGAGTGACCTCCTTTCTAACTTACGAGCTGTTTTTTCAGATTATTAAGGTGGTCTTTGGCATTGCAGGAATTCCTGTTTACTATTGAACCAGTGCCTGGAACACAAAATGTCGTGGCAGATTTATTGTCACGTGTATGAATATTCACGGACAAATGTAACTGTCTTCAAGGAAAGACTATTCCTGTTTTTTTGTCTTTCTTTATGATTGCGGTGTGCTGACATTTGACAGTGCATTGTATGCTACTGACTATTTAAATCAAGTGGTATTTATGCTTAATTTGCTTGTTGAAGTGACTGTATGTTTTACAAGCAAAAACTACTTGATGTTGATGTATTACATGTCTATTCTTTGCTTTATTCTTTCGTAAACAATGAAAAAATCATCATGTACTATTTATGTCTAACTTGCTTGTGAAGATGAATATATATGTATGTGTGATGAGCAAATAACTCTTTGGGAAAAGTATATACACATGTTTTGATTGTGCAGTGAGACAAACCTATTGTTTTCATTAGTTAATTGTCAACAATGGAAAATATGTTTCACTTTTCAATGGACTTTAACATTACATGTGGGGAAAGAAAACTACGTTTAAACTATGTTTATTTTGTTTACAATGTCTATTGAGAAACATTTACACTTAGAAATATTCTCATTTTCATGAGGGTTTTGAAACATATGATGTGAGACAAAGATCAAGGGAAAAAAATGTGCTTCACATCTTAATATATAAACACAATTTGTACTTTGAATTGTTAATATCCCTAGTAGTTTTGAACGTGTAATTTGTGAAATGTAATTTGTGACATGTGGTGATCAATTATGAATTTTTTTTAGAAAGACTGAAAGTTTGAAATATGCTATTTATGGTGGGTCATGATGATTGATTCTATACATTGATTATTAATTTGGTGAATTATGTGTATGGTTACACATTTTGAGATTCATGGCTGAAGATGTGTTTTAAGTGAAGTTGTATATCCTTTAAAAAAAATTTTCTGGAGAAAATTTTTTCACCCCAGGATGGGGTGTCATGTGACGTAGCCTCACATCAAGGAATGTGACGCTCCATCACATGTAGTTTAGTGATATGAATCATTTCCCCATGCCACAACTAAAAAGGAAGAATATTTATGTGGCTTGACTAGTGTAGCGGGCGTCCCCAAATAATTGTGAGAATGACTCATGAAATAAACAACGGTGGTCATTGGGTGAAAGTGACCACTGAGAGATAGTTTACTAAGGGCTGGTAGGGTGCTGGTCATGTGTTTTGAACACTGAGTATGCAGTCACTAGGAGAGGGAGGAAAGAATCAGTTTTAGCCCAGCAGATGGCCTAGAGACTCAAACCTGTCAGGACGCTGGTCCTCACTGCTGATCAGTCATTACCAGGTGAGCCATAGATAGTTGGGGAAAGCTACAGGGGAAAACCTAAAGAAAAGAGAAAGAAAGGATTCATGTTAAATTGGGAAGCAGGTTACTTACACGAACCTTATTCGTGTTTCAGCCCTTCACCCTTCACCCTTCACCCTTCACCTTTCACCCTTCACCTTTCACACCCCGTGAGGTGGTTAAAGATGGCCATGGTGTGGGGAACACACCGGTAGTTCAGCCCCAGCAAATAAGGACTCCAGGGAGAGGAGTCGGAACTCATATCTCCAGTGACGGAGAATTCAAGGGGCGATACGCTGTCTGAAGAGACAGGGAATCATGACAGTATGGAGCGAGTCTTAATTCTGATGCAGGCATAGCATCAAGGAGTGAAAGAATTATTTATTCTCCTGGTCTGGATCGTGGCCAGTGTTATGTGAAGGCCATGACTTGACAGAAACTTGTATTGATGTAAATGGGAAAATTAGTTTATCTCTCATTCTGGAAAAGAGAGATACATATAAGAATCTATTCATGAATTGTTTGATGTGGTTTAGTAAAGTGTTTTCCCTGAAGGAGAGGAGGAGAAGAAAAAACATTCGGTAGTGCGCCTTTTGCTTGATTGCAAAGATTGCGTGTGCGTATGGAGTAAATGCTGTCATGAATGCGTGTGTGCAAAAGTGACAGTGTGACACTCGTAGAAGTTAAATAGAAAACCGGCCGGCCCTATTTTGATGTGCATAAAATTGATTTCTGTGAGGGAACATTTCCAAAAGCGACCCCGGTATCACCGTCCAGTGCTGCCCAGAATGACACTCAGCGTGCACGTGATTTTGGTGTTGATGGCAGTGAGAGTGTTTACCTGGATGACGAAGACTCCCTGTGTGTTTCAACTTCTGTGTGTGCTTCTGTGAGTGATTGTTGTGAACACAGGCGCTTGAGAGAGAGAGAGAGAGAGAGAGAGAGAGAGAGAGAGAGAGAGAGAGAATCTTCAAGATAGCGATGATTTCCAACAGTTCAAAATGAAATCAGTCAGACAAGATTGTACCTGAGCTGAAATTAGAACAAATCTACTTCCTTGTACAACGTGCTATCCAGCCAGATCTTGACCCAGCGCCAGTTTCTAAGGGCATCGTAATAGTTCCACCACGCACCTCTGTCTTGCGGAAAAGTAGATCACTATGCCTTGGGTAGGATGAAAAACCCCGGGGTGGATGCAGCACGATGCGTCTTGCTGTCTTCCTCGGTGTCTTCCACAGCAGCTCGGAGGTGTCTTCCCAGGTTGCCGGCGAGCGTACTGGCTCCTCTTCGGGTCGGATGGATGTCGTCTCTCAGCGTCCTGGCGTTGGGATGGAGATTGCCATGGTTGACGAAAGACACTCTGGAAACAACCGAAGAGCTCAGTGGTCATCAGAGCGTTAAACAGGTCTCGTTTTATTTCCAGCTCTGAATTCCTGACCGGGGCGATTTTGCTAATGATGATTTCCGCTTCTGTGTTTCAGGTGGCAATACCTTTTACAGTTTTGGCAAAGTCTGCACTGCAGACGGCTGGATCTTTATTTTTGATGTCATTAATTTCACAGTGAACAACAACAGCACCCACTGGTCTTGCAGAGTGATTAGAGTTGCATTAATTGTCGGTTCCAGGTCTTTGACATTGTAAGTTTTCTTTCATATCTTTTCAAAACCATAAGACAAACCCAGTGTGTGTGTGTGTGTGTGTGTGTGTGTGTGTGTGTGTGTGTGTTGATCTCACCTATAACAATGACCGCCATCCATCAGTCGATCATTTCCAATCTTCTCAACTGGCATTATCATACGAATGCTATCGTGTTATTTCACTTTATGACAAAGATCAACATCCTATAGCACTGTTTATCCCACTTATGGCAATTATCATCAGCCATCAGTCATCGATCATTTTCCTTCTTCCACCCGAAACCAGCATTATTACACCAATGCCACCACATTATTTTACTTAAGACAATGGTCATCACCCTATAGTACTGTAGATCTCACTTATGACAGTGATCATCATCCATCAGTCACTGATCATTTCCTTTATTCCCCCAACTGGCATTATCATACTAAGGCCAATACACCATTCAACTTTTGAAACTGACCATCATCCTACACTACTATGGATCATACTTATATCATGGCAATGCTCATCATCCACCGATCATTGATCACATCCTTCATTCCCCCAACCAGCATTATTACACCAATGCCACAACATTATCCCACTTATGCAACAGTGATCAGTCATCAAACGCCCCACCGCAATATTATGCTAATGACACCACATTATTTCACTTATCACAATGACCATCATCCTACAGTGCTCTTAATCTCACCCATGACAATGATCATCATCCACCAGTCATTGATATTTTCCTTTATTCCCCAACTGGCACTATTGTACCAATGCCACTACATTATTTCACTTACATGACAATGATCATCATCCTACAGTACTGCTGATCTCAAATGATCATCCATCATCACCGAGAATACTGTCATCCAGTGGACACCTTCATACTGCAATATAAATGGCAATGAGGAAGCTAACCAATTGCAATGGAAGGAGGAGGACATCAACCCCAACTGGAACAGAAAATCTCCTTTGAAGAAATCAAACGTATTATCAAGGAGAAGCAACAAACGAGATGGCTTGAGCAGCACCCAGACTTCAACAAGAAGGATGCATACTACCGGATGTCCAATCAGACCAAGTGAACATTGTGAGACTGAGGACAGGGCACTCCAGACTGAGACATCACATGTCCACAATATTCGACACTGGCGAGTCTTCACATTATCCGTGCAGTATAGCCCCAATGACAGCGGAGCATTTCCAGCAAAACGTAAAGGCAGAAAACTAGCCTGCCAACACACCGATGAGGGGAAAGCCTTATGGACCACGGAGAGCCTCCGCCATACAGCAGCCTTCGCCAACACATCCAGGGTGCCTGCCTGAGTGAACGAAGCAGAAAAGACCATCCTATATTGTACTGTTGATCTAGAAATGATCATCCATCTGCCACTGATCTCCCCCCTCCCCCCCCCCCCCCCCCGTTCAACTGCATCATTATACTATCCCCCGCATCATTTCCCAATGAGAATGATCAGCATCCCACAGTACCTTTACACTATTGATTTCAATGTTCTTAAAAATAAAAAAAACAATAAGCCAGTGACAAAACAAAAGGGCCCTGGAAAGAATGAGATCGATGAAGTGTGTGTGTGTGTGTGTGTGTGTGTGTGGCGGGGGGAGGGGGGCGGTGGGGGGACAAGAATCAAGAAAGAGAGAACGGTGAAGGACAGAATGGGCGATACATGGGGAACAATGCAGATGAGACGAAAGAAAGGTGTGTGTTTGTGTGTGTGTGTGTGTGTGTGTGTGTGTGTGTGTGTGTGTGTGTGTGTGTGTTTGTGTATTAGTAGTAGTAGTAGTAGTGTAGTAGTAGTAGTAGTAGTAGTAGTACTTTAATTTTACGTCTTTTCACAAACTCTGTGATATTAACAAGAAAGGAGAGATAGACAGGCAAGTAGAGGAAGATAGAGTTTGTTCATGTTGCATACAAGTGTGGTGTGTGAGTGTGTGGGTGTGTGCGCGCGCGCGCGTGTGTTGTGTAGGGAGGGGTGGGGCTGGGAGTGAGTGGAGGTGGTGTACATAAAATCAGAAACAATCAGACACCACAAACGATAAAACAAACAAACCTACACCACAGTAACAATATCAGATTAAAGCAAATACCTGACTGGACTACAAATCAAGCAGAAAGTAACTTTCAAAGCAAAATTAATATCAGAAAAATATTTGTCACAGACATGCCTGATAATTATGGCAGAAATGCCTGAAGCACACATTCGAACAAAACATGATCTTTTGTCAATTTTGTTTCCCCGCATATGCATTTTTGTTGCAGAGCTATATTTAGTTCTGAAAGCATCCAGTTTCAATCGATGGAATATTGAAACGAAGTTTCTGTATTGATGCATATCATAAAATGCAGATTTGGATGCTTTTGAAATGATGAATACTAAAAGAGGATATTTTGTGTCTGAACATGCATAACAGCGTTTGTCGCCCATTTCTGAAATATTCCCAAGCTGTTTGTTTTAAAGTTTGTTGACTCTCTTTCAAGGTGAACGGTATGGAAATAGTTTGTACCCTCGTTCCATTTCAGCGCCTTTTTTTCGCACGTCTGTCAGCAAGTTCATTGCCCGAAATTCCACAATGTGAAGGCCCCCCAGAAAAAAGTTATATCTTTTTCCTTAAAATTTCACGAGGGGGTTTAAATGTTGAATTTCCTTCAAAATAAATTATCTAAAAATTTAAATTTTTTAAAAAAACTTGACCCAATTTTGTAACACTGACACGAATCTACACAAAAAAAATACTTAAAAATTGACTGCGGTAAATCAAAAAGAAAGGCCCCCCGCATAAGAAAACGCTATCTTTTCAGTACGAATAGGGAGCGATTTTTTTCCCAATGAAATATGTTTTTTGGGTACTTTCAGCGATGGAAAAAAAAAAGGGCTGACCCGGGCCCTTTGTTACTCGTCAACGATCCCCTGTGTACACCTTAAGATGGTTGGAATATCTTTTCTTGCATTTCCCAATTTTCTTTAAATATGAAAGATGAAAAAGGCGATTTGCTTTTTTTTGAAATCGGGTGTAATCAAGAAAAACTTCGCCCTCTTTTTTCCCCACTTTTGGAAGGGGAATTTTTTTTTCCCTAAAAGGGACTTTTTTTGACAAAGATTTAACTCTATATTACTTTTTTTAAAACAGATAAAGCAGTGTGTGAACTGTTTTGTGCAAAAGAGAGGCAATTTTTTTTCCCTTTTTTTTTGGATAATCACTCTTTTGGTTTTTATAGTTTATTTCCTTTTCTTTTCACCTTCCAAAGTTGAACATTTAAAGAAATTTTTTTGCAAGTGATAGTTTCCCCTATACCCTTTAAAGGAAAAAGTCAAATTTCTCGTACTCCTAAAAAGTGGAGCATATACCAAACCCCCTTAGGCATAATTTGAAGGTTTTGCAAACCACCATTGAAATTTTTTAGTAACAAAAATTTTTAGGTGCCTAAAGAAAGCCCTTGGGCTATGAAAACTTAGAAAAAATTAATGCCAAAAGCCAAGAGTTTTAAAATGTTTTTTCATCAGGGCCCACCAGCTTTGCTTGCTCAAAATTTTCAAAAAAATTTTTAAATTTTTCCTTGCCCTGTTTTTAAGGGGTAATCAAAAAGAAAAATTCCATGTGAGTTTGGGATGAAAAAGGGACACCTAAAATTTTAATTAATTTTACGAAAGCAAGTTTTATCCCACCGCTTAAAAGATGGTAATAAAGGGGGAACATCCCCATTGTTTTTTTGAATTTTTTTAAAAAACCAATGATTTTTTTCTTTGGGAAAGTTTTAAACCCCATTTATAAACACGTGTTTAAAAAGGGTTTATAAAGCTCGGGCCGAAAAGTTTTCTTTTGGAAATTTTATTCTTTTTTGGGTGTGTTTTCTTTCTCAAACTAGTTTTTACCCACATACAAAAAAATTCCCCCCCCCGCATTTTGTACAACTGAAAGCATTTTAGTTACATGTTTTGGAAAAATATACACCCAAAATAAAAAATGGGGCTTTAAAGATATTCCCAAAAACCTCGAGGAATACCCATACCCAAATTTGGTTTAAAACTGGAATATGTTTTTAGTACTTTTGCCCCCGTAAAAATTAGTTTTTTTTGTTAGAAAGTCTGTAATATAACTGTAAAAAAATTAAACCCGAAATCCCAAACGCCTTCCCAATTTTTTAAAAATAATCTAAACCCTTCCAATACTTTAAAGGCTTTCTAATATCAAAGAATTTAGTCCAAAAACTCTTCCGCTGGGAAACCCGATTTTGATTTGAGTTGTTAAATTTACCATATACTGGGGAAATCTTCCCCTTTTTAAAGCCTGTTTGAAATTTGTAAAGGGTTTTTAGATTTTTTGTTTCAAAAAAAATAAGTCAATTGAGTAAAAATTTTTTCCCTAAAGTTTTTTCAACAAAAAGTCGAGCACAGGGGCGATAACTTCCCCCTTTGTGAAAAGGCTTTCCTTTCTTTTAAGATTGGGGTTTCTAATTTACTGTTTCCCCAATAACTGACATAATACCCCTGTATTTCCAAAACTTTTGAAAAATTTTTTTAAAAAAAAAGAAAAAAGGTTTCTGGCTTGTTTTTAACATTTTATTTGAAATTTTCCGGCCCTTCCCAAAAGGGCGATTTTTTACTGCATTTAAAAGAGACGGGATTCTTTAATTCTTGTGTAGTTATGGGTGCATTTATGAAATGGTCATTGTTTGGAATTGGTTCATCATAAAGTTCTGTTTTTTCTTGCTTTTCCCGATGTTGTCTGCATTCGTGCGGAAGGCTTTCCAGGCGTATGGTCTTAGAAAACATATTAGCAAAAGCTTCGGATTTTTCATAAGGAGTCGGAATTTCTTAGTCTCCAAAAATTAATAGGATATCTTGGAATATTTATCCCTTTTTTCATAACTTGAATCTTTTCCCATACCTTTTGAAGATCTTTATGCTGGGAAACTTCTCTTGCGCAAAATGATGACCAGTAAAGCCGCTTTGCTTTTGCAAAAGCTCTGTAAGAGTGTGCCTTTGCTTTCTTCATTTCTTGATGGTTTTCCTCACTTTTGTTTTTAATATATTCCTTGTATTTAAGCTTCTTTAAAGCTACAGCTTCTTCGCAATCTGTGGTCCACCAGACATTCCCAGCATGACGTGTTTTTTGTATATGATTGGATTTAGGTATTGAACCATTTGCATCGAAAAGTATCAGTGTGTGTGTGTGTGTGTGTGTGTGTGTGTGTGTGTGTGTGTTGTGTGTGTGTGTGTGTGTGTGTGTGGGGGTGTGTGTGTGTGTGTGAGAGAGAGAGAGAGAGAGAGAGAGAGAGAGTGTGTGTGTGTGTGTGTGAGAGAGAGAGAGAGAGAGAGAGAGGAGAGAGAGAGAGAGAGAGAGAGAAGAGAGAGAGAGAGAGAGAGAGTGGTGTGGTGTGTGTGTGTGTTTTGTGGTGTGTGTGTGGTGTGTGTGTGTGTGCGTGCGTCCTTGCGTGCGTGGTGCGTGCGTGCGTGAGTGCGTGCGTACGTACGTGCGCGCGCGCCGCGCGCGTGTGTATGTGTGTGTTCGTGTGTGCGCGCGCGCGTCCGTGCGTGCGTGGCATGTGTGCTCGAGCACGAGCAAACATTGCTTGCGTGCGTTCAAGCTCAGTCTGCTAAACTCATTGAAGCCTAGCGGTCAACGTGCCTTGTTTTTATATGATCTGTTTTGTTTAATTGTAACAAACACGAACGTAATCACGCACGCACGCGCATTTGCCCGCACACACAGTCACACATAAACCTTTCTTTCTTTTCCGATCATGTCATGCCATGAATTCTACGTCCCCCCCCCCCCCCCCCCACATATGTCATGATCTGGATTCTAAACCTTCACCCCCCCCCCCCCACCACACAAACACACACACACTTATGTCATGATCTGAATTCTACACCACCACCACCACCCTCCACACACACTTACATAATGCCTCATTCTAACCTCCACCCCCCCCCATACACACCTAACCATGCGCTGAATTCTACACCTTCAACCCCCACCCCACCAACACACGCTTATGTCATGATCTGAATTCTACACTCCACCACCCCCCCCCAACAACACACACACACACACACACCACCACAAACACACACACACACCACACCACAACACACACACACACACCACACACAAAACACACACAAACACCACACACACACACACCACACACCACACACACACACCAACACACACACACACACACACACACACACACCCACACACACACACACACACACAACACACACACCACACCTATGTCATGACATCCCCATCCCCCCCCCCCCCCCCAACACCTCATGTCATCTATGACTCTACCCACCCCATCCCTCCCCCTCCACACACTGCTGTCATGATCTAATTAAAACACCTCCCCCCACCCCACACACACACCTATTCATGATCGAATCTACGCCAACCCCTTTCCACACCTATGTCATGACTGAATTCTAGTGGGGCCAAAAAAATTTAAAAGGGGTTTTAAAAAAAAGTTTTTTTTTGGGGGGGGGGGGGAATTTTCCCCCTTTGCAAAAACCCGGCGGGGGGAATCCTTTAAATTTTTTTGAGGGGGTTCTTTTTTTTTAATTTTTCACAGTGAACAACAACGCACCCACGGGTCTTGAGAGTGATTAGAGTTGCATTAATTGTCGTTCCAGTCTTTGACTTTGTAAGTTTTCTTTCATATCTTTTAAAAAACCAAAGACAAACCCAGTGTGTGTGTGTTTTGGGTGTGTGGTGTGTGTTTTGGTGGGTTTTGATCTCCCCTAAAACAATACCGCCATCCCCAGTCGACTTTTTCCAATCTTTCTCAACTGGATTATCTACGAATGCATCGTTTATTTCATTTTTAGACAAAGACAACACCTATACCTGTTTAACCCATTAGGGCAATATCATCACCACACACGATCTTTTTCCTTTTTTTCCACCCGAAACCACATTTTACACCAATGCCACCCATTATTTACAAAAGAAAATGGTCATCACCCAAAACTGTAGATCTCACTTATACAGTACATCATCCATCGTCACTGATCATTTCCTTTATTCCCCCAACGGCATTATCAACAAGGGCCCAAATACACCTTTCAATTTTTTTGAAACTGCCCATCACCTCACACTGGGGATCATACTTATTTTAAAAGGCAATGCTATCATCCCCGATCTTGATCACACCCTTTCTTTCCCCCCAAACCCAGCATTTTTCCCCAAACCCCAAAACAAAAACCCACTTGCAACAGTGATCATCACAAACGCCCCACCGGCAATATTATGCAAATACACCACATTATTCATTTATCACAATGACCACACCTACATGCCTTAATCTCCCCCATGACAATACATCATCCCCCAGTCATTGAAATTTTCCTTTTTTTCCCCAACTGGCACTTTGTCCCAAATGCCACTAATTATTTCACTTACAGACAATGATCACACCTAATACGCTGATCTCAAATGTCACCTCATCACCGAGAATACTGTCATCCAGGGGACACCTTCAACGCAAATAAAGGGCAATGAGGAAGCAACCAAATTGCAATGGAAGGAGGAGGACTAAACCCCCAAGGGGAACAAAAATCTCCTTTGAAGAAATCAAACTATTAAACAAGGAAAGCAACAAACGAATGTTTGAGCAGCCCCAGACTTCAAAAGAAGGATGCATACTACCGGTTTCCCCAATCAACCAAATGAACTTTGTGAAGGGGAACAGGGCCCCCAGACTGAACTCACATGTCCCAATATTCGACAGGGCGAGTCTTCACTTATCCGGCATATACCCCAATGACGCGGAGCATTCCAGCAAAACAAGGCAGAAAACTAGCCTCCAAACCCGAAGGGGAAAGCCTTATGGACCACTAGAGCCTCCCCCAACAGCAGCCTTCGCCAACACATCCAGGGTGCCTGCCTAGTGAACAAGCAAAAAAACCCATCCATATTGTACTGTTATCAAAATGATCATCCATCGCCACTGATTCCCCCCCCCCCCCCCCCCCCCCCGTTCACGGGCATCATTAACTATGCCCCCGCATCTTTTTCCCCCAATAAAAAGATCACATCCCACATACCCTTTACACTATTGATTTCAATTTTTTAAAAATAAAAAAAAAAAAATAAGCCAGTGACAAAACAAAAGGGCGCCTGGGAAAAAAATCGATAAGTGTGGGGGGTGTGTGGGGTGTGGTTTTGTGGGGGGGGGAGGGGGGCGGGGGGGGACAAGAACAAGAAAGAAAAACGGTAAAGGGACAAAATGGGGGGATACATGGGGAACAATCAGATGAGACAAAAAAAGGTGTGGTTGGGGTTGTGGTTGTTGGTGGGGTGTGTGTGTGGTGTGTGGTTGTGTGTGTTGTGTAGTATTAGTAGTAGTAGTGGTAGTAGTATAGTATATAGTAGTACTTTAATTTACGTCTTTTCAAAAACTCTGTGATATTAGACAAGAAAGGAGAAAGCAGGCAAGTAAAGGAAAAGATTTTGTTCATGTGCATACAAGTTGTGTGTGAGTGGTGGGTGTTGCGCGCGCGCGCGTGTGGTGTAGGGAGGGGGGGGGGCTGGGAGTGAGTGGGGGGTGGTGACATAAAATCAAAAAACAATCAACACACAAACAATAAAAAAAACAACCACCACAGTAAAAATATCAGAAAAAACAAAACCGACGGACACAAACAAGCAAAAGTAACTTTCAAAGCAAAATTAATATCAGAAAAAAATTTGTCACAGACAGCCTGATATTATGGCAAAAATCCTTGAAGGCACACTTTGGAACAAAACATATTTTTTTGTCAATTTTTTTTTCCCCCAATGCATTTTTTGCAAGCAATTTATTTCTAAAGCTCCATTTCAATCGAGGGAATATTGAAACAAGTTTCTGTATTGAGCAACATAAAAGAAATTTTGGAGCTTTTTAAATGATAATACAAAAAAGAGATTTTTTTGTTCTGAACATGCATAACGCGTTTTTCGCCCATTTCTGAAATATTCCCAAGCTGTTTGTTTTAAATTTTTGTTGACTCTCTTCAAGGTGAGGGTATAAAAATATTTGTACCCTCGTTCCATTTCAGCGCCTTTTTTCGCACGTCTTCAAAAGTTCATTGCCCGAAATTCCACAATGTAAAGGGAAACCCCAAAAAAAAATTATATCGTTCCTTTACATTCACGACGGGTTTTAAATTTTTTAAATTTCCCTTCAAAAAAAATTACGAATTTGAATTTTAAAAAATTGACAATTGAACACTGACACAATCACACAAAACAATACTTAAAAAATTTGCTGGGGGTAAATCAATAAAAATTCAGCGCCAAAGACGCACATTTCAGCTCGAAAAATGGGGGCATATTTTCCAAAGAAAAAGCTTTTTTTACTTTCAGCGATGGGGTAAACAAAAGCTATCCGGCCTCTTGTTTCCGTCCCCCGACCGTCTGGTCACCTTAAATGGGTTTGGGAAAATCTTCCCCTTTCTTTGCATCTTTGTTAAATAGACAAGAAAGAAGGGGTTTTCTTTCTTTGTATATGTAATCAAGATCAAACTTCGGGCCCCCTTTCTTCCCACTTTTGGGAAAGGGATCTATAAGGGACGTTTTTTTTTACAAAGACTTAACATCTATATTATTTTTTTAACAGATCACAGGTGTGAACTGATTGTGCACAGAGAGGCAATATTTTTTTGCTCTTTTTTTTGGGTAATCCCCTCTCTGGGTTTATAGATATTTCCTTTTTTATTTACACCTTCCATAGTTGAACATTTTAGAAAATTTTGCAAGTGATAGATTTCCATATTTATTTAAAGGAAAACTCTATTTCTCGTACGTCCTCAAATGGAGGGGATATACCGGAATCCTAGGGAAAATTTGAAGGGTTTGCATCCACACATTTAGTTTTTTTAACGAAATTAGGTGCGCTAAAAAAAGCCCTTGGGGGTATGAAAAACTTAGAACAATTAAGCCAAGCCAAGACTTTAAAGTTTTTTTTTTATCAGGCACCAGCTTTGCTTGCTCAAAATTTCAAAAATTTAAAGTTTTCCTTCCCTTTTCAGGTAAACAATATGAAAATTCCCTGTGATTTCGATGTAAAATGGGCACCCAAGAATTTAATTAAGTGACTAGCAATGTTATCCCATCCACTTAAAAGTGTAAACAGAGGGATCATCCCCCTTGTTGAATAAAACCCTATGGTTTTTTCATGGGGAAAACTTTAGACCATTATAAACACGTGTTTGCAAGGGTTATCAAGCTCTGCCTGATAAAGTTTTTTTTGTGGTAATTTTTTGCTCTTTTTGGTGTGTTTTTTTTTTCTCAACTATATTTTATCCAATACACAAATCATCGGCATATTTAAAAACTGTAATTTTAGGGGGTTTAAAGTTTTGAAGATATAAGCAAAATTTAAAAAACATTGGAGATATTTCAGAACCTCGAGGTACCCATACCAAAGGTTTAAAACTGAATATGTTTTATACTCTGCCCCGTAAAATTAGTTGTTTTGAAAGTCTGGAAAATAACTGAAAAATTTCCTGAAACCAATCGCCTTCAAATTTTTATAATAAACAGCAGCCAAATTTCTTTCAAAGGCTTTTCTAATATCAAAAAGTAGTCAAAACCTTTCCCTGGGGAAACGAAAATTTGATTTGGTTGTTAACTTTACATTGAAACTTGTAGATCTTCCCTTTATAAACCTGTTTTTTTTATAGGGTTTATTGATTTTTGTTTTCAAAAATAGAAAAGTCTATTATACAATTTTTTCCATACGTTTTTGCAACTGAAATCAGAGCGACAGGGCGATAACTGTCGACGTTGTGACAGGCTTTTCCCTTTCTTTATGTTGGGATTCATTGACTGTTCCAATAACTGACAAAGACCATGTACCAATCTTTTTAAATTTAAAAAAAAAGAGAAAAAGGGTTTTCTGGCATGTGTTGTAACATTTGATTTGAAAACCCTCCATCCATACTACGAGTTTTTTCTGCATTTTAAAAGAACGGGATTTTTTAATTCGGTGGTTTTAGGGTGCATTAGAAATGGTCATTTTTGGAATTGGTTCATCCACAGTTTTTGTTTTTTTTCTTGTTTTCCCGATGTTTCTGCATTCGTGCGGAAAGGGTTTCCAGGGGCCCTGGTTTTTTTGAAAACATTAGCAAAAGCTTCGGATTTTTTTATAAGGATCGGGGAATTTTTTTATTTTCCAAAAAAATTTAAAAGGGTAACTTGGAATATTTATCCCCCTTTTTTTTCATAACTTTTTAACTTTTTCCCCTACCTTTTGAAGATCTTTAGCTGGGGAAAATTCCTTGGGAAAATGATGACCATAAAGCGGGTTTGCTTTTTTTCAAAAAATCGTAAGAGTTGCCTTTGCTTTTTTTTCATTTCTTGAGGTTTTCCTCATTTTTTTTTTTTTAAATACATTCCTTTATTTAAGCTTCTTTTAGCTACAGCTTTTTTCACAAACTTTGGGCCACCAACATCCCGCATGGTTTTTGTTATGATTGGGTTTAGGTATTGACCATTGCCAAAAGTATCAGTTTGTTTGGGGTGTGTGTGGGTGGTGGTGTGTGTGGTTTTGGGTGTGTGTGTTGTGTGTGTGTGTGGTTGTGGTGGTGTGTTGGGTTGGTGTTGTGTGGGGATAGAGAGAGAGAGAGAGAGAGAGAGAGAGAAGGAGAGAAGAAGAGAGAAAAGAGAGAGTGTGTGTGGTGTGTGTGTGGAAAGAGAGAGAGAAGAGAGAAGAGAGAGAGAGAGAGTTGGGGTGTGTGTGGGGGGGGGGTGGGTGTGTGTGTGTTGTTGTGTGTTTTTGTGTGCGTGTGTTGGGGGTGTGTTTGGGGGCGTCCTTGCGTGCGTGGGTGCGTGCGTGCGTGCGTGCGTGCGTGCGTGCGTGAGTGCGTGCGTACGTACGTGCGCGCGCGCCGCGCGCGTGTGTATGTGTGTGTTCGTGTGTGCGCGCGCGCGTCCGCGCGTGCGTGGCATGTGTGCTCGAGCACGAGCAAACATTGCTTGCTTGCGTTCAAGCTCAGTCTGCTAAACTCATTGAAGCCTAGCGATCAACGTGCCTTGTTTTTTATATGATCTGTTTTGTTTAATTATAACACACAACGCACGTAATCACGCACGCACGCGCATTTGCGCGCACACACAGTCACACATAAACTTTTCTTTCTTTTCCGATCATGTCATGCCATGAAATTCTACGCTCCTCCCCCCCCCCCCCCCCCCCCCCCGCACCTATGTCATGATCGGATTCTACACCTCCCCCCCCCCCCACCACACACACATACACACACACTTATTCATGATCTGAATTCTACACCACCACCACCACCCTCCACACACACACTTATATAATGGCCTCAATTCTATACCCCCCCATACACACCTACACCATGCGCTGAATTCTACACCTTCAACCCCCACCCCACCAACACACGCTTATGTCATGATCTGAATTCTACACATCCACCCCCCCCCCCCCCATCACACACACACACACACACACACACACACACACACACACACACACACACACACACACACACACACACACACACACACACACACACACACACCTATGTCATGATCATCCCCATCTCCCCCCCCCTCACTCATGTCATGATCTGAATTCTCGCCCCCACCTCCCCACCCCACCCCCCACCCCCCACACACTGCTGTCATGATCTTAATTTTACACCTCCCCCACCCCACACACAAAACCTATGTCATGATCTGAATTCTACGCCAACCCCTTTCCACACCTATGTCATGACCTGAATTCTATGCCTCCAACCCCCTCACCCCCCTCCACACACACACACACACACACACACACACACACACACACACACACACACACACACACACACACACACACACACACACACACACACACAACAAAACACAACTCACACCTATGTCATGATCTGAATGCTATGCCTCCAATCCCCCCCCCCCCCCCCCCCCCCCCCCCCCACACACAAAACCTTTGTCATGATTTCAATTCTCACGCCTCCACCCCCCCCCCCCCCCCCACACACACCTATGTCATGATCTGAATTCTACGCCTACCCCTTCCCACACTTATGTCATGATCTGAATTCTACGCCTCCAACCCCCCTCACCCCCCCCCCCCCCCCACACACACACACACACACACGCACACACCTATGTCATGATCTGAATTCTACGCCTACCCCTTCCCACACCTATGTCATGATCTGAATTATACGCCTCCAATCCCCCCCCTCCCCCCTACACACACCTATGTCATGATCTGAATTCTACGCCTACCCCTTCCCACACCTATGTCATGATCTGAATTCTACGCCTCCAATCCCCCACCTCCCCCTACACACACCTGTGTCATGATCTAAATTTCTACGCCCTCCAACCCTCCCCCTCCACACACACACACACACACACACACACACACACACACACACACACACACACACACACACACACACACACACACACACACACACACACACACACACACACACACACACACACACACACACACACAACTCACACCTATGTCATGATCTGAATGCTATGCCGCCAATCCTCCCACCCACACACACACAACACACCCTATGTCATGATCTGAATTCTACATCTCCAATCCCCCCCCCTCCCCCTCCCCACACACACGCACACACCTATGTCATGCTCCGAATTCTATGCCTACCCCTTCCCACACCTATGTCATGATCTGAATTCTACGCCTCTTCCCCACCCCCACACGTATGTCATGATCTGAGTTCTACGCCCACCTACCCCCAGCCTATGTCATAATCTGAATTCTACGTCTTCCCTTCCCCCCACCTACATCATGATCTTAATTTTTTTTGTTGTTGTTTGATTTTTTTTTAAAATTCAAATAAGTCCACACAGTACAAACACATTAGAATATAAATAAAAAAGAACAACTCCAAACAAACGTTAGATAAAGAGGAAATCAACATAGTAAACACAGCTCTACATTTTAAGGCACGGTTACAGCCTCTTTACATAAGAGAGAGAGAGAGAGAGAGAGAGAGAGAGAGAGAAGAGAGAGAGAGAGAGAGAGAGAGAGAGACAGACAGACAGACAGACAGACAGAGAGAGAGAGAGAGAGAGAGAGAGAGAGAGAGAGAGAGCGAGAGAGAGAGAGAGAGAGCACATGATACACATATTGAAGGTTCTGTATTATATCCAAAGGGCTGTTTTAGGCGGTGTAACAGTTTTAGGGTACTATAATCATACTTATACTCGTATAATGTACAATGTCATAATCATTCGTAATTCATTCTGAGACTGCGAACATCAGTGTATATGGGTGCCATTTGGAAAGGAAATCGTCATATACAAAAAAAAAAAAAAAAAAAAAAAAAAATTCGAGCAATGTAATCTTCAGTTTTATATCTGTATTTTAGCTTAATTAAAGAAAAATTTGAAGTCTGGGTATTTTCTGTTCTATTATAGACTGATATAAATAGTATTTTGCAAATAATACAATAAAATAAAATGCATAGTCTATATGTATATCCTTATCAAATCCAACTATGGCTAATGGATCAGTTTCTGCAAATTAAATGCACACATGCATTTTTCATTCATCAAAACCACCAGCGTTTCCAAAAACGTTGTATGACCGTACAATACCAAAACATATGTGGAATACTGTCCTTAACAGAGGTACAGAAAGTACGAATATCGCTGTTCAATACATCCCTTTTTTCAGCACAACATAGTACCAAGACATCTGTGTATTATTCGTAACTTAAACCATTTCATTTTTATGTCCGAAATTTACTCAGATGAAGAAAACAGTTTTTCCAGTCATTTTCAACGTTCTGTTTTATATCCCACTTTGTACAGATTTTCGGGTGTGTATGATTATCTATAAAAAATGACATAATATAACCAGGCCGCCGTGGCGAAGTGGTTAGCGTCGCGGACTTTCCCCGGGTGGGAGGTCGTGGTTTTGAATCCCATCAGAAGTCATGTGGTTTTTCTGCCCCGACTGGCTCCTACCCAGAGTTGATTTGCTGCGGAAAACAATTGGGAAGACTGGGACCACACAGTCGAGTTTCATCCACTTAATGGATGCGTTTCTGAGAGTGTTGCTCAAATTTCATGACCAACACTGCAGGTGCCTGTATCTCTCGGGCCTGGTTGACGCCGGGATATATTATGAAAGGAAGCTTAGAGTACAGCCCTGATCAAGTAGTCTCAGACCGAAATGGAAATCCGTAGCATCATCTTAATCATCCTCATTCTCATCAATCAGCATTTAAAAAAAAAGAAAGTCTCAAATTCCCGTGGCTCTTCATGCCCTGCTCTCATGGTGACCTCAGTTTCGATGTCCCCTCCACGTCTGTGGCCTTGGTTTTATTCCGTCGGGGTCGCCGTATCGGCGAGTCCATGGGGGCTGTCGTTGGACGGAGAGCTCACTCATGCCGCTCCGCGACTAAGCAATTATTGTCGTTCAGTAGGGGGCTTAGTAGGTGGTGTCCTGCGTATGTTAGATCAGAACAGGCGCCACTGAACACCACCGAAGTGACTCGGCAGCAGTGCAGTGTCTCTTCCGGGGGTTGCCTCTTGACGAATTGACATTGACAGCTCCCTGTGGGTTGCCGGTGCCGGGGGTGCGGCGGGGGTGACCTGGCTGTGGCTGTGGACGGGGTGTCGGAATGACCGGCGTGGGGGCACTGCCTCTGAGGTGGCGCAGAGGTTGGACAGCAAAAAAAAAAAAAAAAAAAAAAAAAAAAAAAAAAGTCATAATATAATCTTGACCCTTTACAAACTGACGTTAACTTTTTGTAACATACATGCATATTTAAACATTCATTTGTATTTTCAACTTTGATTTTGTTTTTTGTATATTCAGTAATAGCTGCTTTAATACCAGAAAAGTGACAAAATTAATGTTTACATCATACTTTTGTTTAAATTGTTCGTAAGAAATAAACTGGCCATTGTCAAGCAAAGAATGAGCAATGCAATATATGCCCTTGTTGATCCTTGCTTTTCCTGAATTAGTCTTTTTCCCACTTGTATTTTGTTTGTATAAAAGACTGGTTCCGCAAGGAGTTCATAAGAAGTCTTAGAGTTAACTTTGTAGAAAAAAATGTTTGTACGCCATAAATACCTCTGTCCAAAATACATTTGATTTACAGAAGGAAGAAAGTATTTCTGGGTTTATATTTCTCAATATCGCTTAAAAGTGGAAAGTTAGATGTAATAGTTTTCCATTTGTGGTGTGTAGTCTGAACGTTTTTCAGCCACGTCAATTTTAGGGGAAAAAGTAAACGTTTTTAGTTCTGGTAGTCCAAGACCACCATTTTGGATACTTTTTTGTCAGCATTTTTCTATTTATTTCGTCTGGCTTTTTATTCCACACAAATTTGTAACAGTAATTTTGTAAAGTCTGAAAAAAGTGTCAGGTGGGTTAGGTAGTAATATCCAAAAATGGATGAGTTTTTTATAAAATAAGCGATTTTAAAACTGCCACTCTGCCCAAAGGAGTTACTTCTCTTCTCGCCCAAATCTTGAACAAATATTTCACGTCCGCTAAACTTTCAGAATAATTAATATATGCACAATTTGCAAATCGTTGGTAAACCAGATTCCAAGAATTTTTAATCTTTGTGGTTCCACTCCATACCTAAATGGTCCATTAACGAACAGCAGAATTTTTACAGCTCCCCAACCAAATAAACGCTAGTTTTTCTAGGATTCATATATAACCCCAATATTCGACCAAACATTTCCAGTACGTTTTATGCATGTTTTTAAATGATTTTATGTCGCCTGCTAAAAGAAATTCCGTGTCATCTGCATACTGAATAGCTTATGTTCGACTGTATCTATAACTATTCCACGTATGGTTTACATTTTCCCGAATCATAATGCTAGAATTTCAATGCATAATAGGAATAAATATGGCGATAGTGGATCACCTTGTCTGCATCTGTGGTCTATCTCAAACCAACTAGAAACTTGACCATTAACAAGGACACATGAGTTGACATTTTTCTAGAATGTTTCAATCCATTTGCAGAAGCCCTGTTGAAATCCAAACGCTTTCAATACTTTAAACATAAAATCCCAGCTCACTGAATCGAATGCTTTCACAAAGTCAATGTTTAATAAAAGCCCTGGTAAGTTGTGTTTCTTCTAAATATGCAATTGTGTCGTAAATGAGCCTAATGTTATCCCCTATGTATCTATTCTTAACAAAACCTGTTTGATCCTCATTGATGAGACCAGCTAAAACTTTTTAAACGGTTGGCTATACACGATGACCCTATTTATATACAACATTTAACAACGAGATTCGTCTCCAGTTCTTCACAAAGTGTCTCGGTTTATCTCCCTTTGGTATACATACAATTAGTTCCTGTCTTTGAACACAAGAAAGCTCCAGCCTTCTAAATCGGCATTTAAAGCTCTGACAACAAAACCCCTATTCTGCTCCAAAAACACTTAAAAAATTCTGTTGTGAAACCATCAGTGCCAGACTTTTGTTGTTTTTCATGTTCTTTAATGCTATATATGTCTCCTCAAGTGTGATTTCGCCATCTAATTTATTTGCTTCGTCACGGTCTAAATGTGGAATATTTACAATAAGTTCATCCAAATCACAGTCGTCAACTTTTACATTTTTTGTACAGTGATTCATAGAATCCTTGAACCTCATAAAGAATCTCTGTTTGGTCATTTAGAATATTGCCATGGTTATCAATTAATGTAGTCATACTCTTACTTATAAAATGCCTTTTTTTCTAGGTTACAGAAATAGTTCGTCACTTTTTCCCCTTCAATGATCTGAATTCTACTCCCCCCCCCCCCTCCCTTACATCATGATCTGAATTCTACCCCTCTCCACGCCCCACCTACGTCTTGATCTGAATTCTACCCCCCCCCCCCTCCACACGCCTCCATCTACGTCATGATCTGAATTCTACCTCTCTCCACCCCTATCCCCCCATCTACGTGATGATCTGAATTCTATGCCTCCCCCACCCACGTCATGATCTGAATTCTACGCCCCCCCCCCCCCCCCCCACCTCCCCCTCTACCTATGTCATGATCTGAATTCTACACCTGCGCCCCGCCCCCCGCACCCCCCCCCCCCCCCCCCCCCCCCCCCCA
>CM031625.1:39995728-40008228 GCA_018398815.1 Conus ventricosus
ATAGTGCGACTCAGACTGTTGGCCCCTGGAGCAAATTTGGCAACAAGGGGTCGCACTCGATATTCAAGAAGTTAAAAGCAATGGCCAAATTCAGGCCCAGTTAACAGTAAAATATCAGGGGAAGTAAAAAATAGAAAAACATCAATATGCAGATCTCAAAACTGTTGTATCAATTTGTTTTTTAAAAGAGATTGCATTTGTGGCAATCTTGATGGCACCCGGCAGTGAGTTCCACAGCCGTACAGAACTGGGATAAAAAGAATGTAAGTGGCTGTCAATATTTGATGCAGGTATGGTATAAACACTGACCGCCACTCCTGGTGCTACTTTTATTCAATACTAGTTGTTCCATTGGAATATCAATTACTTTAGCTCTGGCCTTGAAAAAGGTGTTAAGTTTAATAAAAGCTCTTCTCTCTTCTAAGGGTTTCCATTCTAATTTCCTCATGTTCTTCCTAGTATTCCCTTTCTTTGATGTGGTTCCCTGTTACGAACCGTGCTGCTCTCTTCTGAATCTTTTCAAGGTTATCAATGTCCTTTAGATGGTAAGGATCCCAAACTGAGCAACCATATTCCCAGTACTGGTCTAACCAGTGTTTTGTAGCAGTCGTCTTTAACCTTTTGGGGGCAGTCATTGATATTCCGTGTAAGAAAGCTAAGATGTTATTTGCTTTCTTACATACTAAATTGTAATGTTCTTTCCATTTGAGACGACTATCTATAATCACGCCTAAATATTTGCAGCATTAGTTTCTTTAAGAATAGTATTATGGATAGAATAATCTGATCTAATTAGTGAGCGTTTGTTACATATACGCAACACTTGGCACTTTTGAGGATGAAATTCCATTTCCAAGTTCTTTCCCACTCTTGTAAAGCGTTTAGATCTTCTTGTAGAATGCGTGTATCATTCTTGCTTCTGATTGTTCTATATACTAAACTGTCATCTGCAAAAAGCCTTATAGTAGTTCCAGGAGAGGGGATTTTCTACTTATGTCATTTATATAAATTAAGAAAAACAAGGGCCCCAGAACAGTTCCCTGTGGTACAACCTGACAAGACTGGTTTACAATGGGATGACGACCCTTCCACAACAACTTTCTGCGTTCTCACCAACGAGGAATGATCTAGCCCATTTTAGCAAAGAACCGCCAATGCCAATGTGTTTCTAACTTAAGCAGCGGGCCCTCATGTCAACCTTATCAAAGGCTTTAGAAAAATCTAATAAAATTGCATCTATTTGCTGTCTGTTGTTAAGACAGTTACTAAAATCATTGAGAGTTTTTTAAATAAGTTGAGTCTCACAACTCCTTCGCTGTCTAAAACCATGCTGGGCGTTATTTAAGAAATCATATTTGTCAAAATGGTCCATTAAATGCTACTATATATTATGTGTTCAAGTAATTTAGCTGATATGGATGTAAGAGATACAGGTCTATAATTCTCTGCTTTTGTTTTGTCACCCTTTTAAATAAGGGAACAATGCTCGCATCTCGCCACTCATCAGGTTACTACTCCCTGGTCCAGTGAAGCTTGGTAAAGTAATTTGGGTATACCTCACTCAATTCATTGGCACATAATTTTAAGAGCTTGCCAGAACACCATCGGGACCAGTAGCTTTGTTTTCATTGATATTGGTCAGTAACTTAAATACTCCTGTTTTGTTTACTTTGATGTTTTTGCATTTCAGGAGTTTATCATCATCCTTTAGTCTAACGTTAATTAAAGGTTTGGGATTTGAGAAAACTGAACAAACTGCTTGTTTAGTAAGTTTGCTTTCCCTTCAGGGTCCTGTATTAGGTTATTCTGGTTATTTCTCGGGTCTGGAATCCCAATGTTGTCCTGTCTCTTACTCCTTATGTAAGACCATAATTTCTTGTTTTGACGATCACCTTCCGAAATCATCGAATTAACATAATTGGAGTGAGCAAGTCTACATTCTCTCTGACACCTTCTCTTATTATGTTTATACCTAACCAGTAATCTTTCTGAATTAGGATGTAGTTTCAATTTCTTAAAGAAACGATGTTTCCTTCTCAACAAACGTTTAGTTTTAGTAGTAATCCATGGCTGGTGGTTCTTGCTTGAAGTTATTTTAGTAGGTATGTTGTCATCCATAATAAATTCCAAATTAGTTTTTTATACCACTTCCAAAGATCACTGACATTATCTTTAACACTATGGGACCTCAAAAAAAGACGACTGAAATTATGAGTATCCCTGCGCAATTTTGGTAAATCTGCTTGGTTCCAGAGTCTGATGGTACTTTTTAGGGGTTTTCTTCGAAAGGGTTGAAAATTACTCTCTAAAAGAACTATGTCATGATCACCCAGGCCTGCAATTAATTCCTGATTGCCTAAAGCGCCTGGACAATTGGTAAAAAATAAATCCAGGAATGCCTTACCACGAGTTGGTGATTCAACTGACTGTACTAATCCAAGGTCTTTGTGGCATCAAAAAACTGAGTATTAATATTTTTACTGTATTGATTTACCAAGTATGGCATCTTCACCCCAATCAATATCTGGTAAATTAAAGTCTCCACCAATCCATAATATTGCCTTCCTATTGGCCAAAACAATGTTAGAAATGTCTCTGCAAATAGACATACATACATTTTCATCTGAGTCTGGAGGTCTGTAAACTGATCCAACAATGACAGGTCTCTTATTCTTAAAATTAATCCTACAAAATAAACTTCACTATTTTTGCCTTGATATAAAAACTCACTGGCTAAATTCTTCCTAATGGCAATCAAGACTCCCCCACCTCTTTTCCAAGTCTGTCCTTTCTATAAATATCAAAATCCTCCATTAAAAGTTCACTACTGGATGTTCCAGTTTCTAGCCAAGTTTCTGTGTCCAATTACAACATCAATGTTTTTTTCAGTGACTAAATTACTGAGTTCTTCCTTTTTCTTAATAAGAGATGAAAATTTACGACTATGCATTTAAGTTTATTTTTTCTCTTAATGATTTAGGGTTCAGTTTGCACTTTATGATTTGGGATTTTATCAGTTTTAGAATCAGGGGTGGATGCAAACTTAGGACAAAATTTCAAGTTTTCTTTTGGGGATCGGTCTGGTGAGATAGGGTCAAAACGGTTGCTTTCTGAGCTGCAATTTTCAATAGAATCCTCAAAAAGTCTTGAACTAAAGTTTGGAAGCCCGCAGGTAAAACAAGTCCATGATATATCACTATTGCATAATGCTTCATAAACTGCTGAATTCATTAACATACATTTAGTGTGATACCATGAATTGCAGACGTCACAGGCAACTGCTTTATGTTTCCATGTGACTCTCAAATTGCAAACTCCGCATGGAATTTTACTTTGGTGGACGGACCAGGATTGAGTTCAATGTCTCCTGATAGGATAAGGCTTAAAAACCATAATTTAACTCCTCTATGTCTAACTCTTTTAATCAAACAATTCCTTATCACTGTACTATTTTCTAATGTTAAATTGAAATCAGGGGTTCAAATCTGGGCCTAGTAATAGACGTAAGAACAGTACTCGGGACAGGTGCACACAGGAGACTAACATGGTTCAGGTTGCACAAAGTTTTAAAACCTGCAAAAATGGAACTAAAGGCGTCTACATCAACATCTAAAATTTCAAAATTAAACTGAGTGCTAGGAATATTTTTGTTCCTGTCACATGTGGAAACAGCAAGGAAAAATAGAAAACTTTTAACGAAGCCGAGGAACAACACGCCGGTAGCCATCTTGAAAAGCCAAATAAGACTCACCTTACCTGAAAGGGTTTAAAACACAATTTCGTTAAGAAAAAGAAACGAAATAAGCGTTAAATTACCAACAGCTAACAGTGCTGATATTAAAATTCACGGATACTCGTATGAGTAAAAGATGCAAGGCGTAAAAGATGTAACAATGTTGCTCACCGAGAGAGCTGATTATGTGTTGATTTGAAACAGCAAATAGAAAAGTTCCAAACCTGCGCTAATGTAGACATCATGCAAGGCAATCCGTTGTCGTTTTCCCGCTGTAGGCACCATGCAAGGCAACCTGTTGTCGTTTTCATGTTGTCGCATCATGCAAGGCAACCTGTTGTCGTGTTCATGCTGTAGGCACCATGCAAGGCAACCTGTTGTTTGTTTTCATGTTGTAGGCATCATGCAAGGCAACCTGTTGTCGTTTTCATGCTGTAGGCATCATGCAAGGCAATCCGTTGTCGTTTTCCTGCTGTAGGCACCATGCAAGGCAATCTGTTGTCGTTTTCCTGCTGTAGGCACCATGCAAGGCAATCCGTTGTCGTTTTCATGCTGTAGGCATCATGCAAGGCAACCGGTTGTCGTTTTCATGCTGTAGGCATCATGCAAGGCAATCTGTTGTCGGTTCATGCTGTAGACATCATGCAAGGCAATCTGTTGTCGTTTTCCATGTTGTAGCATCATGCAAGGCAACCTGTTGTCGTGTTCATGCTGTAGGCATCATGCAAGGCAATCCGTTGTCGTTTTCCTGCTGTAGGCACCATGCAAGGCAACTGTTTGTCGTTTTCCTGCTGTAGGCACCATGCAAGGCAATCTGTTGTCGTTTGCATGCTGTAGGCACCATGCAAGGCAACCTGTTGTCGTGTTCATGCCGTTGTAGTGCCACGCTTTTCAACAAGGTAAATGCACTTCTCATATTTGATGCACACTTTAAGATATCTAAGCAAGGTTTAAAACAACATGGATTGGAACATCTGGGCTGCCTTAATAAGTCTAGTCTGTGAGTGATTATCCACATATTTGATTTTTCATTTCTCAACACATTTGAAAGGACTTAAGTTTTTTGGTACTGGTATTTTTGTTTGTATGTATTCTTGTCTTCTGAACTTCTTGTCGTCTTTCTCTTCAATGACATATGTTCCGGCTTAATTGTTTCTTTCTTATTTTGAAGAGGTAGAAGGCGCTAAATAACAGGTTTGAAAACATATTCAACTCATATTTTGATAAGTGAATCCCATCATGAGTTTTTTCTTTGAGATACCACCCCATTTCTGATTTTAAGAATTAGCATGGGACAGTGGTCAAATGATGACATCGTTTGGTTCCCAACTTTCAGATCGTGACTTAGAAACACTTGTGGGTCAGGTTTTCATGGGTTGAACATTTTTTCTGTGTACCCAGCAAGAGATTGCTCTGTTATTCACTTCTATGAAGTCAGAGCACTACAAGGAGAAGGTGAGCCGATTTTTATCATTCCATGCCATGGAGACGGTGAATCACTGCCATATTCATTTTCCATACAGCCATTAGGCTAGGAGATTTTTAACCTCATTACAAAAAAACACAACAACAACAACAACAACAACAACTTAAGAACGTGCTGATTGTTCAAGTTGATACTTCAGTTTATTACATCTCTATCGGCTGGCTTTGTGTTACTCCACGTGGCCATTGCAGGTGTCATGTTGGAGAGCCAGTGAACTGCATGGTAGAAATAAGCAAGAAGCTGGACATGTTATGTGAAAAGAGTATGTTTTGATACTTCAAGAATGATCATATCTCTATTCAGTCTTACAGTTGTTGATTAGGCAGCATATCTAGTAGAAATGTCCAACTGGAAGAACTGATTATTTGCCAAGACTATTGCAAAACCAATGGCGTCCCTTCCCATTACATTCAAGTATTATTTTTGGTATTTGCAGGCTTTTCTTTCGTTGATAATGAATTGCAGATTAGCCATATCAGCTCCATGTAATTTGTAAATTAAAAATAAAAATTAAAAAGGAAATAAGAGGAGAGGTTCTCATCGACGCTGGCTTTGCTCATAAACAATTACCGTCGTAAGTACCGCGGTGTCCCCTGCATCTGTTGGACCAGAACAGGCATCAGCTAACACCACAGAAGGGAAAACACCACAGAGGTGACTCGGTAGTAGTGCAGTGTCTTCTCATGTGTTAATTTCAATACAAGGCATCAACTCACACCACAGGAGGGAAAACACCACAGAGGTGACTCGGTAGTAGATTCCTACGCAACATGGCGAACACAGTTAGTTGGACAATTTTGACTAGGTAAACTTTGGATCAAACCACTGCGATGAGAAAATCTACACGAAGAAAGTCTAAGAAATCCGGTTCCTCCAATTCCAAGACGCAGGAATATGTGTCTAATAGTGAAGATCATCCTGGAGAATCTCTAGAAAAAGATGAAGGAACTACTGAATCGACTGAAGAGACTACAGAAGGTAAAAGTGACACCAATGCGCCTCAAGAAACCACACTGGATAGCAGTTTGGAGCATGAGTCAACGTTTGAAGAAGTCCCCAAGACACTTGCAATGCGAGAAAAGGCTAGAAAGTTAAATACGACCATCAGCAATCTAGCTCAACGAGTTGAGTCATTGGAAGAACTGATAAAACGTCAAACTAAGCTGATTGAAGAGTTAGTCAACGGAAAAGCACTAAAGAAAGAACACCATGGATTTAAGAGCATTGGTATCCAGACAGACGTTCAGCAAACTAACTCTTATGTCGAAGCAGCCAGAACGCCTCCTCTTGACTTCTCACATGCCAAAACAGCACCAGAAAGCCCAGAAAAAAAGTGCAAGACCGGCCGAGGTGATCAAATCAAAATCAAGAACAAAGACGTAATTCCTAAGACGAACGTAAGATCTACCATGACGTCATTCTCTAACGAAAAAGAACAATTGCCTTCCGTAGTGTTCTTACAAGATTCAGTCTTATCTGGTGTTAAACACAAAAGACTTGGTGCTTCATATGGTTTCAGTGCTACATTCAAGAAAGTTTACAAAGTAGATGACATCGAGAGAGAGATGAATACTGCATCTTCAACTTCACCACCAGACGCAGCAGTGATTTACTGTGGAATAAACAATCTCAAACAGGATGAAGCTGAGAAGGTGAGCAAGAGATTCGTCAATTCAGTCAAAAACATACGCAAATCTTTCAAGAGCACTAAGCTCGTCATCAGTAAACTTGCGCCAGTCAGGAATGAAGAACTCGACATGAAAAGACAGCTTTTTAACGCTCTAGTAGTGAAAGAACTGTTTGAAGACAAGCAAGTGACTTTTGTTTCGCATGACCAACTGAACACTTATCATCTTCAAGATGCCATTCATCCATCTTTTGAAGGTTCCAGCATCCTGGCGGCCAGTTTGGGGAGACACCTGCGACATCTCTTCTGGACGAAGCCGAAGAAACCTGTGAGAATTCAGCTTTCGTCAGGCAGATGGCATCAACTTCAGGCACCAGGTCCTCCCCATGGTCATCATCGGTTCTTTGGCATTCCCGGTCCACGGTGGAACATGTATGATGTACTGCAGAGATGGGGGTAGCATCTTTCACTAACAATTTCGCCTAAAGAGTTATGCTTAATATGGAACATCCTATCAACCGTGTATAATGTATCTGCAGTGGTTCCCGATGGTGTTTCAGGACACATTCTTACTGAGAACACAATCAGTTTGTCGACTGATAATTTCATTTGGACCTTTTTTTCTTCTTCTTTTTTTCCTCCTCTTCTGCTCAGAGTAAATTAGTTTAGTTTTTTGTTTGTTGATATTGTTAGTTTAGGTATTGATTTGGTCCTATTTCAAGACATGTCTAAATTTTCGATTTTACAATGGAACTGTAGATCATTAAACACCAATTTGGTGTATTTAGAACGTCACTTACAAAATCACTCATATTGCGTATTGGCACTTCAGTCATTAAATGTGCAAAGCAATAAGTTGCCAAAGATACAAAACTATTTTTATCCTCCATTACTTCAGGATTGCAAAACATCAACGAAAGTACAAACTGCGTTATACTTAAGACGTGACATGAATTACTCCAAACTATCCTCCACTTACATATCAAATGAAATAGAGGCTGTATACAAGACAGGAGCTATGATCAAAGTCAATAACAAGCTAAATGTGAACGTTTTGTCTGTCTATCTTCCAAATGGTCCAGTAAACGACAACACGATTGGATCAAACAACTAGATGCAAAAAATCAAAAATGGATTTTTTGGGAGATTTTAACGCACATGCCCCGTTTTGGGAGAATGGTTGCACAAAAGTTACAAGTAACCGTCTGATTGAAAACATATCTGATGCAAACCTATATTTATTAAACGATGGTTCTGTCACTAGAATACCAGATGTACCCAATCACAGAGCAACTTTCGGTTGATTTATCACTCATTTCACCAGAATTAGCAATTAATTGTACATGGTCAGTGTGCGAGGATAGCTTAGGAAGTGATCACATTCCAATTGAAATAATTTTGGAAGAAAAAGTTGGTAGATATACCGAGAATGAGTGTAGAGACAAAATACCAAAGTTTCAATATAAATTTGCTAACTGGTTGTCTTTCCAAAATATCTTAATGACACATGACATCAGATCCTTTGAAAACGATTGTATTGACACTTTTTATTCTAACCTAACAGAAGCAATTTAAATGCTGCTACTGAGTCTATTCCAGTTTTAAAAGGATCATCAAACCCAAAACATAGTGGAAACATATGGTGGACAAAAGAATGTGAAGAGGCTGTGGCACATAAAAAAGAATCCTTTAAACTGTGGTTAAAAGCTGTTATAGCAAAACAAAAGGAAATGGCCAAGAAGAAAGATCAGGTCAGTTATTCTTCTAATGATATAGATAACAATATAGAAGAACTTTTTCAAGATATGAAAAGAGCAAAAATTCACAGCAATAAAGTTGTGGCCCGAGCCAAGAAAACTACTGGACTAACTTTTGCAATACTGAAGTACATGAATCAAAAGATCTACATAAAGTCTGGGCAAAGGTGAAAGAAATGAAAAAACGGATTCACGCTACCAATCTTTCCCATAAAGATAGAGAATAAGCAATTTCTAACGTCTAAAGAAAAAGCTGAACTGTTTCTTGACACATTTACTAGCAACAGCTTATCCACAAATCTGGATGCTGATAGTGTTCATTACAGAAATAAAGAGGAAAGTAGAGATTCCTATGTTGACCTAAATCCTGACAATACACACTATCTTAATGCACCAATTCAGTTTGATGAATTTATTGAAGCACTGAGTCATTTTCTTCAAATAACTCTTCTGTTGGTCTGGATGGCATTTCTTATCAGCTTCTGATTCATTTACCATTTAATTGGAAAGAATTGTTATTTTCGTTTTAACCAAAAATGTTGGTTAAATGAAGCTCTTCCTAAAAATCTGGAAGCAGTCAATTGCAATTCCTATTCCAAAACAAGGTAAACCGAGATCAGATATAAGTAGTTATCGACCAATAGCTTTAACTTCCCATGCGGGTAAATTATTAGAAAAAATTATACAGAAAAGATTATTTTATCACTGTGAAAAACAAAATATCATTCCTACATGTCAAGCTGGGTTTAGAAAAGGACGTTGCACAACAGACAACTTAGTTAAACTTACAACTCAAATAAAGAAACAATTCTCCAAAAGAAAAAGTACACTTGCCACATTCTCGATGTACAAAAAGCTTATGATAGTGTTTGGCATGCACGACTTTTATATAAATTGAAAAAAATGGAATAACAGGTATAACTTATCACTACATTAGTAATTTATTATCAGATAGGTCAATACAAGTCAGACTGGGAAATGTCTACTCTTCAACGAAAAGAATTGATATTGGCATTCCACAAGGAATCTGTACTAGCTCCATTATTGTTTAATATATTAATTCATGATCTACCAAGCTGTCTATCAAAAACAACAAATGTTGTGCAATACGCAGACGATATAGCTATTTGGATCAACACATCTTTGAGGAAACATACTAACAAAAGAACTGTTCATTACGTTCAAAACATATACCAAAGAGAACTCAATAATCTAAATCAATATATGAAAGAAAATGGATTGAAGTTGTCTTATGAAAAGACTTATCTTATGCTTTTTAATAATGGTGAAAATCCTAAAACTCTCCTCAGTTAGTATTGGATGGAAAACCCTCTTGCTTATAAGCATTCTGTTAAGTTTTTAGGTGTACATTTAACTTCAAAATTAAATTGGAAAGTTCATATTGAATATTTGATTTATAAAGCAGAAAAAAGATTTAACTTTTTAAAAATCATAAATAAACAGACATGGAGCTAAAATACCAAAACATTACTACACCTTGCAATTTCTTTAGTTCGATCAGTACTCTCCTATGGACAAGAGGTGTATTTCAGTGCTTCAAATACTCTTTTAAATAAGTTACAAAGCATAGATAGTAGGGCTATCAAGCTAGCTCTTGGTGTCCCAATGTACTCTAACACACATAGAACATATAAAGAGAGCAACATGTTGTCATTAACAGAACATCGAAAATTAGCAGTTTCAAAATATATAATCAGAAGTCTGTCTGTCGTTAATAATACACAGGAAGAAATATTCTTAGATGCAGAAACAGAATTCCCAAAGAGAGCAAAAAACATAACACTTCTTCAGCCTATCAAGAATTTTACTGAAGACGTTATGAGTAAAAGCAAAATAGATATTCACAATATTTCAGTCATGCCTATTATACCAATGATGCCACCATGGGAACAAAGAAAGGCAAAGTTTGATATAGAATACAGCAGTTACAACAAAAATGAAGAAGAGAATTTATTAGTTACTGACGTTCGTCTTCATTTAGATTCAAAATATTCAAATCATCTAAAAATTGTCACTGATGGCTCCGTATTAGAAACGTCAGACAGTGGTGCAGGTTTTGTTATTCCTTCACTCAGAATAGAAAAGTCATATTATTTAGGCAAAGGTGTTTCAATATTTACGTCTGAATTATACGCAATAATGCAAGCTTTAGAATTCATTTGTGATCTACCTTATTCCACTTACAACATCTTACTATGTGTTGATTCAAAATCAGTTTTACAAACGCTCAAGCAAAATAGCTGCAACAGTCGAAACGATATTGTCTTTGAAATTAAGTTTTTAGTTCATCGTGTTGCTATAAAAGGTATTGGTATTGACTTTTGCTGGGTGCCATCCCATTCTGGGCTCTTTTGGAATGAGGTTGCTGATAGAGCTGCTAAACGAGGAGCTTTCAATAACTCTGACACAGTTTCAAATGCGAAACTGGCATTATCAAAAGATGAAATGTACTCCTTGTTGGAAAAATCCACGTGTAGGCCTACTAGTCCATCTGCTTCTAGATCTAAAGTCTTGACATATAGTAGACCTATAATTAGTTTACTGTACAAAATACGACTAAACTCGTGGAAAGCTAAGTTCGCAAAAGTTGATTGTATTTGCAATCTTAAACTAACAATTCATCACTTACTATTAGAATGCCCAATTTTGCTTGCTAGATACCAATTGAATAATATGGAGTTTTTTCTTAAGTATGACAACATAAGGGACATTTTGAATGATGAAGAAATTGACATTATTTTGATTGCAAAAGTTATTCTATCCACACCTATTGGAAGATTAATCTGAAGTTTTATTTCACTTGTTATTATTTTTGAAGGGGGAGGGGTAACTTTTGCATGGTGTCTAAAATCACTATCCTTGTGAACAGACATTAAACTAAATATTCATTCAAATATTCATTCGGTAGTAGTGCAGTGTCTTCTCATGTGTTAATTTCAATACAAGGCATCAACTCACACCACAGGAGGGGAAACACCACAGAGGTGACTCGGTAGTAGTGCAGTGTCTTCTCATGTGTTAATTTCAATACAAGGCATCAACTCACACCACAGGAGGGAAAACACCACAGAGGTGACTCGGTAGTAGTGCAGTGTCTTCTCATGTGTTAATTTCAATACAAGGCATCAACTCACACCACAGGAGGGAAAACATCACAGAGGTGACTCGGTAGTAGTGCAGTGTCCTCTGAGGGGTTAACTTCATGACGCTTTCTCCCTGTGAATTGCCGCTGTAGGGATTGCGATGGAACTAGGCAGGATGTCCTTGTGGACGAGAATGGAACAAGCGGCGTGGAAATAAAGTCATTTTATGTTGGCACAGAAGATGGTACAGCAAAATATGAATACTTACACAAACAAACAAACTAAGTTTAAAAAAAAATGAATACATGTAATTAGAAATAGAAATTAAGCACGATTAGCATAGCCTGTGACCTTGAACACGGTACACACAAAAACATCGGACATAGAAGAATACACGTAAAATCCGTGTGGTTAATACCAAAGGGAGACCAGGAAATAAGGACGTGAAGTGATGAACGATAGACCGGTCAAGTAATTTTTCTGGCCCGGTTTAAAGGTTCGTGGTTTGGTAGCTTTGAGGCATTTTCAGAAGCAAATAGCACTGCAGAGATCCATACTGTTCACGTCGGGCGTCTTTGCCATATGTCCAGAGGCAAACAGCACTGCAGTGATTCATCATTTACTGTTCACGTCTAGCCGTCACATGGAAATACCTTTCATTGCCTTAAGCACATGCTTTGCGTCTTGCTATATTTTTTCAGGAGAGAGAGAAAGAGAGAGAGAGAGAGAGAGAGAGAGAGAAGAGAGAGAGAGAGAGAGAGACAGAGAGACAGAGAGACAGAGAGAGACAGAG
>CM031625.1:40015728-40074559 GCA_018398815.1 Conus ventricosus
GGAGGCGACACACTCTTTCCGAACCTTAGTGCAGAAGCTTGTCTGTTTTTCTGTTTGAAAGCTGCATAAAATCTGGGGCATTCGGAACCCAGGCTTTCGATTAAGCGTCGTGGGGTTAACAAACGAACACTTTTTTTCTGTCATACAAATCGCTGGAATTAACTTAAAGCCAACATCAAGTTTCAATATGAAGAGAACACTTTCAAGAACCCTTTTCGCCCAAATTCCTAAACTTGTAAAAACATTCACACATCGGCTAATAATGATTGGTTAAGTCATTACTTTGATAAGGGTCCAATTCAAAATTATTTATGTCTCAAAGAGGGGGAAATTTTATAAACCGTGGGGCTTAGGCTAACGGAAGCTAGCTTCTGTTGAAACTGCGACTGTTACGACTACTACTACTTTACTAATACTTCGGCAACTACTAATGTCGCCATTACTACTACTACTACTTCTACGCTGCTGCTACACTGCTGCTATTGCTACTGCTACTAACCGGCCAATACAAACAAATTACTGGTACTTCTTTTGACGTCACCACTTTTTAAACAGCAACTACTACTGCTGCTATTACTACTAACGCACTTCTGCTAACACTACTACTCCTACTCCTACTACTACGGCTACTGTTTCTACTGCTGTTTGCAGCTGCTGCTGTTGCTACTGCTACCATCGCAACAATTTCTATGGCAGTAATACAACCAAACCACTACTGCTACTGCGGCCACAACCGCTACATCTACTGATTAATACAAACTACTACTACTACTACTACTGCTGCTGCTGCTGCTGCTGGCTGCACTACTACTACTACTACTACACTACAAACACTACACTACTACTACTACTACACTACTACTAACTACTCGTGCTGCTGCTGCTACTTCTACTACTACTACTGGTACTACAACGGGTACCGCACGGGTTCTACGACTTAGTACTACCATTACTACTACAATATTACTACTACTGCTACCACGGTCAGGGATCGCGACCACCACCACCAGAACCACCACCACCACCACTACCACCCATCACTACCACCACTGCTACTACTACTACTACTACACTACTACTACTAACAACTACACTACTACTAACTACAACAACTACTACAGTTTTCTTTGTTCGGATGACTAACCCAGAGCCCACCCTCAACTAACCGATTCTCGTCTCTGGTGGTTTTAACCAGTCAAATCGATTCGTGCTTTTCATGTGAGCATGCGAGGAGTGTTTTTGTTTTCTCTCAACATCAGCTCCCCGCTCTATTGATCGGAACAATTCCATTCTTTGGGATGGGCCCTTTTAGTTTCTTTTCTTTTTTCTTTATTTGGTTTTCGTTTCTAAGATACGATGCAAGCTCTTGAACCGCATTTTTTTAACACGCTTCATAATGATGCTGTTTTGGTCGATAGGACCATCAGGCTCCGACGTTATTTCTTTGGCTTTTTTCCCCTTTTATCTATATTCAGCGTGCAACGTTCACCTTTTCCCACTTTTTCCTATATTGCCGTTTCTACTTCGCCTTTTTCCAACTCCTCTCTCAGATCACCATGGGTTTCAACAACTCGTTTAGCCTTTGTTTGACAATGGCTTGCGCTGAAGATTGCGCACAGCAGTCTGGTAGGACAGCTTCTGATCTCCTGTCAGTGAAAGGAAATTTTTATAGGTCTCATAAAAGAGGGTTTAAGTGCATTAACTCCAAGAGATGGGGAACTTAACTGTTTTAGGTGTGGCTACTAAACTACACGACGTTCACTTACAAGGCAAATAATCTGATGCGCTTCTACAAACTACCAATAAAACTCTCAGAGCACGATGTCAAAACTGTACTTTGCTTGACCCAACCTTGCTTGGGCAGAACCACTGATTATATTGGGCTCTAACAACTTAGGTTCCGGAGCCTCGATTACCAGCCCGTGCAGTGAGACCTATCGTCCGCCTGAAGAAAAATGTCAATGGCCTTTGGGAAATGTATAAAAACTCACTTGGAATTTATTATGGATGAAACATACCAAATAAAACAACTTCAAGCAAGAACCACCAGCATGGATTACTACAAAAACTAAACGTTTGTTGAGAAGGAAACATCGTTTCTTTAAGAAATGGAAGCTACAAACCCCAATTCAGAAAGATTACTGTTAGGTATAAAAATATTAAAGAAGGTGTCAGAGAGAATGTAGGGTTGCTCACTCCAATTATTTAATTCGATGAATTTCAAAAAGGGGATCATCAAAACAAGAAAATTTTGGTCCTTACATAAGGGGGAAGAGACAGGACAACATTAGGATTCCAGACCTGAGAAACAAACCCAAAAAACCCAATACAGGACCCCGAAGGGAAAGCAAATTTAATAAACAAGCAGTTTTGTTCGGTTTTCTCAAATCCCAAGCCTTTAATTAACGTTCGACTAAAGGATATGAAAAAACTCCCTGAAATGCAAAACATCAAAGTAAACAAAGCAGGAGTATTTAAGTTACTGACCAACATCAATGAAAACAAAGCTACTGGTCCTGATGGCGTTCCTGGCAAGCTCTTAAAATTATGTGCCAATGAATTGAATAGGTATACCAACACTTACCAAGCTTCACTGGACCAGGGGGTAATACCTGATGATGGCGAGATGCGAGCATTGTTTACTTATTCAAAAAGGGTGACAAAACAAAAGCAGAGAACAGAGAACTAAAAGACCTGTATCTCTTACATCCATATCACAAAACTACTTGAACACATAATGTATAGTAGCATAATGGACCATCCGACAAATATGACTTTTTGAATAACGCCCAGCATGGTTTTAGACAGCGAAGGAGTTGTGAGACTCAACTTACAACAACTCTCAATGATTTTAATAACTGTCTTAACAACAGATAGCGAAATAGATGCAATTTTATTAGATTTTTCTAAAGTCTTTGATAAGGTTGACCATGAGGGCCTGCTGCTTAAATTAGAACACATCGGCATTGGCGGTTCTTTGCTAAAATGGGCTAGATCATTCCTCGTTGGGAGAACGCAGAAAGTTGTTATGGAAGGGTCGTCATCCCATTGTAAACCAGTCTTGTCAGGTGTACCACAGGGAACTGTTCTGGGGCCCTTGTTTTCTTAATTTATATAAATGACATAAGTAGAAATCTCTCTCCTGGAACTACTATAAGGCTTTCTGCAGATGACAGCTTAGTATATAGAACAATCAGAAGCAAGAATGATACACGCATTCTACAAGAAGATCAATACGCTTTACAAGAGTGGGAAAGAACTTTGAAAATGGAATTTCATCCCCAAAAGTGCCAAGTGTTGCGTATATGTAATAAATGCTCACCAACTAGATCAGAATATTCTATTCATAATACTATTCGTAAAGAAACCAATGCTGCAAAATACTTAGGGGTGATTATAGATAGTCGTCTCAAATGGAAAGAACATTACAATTTAGTATGTAAGAAAGCAAATAACATCTTAGCTTTCTTATACAGGAATATCAATGACTGCCCCCAAAAGGTTAAAGACGACTGCTACAAAACACTGGTTAGACCAGTACTGGAATATGGTTGCTCAGTCTGAGATCCTTACCATCTAAAGTGACATTGATAACCTCGACAAGATTCAGAAGAGAGCAGCACGGTTCGTAACAGAAAACCACATCAGAGAAAGGGGAATACCAGGAAGAATATGAGGAAATTAGAATTGGAAACCCTTAGAAGAGAGAAGAGCTTTTATCAAACTTAACATCTTCTTCAAAGGCAGAGCTAAACTAATTGATATTTCAATGGAACAACTAGTATTGAATAAAAGTAGCACCGGAGATGGCGGTCAATGTTATACCATACCTGCATCAATATTGACAGCCACTTACATTCACTTACATTCATTTTATCCTAGTTCTGTACGGCTGTGGAACTCACTGCCGGGTGCCATCAAGATTGCCACAAATGCAGTCTCATTTAAAAAGCAAATTGATACGACAGTTTTGAGATCTGCATATTGACGATTTTCTATTTTCACTTCCCCAGATATTTTATGGATACCTGGCCTGAATTTGGCCATTGTTTTTAACTTCTTGAACATCGAGTGCGACCCCTTGTTGCCAAATTTGCTCCAGGGCTAACAGACTGATTTGCACTATTTTATGTTATTTTATTTTACTTTATAACATGCGCGCTGGTGACCTACTCGTTTTTAGAGTGAACCATATTTTAGGAAGAGAAGAAGTAGAAGAAAAAGTCAGTCAGGCCAAGGTAGCGTTACCACTGAAGAAAATTCGCAATTTAGATGGCTTTCTAAATATACAAACAACGATCGTTCAAGAAGAAAAACTACAATTAATGAGTGTCATATATAAACAAATTCTCTAAGTCTTATTTCGTTAGGAAGGTGGTGAAGGAGGGGTACAAGGGTAGGTGGAGGGTGGGGGAATGGCAGTTTTAACAACACAACACACACACACACCACCACAACACACACACACACACACAACACAAAAAACACACCCACACACCCACACACACACACACACACACACACACACACACACACAACACACACCCACACACACACACACACACACACACACACACACACACACACACACACACACACACCACACACACACACACACACACACACACACACACACACACACACACACACAAACAAAAAAACCAAAAGCACGCGTTCAGGTTGGTGTTGAAATCGTTATAGCTATAAATGCAGTCATCAAATAACTGGGAAAAGTTTTTAAGAGAACTGGCAAGAGACAAATAAATAGTACCTTAAAAGACAGTTCAGTCAACGATTTCCATTCCAGTGGGGAATTGACTGTGGAAACGTTGACCTAGGGAATTCAACAGAAAAAGGTCAGTGGATACAATGCACGCAGCGGCATGAAGTCAGCCTGTTGTTGACAGAAAAAGGCCAATGCGTACAGTGCGCGCTGTATAAGTCAGCCTGTTGTTGACAGAAAAAGGCCAGTGAGTACAATGCACGCTGCATAAAGTCACCTGATGTTGACAGAAAAAGGCCAGTGAGTGAGTACAATGCTCGCTGCATGAAGTCAACCTGTTTTTGACAGAAAAGGGCCAGTGAGTACATTGCGCGCTGCATGAAGTCACCTGTTGTTGACAGAAAAAGGCCAGTGAGTACAATGCGCGCTGCATGAAGTCAGCCTGTTGTTGACAGAAAAAGGCCATGGGTACAATGCGCGCTGCATGAAGTCAGCCTGTTGTTGGACAAAAAAAACCAGTTGGTGAGTACATTGCACGCTGCATGAAGTCAGCCTGTTGTTGACAAAAAAGGCCAGTGAGTACAATGCACGCTGCATGAAGTCAGCCGTTGTTGACAAAAAAGGCCAGTGAGAACAATGCACGCTGTATGAAGTCAGCCTGTTGTTGACAGAAAAAGGCCAGGAGTACAATGCACGCTGCATGAAGTCAGCCTGTTGTTGACAGAAAATGGCCAGTGAGTACAATGCACGCTGCATGAAGTCAGCCTGTTGTTGACAAAAAAGGCCAGTGAGTACAATGCACGCTGCATGAAGTCAGCCTGTTGTTGACAAAAAAGGCCAGTGAGAACAATGCACGCTGTATGAAGTCAGCCTGTTGTTGACAGAAAAAGGCCAGTGAGTACAATGCGCGCTGCATGAAGTCAGCCTGTTGTTGACAGAAAAAGGCCAGTAAGTACAATGCACGCTGCGGCTTGAACTCAGCCTGTTGTGACAGAACAAGGCCAGTGGGTACAATGCGCGCTGCATGAAGTCAGCCTGTTTGACAGAAAAAGGCCATGAGTACAATGCGCGCTGCATGAAGTCAGCCTGTTGTTGACAGAACAAGGCTCAGTGGTACAATGCGCGCTGCATGAAGTCAGCCTGTTATTGACAGAAAAAGGCCAGTGATACAATGCGCGCTGTATGAAGTCAGCCTGTTGTTGACAGAACAAGGCCAGTGGGTACAAATGCGCGCTGCAGAAGTCAGCCTGTTATTGACAGAAAAGGCCAGTGAGTACAATGCGCACTGCATGAAGTCAGCCTGGTGTTGACAGAAAAAGCCAGTGAGTACAATGCGCGCGCATGAAGTCAGCCTGTTGTTTGACAGAAAAAGGCCAGTGAGTACAATGCACGCTGCATGAAGTCAGCCTGGTGTTGACAGAACAAGGCCAGTGGGTACAATGCGCGCTGCATGAAGTCAGCCTGTTGTTGACAGAAAAAGGCCAGTGAGTACAATGCACGCTGCAGCATGAAGGCAGCCTTTTGTTTTACAGAACAAGGCCAGTGAGTACAATGCACGCTGCATGAAGTCAGCCTGTTGTTGACAGAAAAAGGCCAGTGGGTACAAGGCGCGCTTCGGCATGAAGTCAGCCTGTTGTTGACAGAAAAAAGGCCAGTGAGTACAAGGCGCGCTGCTGCATGAAGTCAGCCTGTTTTTGACAGAAAAGGCCAGTGGGTACAATGCGCGCTGCATGAAGTCAGCCTGTTGTTGACAGAAAAAGGCCAGTGAGTACAATGCGCGCTGCGGCATGAAGTCAGCCTGATGTTGACAGAATAAGGCCAGTGATGAGTACAATGCACGCTGCATGAAGTCAGCCTGTTGTTGACAGAAAAAGCCAGTGAGTACAAAGCGCGCTGCGGCATGAAGTCAGCCTGTTGTTGACAGAACAAGGCCAGTGGGTTCAATGCACGCTGCATGAAGTCAGCCTGTTGTTGACAGAAAAAAGCCAGTGGATACAATGCACGCTGTATGAAGTCAGCCTGGTGTTGACAAAAAAGGCCAGTGAGTACAATGCACGCTGTATGAAGTCAGACTGTTGTTGACAGAAAAAGGCCAGTGGTACAATGCCCGCTGCATGAAGTCAGCCTGTTGTTGACAGAAAAGGCCAGTGAGTCCAATGCACGCTGCGGCATAAAGGCAGCCTGTTGTTGACAGAAAAAGCCAGTGAGTACAATGCGCGCTGCAGCATGAAATCAGCCTGTTTGAACAAAAAGGCCAGTAATAAAATGCACGCTGCAGCATGAAGTCAGCCTGGTGTTGACAAACAAGGCCAGTAAGTACAATGCGCGCTCATGAAGTCAGCCTGTTGTTGACAGAACAAGGCCAGTGGGTACAATGCGCGCTGCATGAAGTCAGCCTGTTGTTGACAGAAAAAGGCCAGTGGCTACAATGCGCGCTGCATGAAGTCAGCCTGTGTTGACAGAAAAAGGCCAGTGAGTACAATGCACGCTGCAGCAAGAAGGCAGCCTTTTGTTGACAGACCAAGGCCAGTGTGTACAATGCACGAGCATGAAGTCAGCCCGTTGTTGACAAAAAAAGGGCCCGTGGGTACAAGGCGCGCTCGCATGAAGTCAGCCTGTTGTTGACAGAAAAAGGCCAGTGAGTACAATGCGCGCTGCAGCATGAATCAGCCTGTTGTTGACAAAAAAGGCCAGTAAGTATAATGCACGCTGCAGCATGAAGTCAGCCTGGTGTTGACAAACAAGGCCAGTAAGTACAATGCGCGCTGGGATGAAGTCAGCCTGTTGTTGACAGAACAAGGCCAGTGGGTACAATGCGCGCTGCATGAAGTCAGCCTGTTGTTGACAGAAAAGGCCAGTGGGTACAATGCGCGCTGCATGAAGTCAGCCTGTGTTGACAGAAAAAGGCCAGTGAGTACAATGCACGCTGCAGCATGAAGGCAGCCTTTGTTGACAGAACAAGGCCAGTGTGTACAATGCACGATGCATGAAGTCAGCCTGTTGTTGACAAAAAAAGGCCAGTGGGTACAAGGCGCGCTTCGGCATGAAGTCAGCCTGGTGTGACAGAAAAAGGCCAGTGAGTACAATGCACGCTGCATGAAGTCAGCCTATTGTTGACAAAAAAAGCCAGTGAGTACAAGGCGCGCTGCGGCAAAGAAGTCAGCCTGTTGTTGACAAAAAAAGGCCAGTGAGTGAGTAGAATGCACGCTTCAGGAAGTCAGCCTGTTGTTGACAGAAAAAGGCCAGTGGGTACAATGCGCGCTGCGGCATGAAGTCAGCCTGATGTTGACAGAATAAGGCCAGTGAGTGAGTACAATGCACGCTGCATGAAGTCAGCCTGTTGTTGACAGAAAAAGGCCAGTGAGTACAAAGCGCGCTGCGGGATGAAGTCAGCCTGTGTTGACAGAACAAGGCCAGTGGTTCAATGCACGCTGCATGAAGTCAGCCTGTTGTATGACAGAAAAATGCCAGTGGGTACAATGCACGCTGTATGAAGTCAGCCTGGATTTGACAGAAAAAGGCCATTGAGTACAATGCACGCTGTATGAACAGACTGTTTTGTTGACAGAAAAAGGCCATGGGTACAATGCGCCCTGCATGAAGTCAGCCTGTTGTTGACAGAAAAAGGCCAGTGAGTACAATGCACGCTGCGGCATAAAGGCAGCCTGTTGTTGACAGAAAAAGGCCAGTGAGTACAATGCGCGCTGCAGCATGAAGTCAGCCTGTTGTTGACAAAAAAGGCCAGTAAGTATAATGCACGCTGCAGCATGAAGTCAGCCTGTGTTGACAAAAAAAGGCCAGTGGAGTACAATGCACGCTGCGGCATGAAGTCAGCCTGGTGTTGACAGAAAAAGGCCAGTGGGTACAATGCACGCTGCATGAAGTCAGCCTGGTGTTGACAGAAATGGCCAGTGAGTAACAATGCGCGCTGCTTGAAGTCAGCCTGAATTGTTGACAGAACAAGGCCATGAGTACAACGCGTGCTGCGGCATGAAGTCAGGGTGTGTTGACAGAAAAAGGCCAGTGGTACAATGCACGCTGCATGAAGTCAGGCTGTTGTTGACAGAAAAAGGCCAGTGGGTACAATGCGCGCTGCGGCATTAAGTCAGCCTGTTGTTGACAGAACATGTGGTCAGAACCATTTGTTGTCGCTGGTTGAGTTGCGGGTTTGACTTCTGATCCTCCCGGTCAGACGATTCAAACATCATCTGTGGTAGCCATGCTGCACTCACCATGTGTATCAATGACAGGTCACTGTCAATTTCAATTGTATAAACACCGCCAAGGCAGAATTTTACACCGAATGACTTCCTTAGACATTTGGCTGACATGGTGGGTAACATATGGAAAAAAAGAGATGAAACACCAAAAAGAAATTATTTTCGACCAAGTTAATCAACAAACAAACACACGAAGGAAAGGATCAAAATAAGGTATAGCAACATTACGCTTTACAATCTAAGAGATACAAGGAAGTACAAAGCATGTGATCACTGTGCATTGGTATCCCCTCTTGTTTGATACATCTCTGTTCAATTCACCCCCTGCTTAATACTCCCCTCCTTGATACCCCACTGCTTGATACTCCCCTACTTGATACTCCCCCTGTGAGATTCTCCCTACTTACTCAATATTTCTCTTCCTCGTTTTTGCCTCCCCCTGCTCATTGTTCCCATTGCTCAATACTTCCTCTGTACAATTTTCTCCCTGCTCAATGCCCGCCTCCCTGCTCGATACTTTCACCGTTCGTATCTCCCCCTGCTCACCCCCCACCCCACCCCCTTTTCTCTCTCCACCCCCCACTGCCTTTTCTGTCTCCACGCTCAATACTTCTCCTGTTCGTTTCTCCCCTCGACCTGCTCAATTACCCCGCACCCCCACCCGCCCCTTCTCACTCCACGCTCAGTACTTCCCCTGATCGTTTCTCATCCCTGCTCAACCACCCCCCCCCCCCCCCCCAACCATTCCCATTGATTGACCCTTTCCCTGTTCAAAGTTATTCCCATTGTTGATGCTTCCCCCGTTTAAATTATTCCCATTGCTTGATAGTTCCCCTATTCAAAATATTCCCATTGCTTGATAGTTCCCCTGTTGAAATTATTGCCATTGCTTGTTACCACCCCCCCCCCCCCCCTTCAAATTATTCCCATTGTCTGATAGTTCCCCTGTTAAATTATTCCCATTGTCTGATAGTTCCCCTGTTTAAATTATTCCATTGTTGATAGTTCCCCTGTTAAATTATTCCCATTGTCTGATAGTTCCCCTGTTTAAATTATTCCCATTGTTTGATAGTTCCCCTGTTCAAATTATTCCCATTGTGTGATAGTTCCCCTGTTCAGAATATTCCCTATTGTTTGATAGTTCCCTGTTCAAAATATTCCCATTGTTTGATAATTCCCCTGTTCAAATTATTCCCATTGTTTGATAGTTCCCATGTTCAACTTATTCCCATTGTTTGATAGTTCCCCTGTTCAAATTATTCGCATTGTTTGATAGTTCCCCTGTGCAAATTGTTCCCATTGTTTGATAGTTCCCCTGTTCAAATTATTCCCATTGTTTCAGAGTTCAAGTGTTCACCGTATTACCATTGTTTGATAGTTCCCCTGTGCAAATTGTTCCCATTGTTTGATAGTTCCCATGTTCAACTTATTCCCATTGTTTGATAGTTCCCCTGTTCAAATTATTCCATTGTTTGATAGTTCCCCTGTTCAAATTATTCCCATTGTTTGATAGTCCCCTGTTTCAAATTATTCACCATTGTTTGATAGTTCTCTGTTCAAATTATTCCCATTGTTTGATAGTTCCCCTGTCAAATTGTTCCATTGTTGATAGTTCCCCTGTTCAAATTAGTCCCATTGTTTCAGAGTTCAAGTGTTCAAAGTATTACCATTGTTTGATAGTACCCCTGTGCAAAATATTCCCATTGTTTGATAGTTCAACCTGTTCAATTATTCCCATTGTTTGATAGTTCCCCTGTTCAAATTATTCCCATTTTTGATAGTTCCCCTGTTCAAATTATTACCATTGTTTGATAGTTCCTCTGTGCAAATTATTCCCATTGTTTGATAGTTCCCCTGTTCAAATTATTCCCATTGCTTGATACTTCTCTGTTAACATTATTCCCATTGTTTGATAGTTCCCCTGTTCATATTATTCCCATTGCTTGATACTTCTCTGTTCATAGTATTCCAATTGCTTGATACTTCTCTGTTCACGTTATTCCCATTGCTTGATACTTCTCTGTTCATATTATTCCCATTGCTTGATACTTTCGCCGTTCACATTATTACCATAGCTTGATACTTCCCTGATCATATTATTCCCATTGCTGACACTTCCCCTGTTCATATTATCCCATTGCTTGACACTTTCCTTGTTCAAATTATTCCCATTGTTGACACTTCCCTTGTTCAAATTATTCCCATTGCTGATACTCCCCCTGTTCAAATTTTCCCTATGCTTGACACTTCCCTTGTTTATATTATTCCAATTCCTTGATAATTCCCTGTTCAAATTATTCCCATTTCTGTATAGTCTCCCTGTTCAAATTATTCCCATTCCTTGATACTTGCCCTGCTCAAATTTGAAAACATATTGATAAAGCTCCTCCCTAAATATTTTGACAAACGAATCACAAGACAAAACACGACACGTTTTGACAGAAGATGGAGGGGATAAATGTTGTAATGTTGATAATTACTAACGGTAGGTGAAAAGGCATAGGGATGATCAAAGTATGTATGGTTAACAGTATTATTGGACGGGGACGAGTGGAAGGTTTGAGAGAAAAAAGAACAACTGGTGGGGATGGAGGTGGTGGGGACCTAGTAACATATACATTTTTAACCCCCTTCCACCTAAATTATTATCGCTAGTATCACTTAAAACCATTATTGGTATCTTTTACTATTATCATCATAAACATTATAAATACTGTCATCATCACCATCATTGTTACCAAACATACTTATGGCATTGTTGTTATTGTTATTATCATTACTACTATTATCATTACCATCACTATGTTCTATTATTACTAATCCCATTTCCAGCATTAACTGTAGAATTCATAGTAGTAATACTTGTATACAGTAACTTATCTTTGAAAAAAAAAGAGTGTGTGTGTGTGTGTGTGTGCGTGGTGTGCGTGGCGTGCGTGCGTGCGTGCGTGCGTGCGTGCGTGCGTGCGTGCGTGCGTGTGTGCGTATGTGCGTGCGTGCGGTGGTGCGTGTGTGTGTGTGTGTGTGTGTGTGTGTGTGTGTGTGTGTGTGTGTGTGTGTGTGTGTGTGTGTGTGTGTGTGTGTGTGTTGTTGTGTGTGTGCGTTGGTAGTAGAAACGCAGTTCCAAAGCCTACAAATGTGGAAGAAGCCGCTCTGCCATTGGTAGTAGAAACGTTGTAGGCGCCAATCGGCGTCTTGCTGTGGAACCGCTGCAGGCACCAATCGGCGACTCAAGCATTTAGCGTTGACAAATGTGCTGAACTCTTCGGAGAATAAGACCATAATGAGCTCAGTTTCCTTCCATGTCCGTAGTGGGCTCTTTAACGTTTCCCTTGAGCGACGAAGACGGTCTTTAACCTTTAGCAAGTCAGGCAGATGCTGATAATGTCACTGCGTTCTTTAAACTTTTAGCAATGTCAGGGCAGGTATGCTCCACGAATGTCACTGCGTTATTTAAACGTTTACAATGTCAGGGTAGGTATGCGTCATCACTGCGTTCATTAAACTTTTAGCAATGTTTGGGAAGCCATGCTTCACATTTTGACCCCACACCCAGTTTGGGTCACAATGCGCAGGTTAGCAATTTGCATGATGAACTGAAAAGCCAATGGCGAAAAGAAAGAGAAGAAAAGGAAAGGGGAAAAAAGTCCAAAAAGTCAAACTACTGACATAGACTATAGAGAGAAATTTGTGACTTCGTGTCATGTGGCAGAATATCAGGAATGACGTTGATAGTGACTTTGACATCACACGAAAGCAGCGAGTGAGCTGAATGCGGATATCGACAAAGCGGACAAGAATGTATTAATATGTGGATATCTAAAAATGTTCAGTGAACGGTTTTTTTTTTGTTTTTTTTTTTTGTTATTTGCGACTTAAAAGTATGCATAGCTGAAAACAACTGGTCCAGTGTTTTGGACGCTGTGGCCATGCAACATGAATGTTCTCATTCACACGAATAACTGGGCTGTCAGCATTTAGCTGCTGTACAACAAATATAGCTTTTGTGTGTTTCTTGCAGAATGGAAATAAGAGTGAAGACAGCTTCTCATTCCTAGTACCTCATTCTAATGGGAGCCGGAATAGCTCAGTTGGTAGAGCGCCGGACTCGTAATCTTGGTGATCCTGGGGTTGCGGGTTCGAACCTCCGCCGGGGCGTTTCGGTACAGGGGGATTTTTCCCTCGGAGTTAACATTGGTTCTGACTCCATTTCCCATACAGTCCTTCGAATGAGACTATAAACCATCTTTGCACACACGTAAAATCCCATCACCAACTTTCAAAAGAGAAGGCCAGTTTGGCCGTTGGTATGGATGACACGTTACACATAACATGCACCCTGCGTGAGAAATGGAAAGAATGAAGGAAGTAAGGAAAATGAGTGAACGATATTGACTGGATGACACGGGAAACGACTGAATGAAGCGCCGGCTGGCAGCTCTTCAGTCGGCACTACCCAGGTAGGCAGCCCGTTGTGTAAACGAGTGTTGATTGTAAAGCGCTTAGAGCTTGGCCTCTAGCCGAGAATAGGCGCTATATAAGTATACATTATTATTATCAATGTCTATTTAAATTGCTAGAACACTTCAGACAAATGACGCTGCGTCCGTACAGAACTTCCCGTAGAAATGTTGTTCTATATTTATAGAGCCACAAACGCCAGTGCATAAACAACTCAAAACTGAAAGTAAAATGTACGTCCCTATTCAATAATTGACGTCTGCACAGTCACCGGCTTAACTTTCAAATTTTGCGATTAAAACAGGCTGAATTAGTGTTGTTCGTTTGTGTTTGTTTTGGCGCGACCTTGAGTAGGTACAACTCTCTGACCGAAATTGATAAAAAAAAAATAAGGGTCCTGGTTTCTAGTGAAATCACACACAAATAAAGTAAATACAGATTCACGAGTCAGTGTTGTCATGAATTATCTTAGTAAACACACAATTTGCATCTTAACATGCATCTCTCTTTAAACTGTCTGGAAACAGAGACTTCATGTCCAGCACCAGCTGAATTTATATTCAGTTTTTCAGAAGAATCGAAGCCTCATCTTTATAGCTATTAAAACCTAATCGAAGCCTCCTCATCTTTATAGCTATCAAAACCTAATCGAAGCCTCATCTTTATAGTTATAAAAACCTAATCGAAGCCTCATCTTTATAGCTATTAAATTCTAATCAAAGCTTCACCTTTATAGCTATTAAAACCTCATCGAAGCCTCATCTTTATAGCTATTAACATCTAATCAAAGCTCACCTTTATAGCTATTAAAACCTCATCGGAGCCTCATCTTTATAGCTATTAAAACCTAATCGAAGCCTCATCTTTATAGCTATTAAAACCTAATCGAAGCCTCATATTTATAGCTATTAAAAAACCTAATCGAAGCCTCATCTTTATAGCTATTAAAACCTGCCCGTAAATACATCCAGCTTCTATGAATATACTTTTGGGTGAATACAAGTTGTGCGACACAAAGAAATACGTTTTCATTTTTTCCCCACGGGATGACTATATTCTTTTCTAAGGGAAAGTTTAAACTCCAAATCGTTTCCTCCAAGCTGATGGACTAGATATGATGTGACACGCCTTAACAGTTTTAACTTTTGTATGGGTATGCACGGTGTGTGTGTGTGTGTGTGTGTGTGTGTGTGTGTGTGTGTGTGTGTGTGTGTGGAGAGAGTGAGGAGAGGGGAGGGAGAGAGAGAGAGAGAGAGAGAGAGAGAGAGAGAGAGAGAGAGAGAGAGAGAGAAGAGAGAGAGAGAGAGAGAGAGAGAGAGAGAGAAAGTTGTTGGTTTTGCACAACTTATTTCCAGTCCCGCTTTTTTTTTTTAAACCCATTTAACTAAGTTCAATTCAACCATCTCCAGCTTTTCTTAACCGACACATTTGCAGTCTTCAATTGTTAAAGAAAGAATACAAACACCTGCACTCCTTTCTGTTGAAGAGAAATCTCACTTTCAGAGAGTACTGCAGTATCAAATCCTATCAATACAATCATGAGCACTTCCCTTCAACTGCCGGGACTGACGACCAATACGATCATCCAGGCCAATCTCACTGATACTGTTCCGTTTGGTGCCGGAAACTGGTCAATTCCAGATGGCTGCATCTGGCATTACTGAGTAAGCTGGATTTCCTGCCTGGAAACAATCCCGATGGCACGATGAGTGCAGATATGAGACGCGTCGTTCACCAAACTAAAAACTGTATGCTTCTGTTGCTGTTTGTGATTGGAGGACCAGCTAACGTCATCAACATGGTGGTGTTCTACAAGCAGGGTCTGAAGGACCGTGTCACGTTGTGTCTTTTTTTTCTGGCCCTCACTGACGGAATGTATCTGACGTTTTCAATAGTATTTCAAATAGAAGAAATTTATCTGCAGTTTCTCTCAAAACAAGAGATAGGTCCCCACTTTTCTTTCGTAATCAATAATAAATTGTTGATATTTTTAGGTATCTATTACGCCTCTCCAATATTGTCCGCTATAATTGCTATAGAGCGATGTCTCTGTGTTTTCAATCCGTTGAAATTTCAAAGTTTGATACGCACGAGAACAATGGCAATTACCATTTGTGTGGTTTGCATCTCAGTGTATGCACTGTCTTTCGTCATATTTCTTCGTACCGTATTGGATGTTTATATGATCCCATATACGATATTCGCATCATGGCAGCTCTTGAGGACGAATTCTACAGCGATAACAAAGACTTGATCAACGTCATGGATGGGGTAGTCTTTGGTATCGGTGACCTTGGAGGAACGACAGTCGTGGTGACGATTTCCACAGTGTTGACGACGATGAAGCTTCGTCAGATCAGGCAATGGAGATCAGAAACGTCTTCTTCCTTCTCATCACGTGACATAGCTCTGACCAAGATGCTTGTGAGCAGCTCCATCTTGTTCATCATCTGCGTGTCTCCGTACGCTCTCCTCAACTTCATTCGGATCTTTTTCCCTGAAGTGGACTACGCACAGCGCGAGCATAACTTGTTTGTGTGCTGTACATGGATTGCCGAGACAATTCTTTTGCTCAAGCCCTGCTCCAACATATTTGTGTATTATACTATGGGCTCTCGCTATCGGGAAACATTATGGACAGTCTTTGGCAGCAAGAAGCATCAACAGATGTCTTGAAGGTAACAGAACAATGAAAAAAGCAGACAGTCATCCTAAACCTAAAAAAAAAAAAAAAACAAAGAACGTGTTTTGGACACGCATTGCTAGCACGTGTTCCCCCACCCTCGCACACACACAACACACACACACACACACACACACACACACACACACACACACACACACACCCACACACACACAACACACACACACAACACACCCCACACACACACACACACACACACACACCACAACACAACACACACCACACACACACAAACCACACACACACACACGCACGCACGCACGCACGCACGCACGACGCTCTCACACCACACACACACACACACACACACCCCACACACACACACACACACACACACACAACACACACACACACACACACACACACACACACACACACACACACACACCACGCACACACACACACACACACACACACACACACACACACACACACACACACGCACGCACGTACGTACGCACGCACTCACGCACGCACGCATATGCCACACCACACACACACACACACACACACACACACAAAACACACGCACGCACGCACGCACACACACACACACACTTTCACACACACTTCACACACACACACACACACACACACACACACACACACACAACACACACACACACACACACACACACACACACACACACACACCACACAACACCCCAACACACAACTTATCTGTGCGATTATGGGCAACCCAAATTTTGATATATAATACTGCACATTTTTCAACAATATGGAAACGGATGTAATGACATAATTCAATGTAAGAGCACTCCAGCGTCGTGGTCTTCGTTGTAGTCTTTTGCTGTTGATGAGGGATCGTGACGATAATGATCATATGATGATGATAAAACAGGGAAATCATAATGGTGATGGGGGTTTTTTGTTGCTGTTAAAGGGTGGTGGGTTTGTTTTTTGTTTTTTTTTGGGTTGTTGTTTTTAAAAACCACATGTATTTTGCCAAACTGCATACGAGCATACGTAGAATTTAACGCCAAACAAAACAGCTACGATATATGATTAAGTTCCTTCAACACACATCAAAACCCTCTCCACCATTGCACACACACCAACACACACCACACCACACACACACAACAAAACCCCACAACAAAACACACACACACACACACACACACACACACACACACACATACACACACCCCAAACCCACACCACACACACACACACACACACCACACAACACACACACACACACACACACACACACACACACACACACAAACAACACACACACACAACAAAACACACACAGACCGGGTAATTGTGGACAATCGACCATGAAGCAGTTACAACAGTACCAATGACTGGAAGTGAAGCTTCACATTGCAGTCGAGTCCTGTTGGAGGGAGGGGGTGGGGATTGGGGGAATAATATGGAGCCATCAAGATTGAGGGAATAGAAGGGCGCCATTAGGATTGAGGGAATGATTGAAGCCATTAAGATTGTGGCAATAGATATGGACCTTTTTGGATTGTGGCAATAGATATGGAGCCATTAGGATTGGGGGAAGATATGGAGCCATTAGGATTGAGGGAATGATATGGAGTCTTCGGGTTTGAGGGAATGATATGGACCATTAGGATTGAGGGAATGATATGTAGCCATTAGGATTGAGAGAATCATATCGAGCCATTAGGATTGAGAGAACCCATATGGAGCCATTAGGATTGAGGAATCGTATGGAGCCATCAGGATTGAGGGAATGATATAGAGCCATCGGATTGAGGGAATGGTAGGGAGCCGTCAGGATTGAGGGAATGATAATTGGCGCCATTGTATGGGGATTGGTATGGAGCCATTAGGATTGAGGAATGATATGGACCCCATTAGGATTGAGGGAATGATAGGAGCCCTTGGGGATTCATAGAATGATATGGGGGCCATTAGGATTGAGGGAATGATATGGAGCCATTAGGATTCGGGGAATGATATAGAGCCATTAGGATTGAGGAATTTGGGATATGGAGCCATTAGGATTGAGGGAATGATATGGAGCCATCGGGATTGAGGGAATGATATGGAGCCATTAGGATTGAGGGAATGATAGGAGCCATCGGGATTGAGGGAATGATTGGAGCCATTAGGATTGGGGGAATGAAATGGAAGCCATTAGGATTGAGGAATGATATGGACCCCATTAGGATTCGGGGAATGAAAAGACCAAATAGGATTGAGGGAATTTGATATGGAGCCATAGGATTAGGGAATGATATGGAGCCATCAGGATTAAAGGGAATGATATGGAGCCATTGGGATTGAGGGAATGATATGGAGCCATTAGGATTGAGGGAATGATATGGAGCCATCAGGATTGAGGGAATGATATGGAGCCATTAGATTGAGGGAATGATATGGAGCCATTAGGATTGAGGGTATGATATGGAGCCATTAGCATTGAGGAAATGATATGGAGCCATTGGGATTGAGGGAATCATATGGAACTTTAGGATTGAGGGAATAGAATGGAGCCATCAGGATTGAGAGAATGATATAGAGCCATTAGGTTTTCAGAGAATGATATGGAGCCATCAGGATTGAGGGAATGATATGGAGCCATTAGGATGAAGGAATGATATGGAGCCATCAGGATTGAGGAATGATATGGAGCCATTACGATTGAGGGATTGGTATGGAGCCATTAAGATTGACAGAATAGAATGGAACCATTATGATTGTGGGATTGGTATGGAGCCATTAGGATTGACGGAATAGAATGGAGCCATTAGGATTGAGGGAATTATATAGAGCCATTAGGGTTGAGGGAAATGATAGGGGCCCATTTTTGATTGAGGGAATGTATGGAGCCATTGTGATTGGGGGAAATTTGGTATGGAGCCATTAGGATTGAGGGTACGATATGGAGCCATTAGGATTGAGGGAATAGAATTGCTTCCACCGACTTGTTAACTGTGCCGTGATAATTGCTGAAATACCATGTTTTTTAAAACACACTATCTTCAGCTGTACAGCAGAAAGTTTTTTCTGGTACACTCTTTTTTTAGTTATTTTAGCGGTTCACCCGACATAACACCTGCTAGATCGATATCACCAGAAAGACACGGCGGGCGAATGGGGCGGAAGAAAGTTGGGCGAAAAAAAAAATTTGTGACCCCCACTGTTTTGTCAGAGAACATACTGCTCGTGAGTTTGAGTACTCTGACACAGCACAACTCCCTGCCTACCACACGTTGCAATTGTGTAGCCGAGAAAACTTGTCTGGCAGGGGAATACTGCACGTCACCCCACAGGGGCCAAACCCATCCACAGTAATCATAAGACGAGTAAAATTTTAAAACCTAAAATAAACACTCATGGGGACAAATCGCTTTTTGAGGTTGTCTTTTTCAAGTGGTGAGGGAGAGGGGGGAAGGTTCCTTACCGATGCCAAAGATGAGGACTGGAAAACCCCCTCCGTAAAGCTGCTTATAAAACCTTAAATGGACAGAATTTCGACTGCTGTATCTTACAAAGATATGGAAGCAAAAATTGCAGAAGACCGGTTTTCAACATGGTCTTCACCACACATTATGTAGCGCCCAACTTCAATCCACCTTCGCGGCAGTTTGAAACTGACTGCAGATTTGTGTTCATTACATTTTCAACACACCTCTGCTGCCAGTTTTAAAAGTGAGTGTCTTTACGCACGAGCACAAGGAATTTAAAAAAAAAATCAGAAGTAACAATTACCAGCAGAAAAAAAATCCATGTAACTGGCAACATTGAGATAGCACATGGAGCGCTAGCAATGAAAGGCACGTCGCTGGACTATGCTGCTGCTGTGTACCTTAACTAGCTGTGTTTTCACGTTGCAAGATGACTTTGTACATTGTGTTGCACAACACAAACAAATTGTAGGTGATAGCAACAAAATAAAACAAGCTGTAGGTGATAGCAAAGAGGAAAGAGGAAGGAAAGCAGGCCAAGCGATTGTAAACAGATTGATTATGATACAGGCTGAGAGAGAGAGAGAGAGAGAGAGAGAGAGAGAGAGAGAGAGAGAAAAGAGAGAGAGAGAGAGAGAGAGAGAGAGAAGACAGAGACAGAGAGAGAGAGAGAGAGAGAGAGAGGGTCACATTAAATGACCATGCAGCCAAACGATGACTGTAGCGTCTGATCATGAAAAAATGGCAGACACAAAAAGACATACCGATAAAGTCGATATGTTTCCATGAAAGATAATTTCTTCGTGCTATCTTTCTTTTCTCATTATGATACGAGTTCCGTCATTTGACAACTTTAGAAGGCAATGTTAAAATGTCTGTTTTCTTCAATTTGAAAACAGCCGGGTTGCTTTAAATGTATGTTTCCGAAGTAATTGTGGCCCACTTCTATTCTTGTGTAGTTTGTTGTAAAGGCAGCTGCGTTTTGCACATTTGTTTTTTTTAATTTGTGACTGTATTTTAGTTTGTTTGTTTCTCTTCAACTAATCAGTACCACGGAATGTTTTCTGTATTACACTGAAAATAGCTCCCGTGATTAAGGATTTATGTTTCGCTGATAATTTTGTTTGTTCTTAACATTGAGCCTTAGGAACTATTCTTTCATATCGGTCACCTCCAATGGCATCTCGTGGCGACTCAAAGAAAATTTGTTACAATAAAATTTACTATTATGATTATTGTTATTATTATTACCAACATTATACGCTTGATCAACTGGATGGGCGTTTAAAAAAAAACAAGAACATAGTCAAACTCTAAAGCAAATGAACTCAACGGGAAAAATCCACAAAAATACATCCCGCAGTCATAACGCTCGTTCCACATCCACGAGTAACACCACCCAGCCCCACGATCCAGCAAGTTTCAGTGGCCCATGCTTTAAATTTGCTTTGGGTCATTAAAATCGCATTGTGCTTGTCAAATTCAGTACTAGCTTCATGGGATAGTAGTGGCAAGTAAAAAAAAAATGGCTAACAGTATTTTTTACCGTTTGAAAGAAAAAGACTCTCTCTCTCCTGTCTCTGTCTCCCCCTGTCTCTCTCTCTCCCTCTCTTCTTCTCCTCTCTCGCTTCTCTCTCCTTCTCTCTCTCTCTCTCTCTCTCTCACTCTCTCTCTCTCTCTCTCCTCTCTCTCTGCTGTCTGTCTGTCTGTCTGTCTGTCTGTCTGTTTTGGGCTCTCTCTCCCCATCCTCTCTTCTCTCTCTCTCTCCCTCCTCTCTCTCTCTCCTCTCTCTCTCTCTCTCTTTTGTCCTGGCTTTCCTTTTTCACTGATCAAACCTATTTCCTTGCTGTCTTTTTCAGGACATCAACATAAGAGTGTCAATTGACGCTAACACGTCGATTCCAATAAGTGTTTGACTGTTCTTTTTTCATCGTTTGAACATTATCCCACCTCACATCACCCATCTTTCTAAAGAGCTGTTATGACTTCTTCCATGGAAGCTAAAGTACCTATCCTAAAAAAGTGCTCCTCACAGAGATATGTCAAACACTTTGTGGTGCACTTTTTGTGGATATGTGCTCGGTCTAACTGGTGTTAGGATCTGAAAGAATGTTTCAAAAGATTTTACAGATATATGCTTGGCTTTGTTCCTTTGTTGTTTTGCTGTAAAACAGTAATGGGGGCTCGTTTTAACTGATCATCAGCGACGGAAAAATTAGTTTTCCCAAAAAAAGTTTCGGATATATACCTTGATTTACTCATTAATGTTTTGCTTTGTGAATAAAAATCCAGCCATAGTCTTATTATAAAAACGTGTGAAAAGCAAGAACAGTTTATTTGATCATTCCTGTGTGCGTCAATTAGCTTCTGTCAGGGATTTCAAGAAACTTATCACTTGCGCGTGAGGCCTGTTTGATGCCCCAAAAACAATTTTTTGGATTGCGCTTTAAAAGTCATCCTATTACGTATTTACACAACCTTGTTTACCACCCTTTTCTACAACGTTTGCTTCCTCACTGGGATCGTCTGTCTGCCTGCTTTCTAAACACCAACTCCCTCTGAGACGTTTCAAGAATTCAGCGGGGAAGCTGTCAATGCTGCAGTTATACTACATGTCAGCGACACCACTGCTGCTTCATGGAGGACTCGAAATTTTCCCCGACATCACAGCTGCTTACGGAGGACTGGAAAACATCCTGATTTGAAGGACCCTGCACTGTTAGTCTGCTTACATCTCTGATTTGATGGACCCTGCACTGTTAGTCTGCTTACATCTCTGATTTGATGACCCTGTACTATTAGTCTACTTACATCTCTGACTTGATGTACCCTGTACTGTTAGGCTGCTTACATCTCTGATTTGATGGACCCTGTACTGTTAGTCCTGCTTACATCTCTGATTTGATGGATCCCGTACTGTTAGTCTGCTTACATCTCTGATTTGGGTGGACCCCTTTTACTGTTAGTCTGCTTAACATCTCTGATTTGATGGACCCTGTAGTGTTAGTCTGTATACATCCTGATTTGATGGACCATGTACTGTTAGTCAGCTTACATCTCTGATTTGATGGACCATGTACTGTTAGTCTGCTACATCTCTGATCTGATGGACCCTGTACTGTTAGTCTGCTTACATCTCTGATTTTGTTGGCCCTGCACTGGAGTCGCTTTCATCTCTGGTTAGATGGACCCTGTACTGTTGTCTGCTTACATCTCTGATCTGATGGACCCTGTACTGTTTGTCTGCTTACATCTCTGATTTTTTGGGCCCTGCACTGTAGTCTGCTTTCATCTCTGATCTGATGGACCCCTGTACTGTTTAGTCTGCTTACATCTCTGATTTGTTGGCCCTGCACTGGCAGTCTGCTTACTTCTCTGATTTGATGGACCCTGTACTGTTAGTCTGCTTACATCTCTGATTTGATGGACCCTGTACTGTTAGTCTGCTTACATCTCGATTTTTGGGGCCCTGCACTGGTAGTCTGCGTACATCTCTGATCTGATGGACCCTGTACTGTTTTGTCTGCTAAACATCTCTGATTGTTGGCCCTGCACTGGTAGTCTGCTTTTCTCTATGATTTGATGGACCCTGTACTGTTAGTCTGCTTACATCTCGATCTGATGGACCCTGTACTGTTAGTCTGCTTACATCTCTGATTTGTTGGGCCCGCACTGGTAGTCTGCTTACATCTCTGATCTGATGGACCCTGTACTGTTTAGTCTGCTTACATCCCTTTTTTGTTGGCCCTGCACGGGTAGTCTGCTTACATCTCTGGTTTTGATGGACCCTGTACTGTTAGTCTGCTTACACTCTGATCTGATGGACCCCGTACTGTTAGTCCCGCTTACATCTCTGATTTGTTGGGCCCTGCATGGTAGTCTGCTTACATCTCTGATCTGATGGACCCTGTACTGGGTTTGTCTGCCTTACATCTCTGATTTGTTGGGCCCTGCACGGTAGTCTGCTTACTTCTCTGATTTGATGGACCCTGTACTGTTAGTCTGCTTACATCTCTGATTTGATGGACCCTGTACTGTTAGTCTGCTTACATCTCGAATTTGTTGACCCTGCACTGGAGTCTGCGTCCATCTCTGACTGATGGGCCCTGTACTGTTAGTCTGCTTACATCTTGATTTGTTGGCCCTGCACTGGTAGTCTGCTTACATCTCTTTATTTGATGGACCCTGTTTCTGTTAGTCTGCTTAAAATCTCTGATCTGATGGACCCTGTACTGTTAGTCTGCTTACATCTCTGGTTTGTGGGCCCTGCACTGGTAGTCTCTTACTTCTCTGATTTGATGGACCCTGTACTGTTAGTCTGCTTTTCATCTCGATTTTGATGACCCTGTACTGTTAGTCTGCTTACATCTCTGATTTGTTGGACCCTGCACTGGTAGTCTGCGTCCATCTCTGATCTGATGGACCCTGTACTGTTAGTCTGCTTACATCTCTGATTTGTTGGGGCCCCGCACGGTAGGGCGCTTACATCTCTGATTTGATGGGCCCTGTACTGTTAGTCTGCTTACATCTCTGATCTGATGGACCCTGTACTGTTAGTCTGCTTACACTCTGATTTGTTGGCCCTGCACTGGTAGTCTGCTTTCATCTCTGACTGATGGACCCTGTACGTTAGTCTGCATACATCTCTGATTTGATGGACCCTGTACTGTTAGTCTGTATACATCACTGATTTGATGGACCATGTACTGTTAGTCTGCTTACATCTCTGATTTGATGGACCCTGTACTGGTTAGTCTGTATACATCTCTGATTGATGGACCATGGTACTGTTAGTCTGCTTACATCTCTGATTTGATGGACCCTGTACTGTTAGTCTGCTTACATCTCTGATTGTTGGGCCCTGCACTGGGAGTCCCGCTTACATCTCTGATTTGATGGACCCTGTACTGTTAGTCCCGCTTACATCTCTGTCTGATGGACCCTGTAATGTTAGTCTGGGTTACATCTCTGATTTGTTGGGCCCTGCACTGGTTGTCTGCTTACATCTCTGATTTGATTGACCCTGTACTGTTAGTCTGTATACATCACTGATTTGATGGACCATGTTTCTGTTAGTCTGCTTACATCTCTGATTGATGGACCCGTACTGGGTTTGTCGCTATACATCTCTGATTGATGGACCATGTCTGTTAGGGCTGCTTACATCTCTGATTTGATGGACCCTGTACTGTTAGTCTGCTTACACATCTGAGTTGATGGACCCTGTACTGTTAATCTGCTTACATCTCTGATTTGATGGACCATGTACTGTTATCTGCTTACATTCTGATTTGATGGACCCTGTACGTTAGCCTGCTTACATCTCTGATTTGATGGACCATGTACTGTTAGTCTGCATACATATCTGATTTGATGGACCATGTACTGTTAGTCTGCTTACACATCTAATTTGATGGGAAACCCGTACCGTTAGTCTGTATACATCTCTGATTGATGGACCCTGTACTGTTAGTCTGATTATATCTCTTTTGTTCTGGTTGTGGCAGAGTTTAGAATAAAACATTTAGTCCTCCGTTTAAAATGCCTTTTCTTGTATGGAGATATTGTCGACCTTGGCCTTACATATCGGTGACTAGTTTGTTTAAGACTATTCAGAGTAGGTTGCCTTTGCTCTTTGCATTTGTCTTTTTAATCAGCTCATGAGTGAATGGTGGACAGGACCCGCTAGATTTGACATTAAGTTTTCTGCCCTCGAGCGGAGAGGGATACGGATACGGATACGGATGTTGTATTCATACAGGCCATGGCCCTAATGAAGGGGGTGTTGAGATCAAATCGCTTTCAAACAGAAATAAGCAAATCATCAAACATCTAGGCATGCACAAGTAAAGCATACTCGATATTAAACAACATACAACGATCAATGCTTAACTGCATGCTATACTTCGAATTTTAAATGCCTTGTACAAGAAAATAGCAAAACGTTTACAGTAGTTTCATTTGTAGATGCATTAGTAATGAAAGTCGAAATGATGAAGGATGTCTACAATATTTTTTATGAATAAGCTGATTCCTCAGGTCACTTAGAGCAGGCAGCACAACACAAAATGAACTTCATTTCTTCGGCACATTTACAAAGTGGACATGTCAGTTCAAGTTTATTATGCTTCTTATAACGATAATGATGAACAGAAAGATCAGAAATACCTAATCTGAACTTTGTCATGATACATTTTAAATGATTATCCATTTCAATAGATAAATATACCGGCACACAATGTATAGATCTGAACTGTCTATAAAAGGCAAATCGGTCACTTTCATGAACGTGACATGACCATTCTTGCCATCTGCAATCTATCAATCTATTCCGAAATGCACGAAGAAATCCATTTATGTCCCCAACGTTCTGCTGTACCCAAACATAGCCAAATCCAAGTTTGTGTAATGTAATCCTCACGTTAGAAACCCAGTTTCTTTTCCCTCTAACTATCCAAATCATACAACATACTATATGCTTTCCTGGGCAACCTTGAAATTTCCATTTGTGTTATTTTCAACCAATAATGTATGCAAGCTGTCGCAGAATTCAAATATATTGGATATCTGTTTACTTCGCCATAGACTTAATCGTTAGGTGTTCGCATGCTCACTCCTAGAAACTTTTTCAATGCAAATAAACGGATATTTTCACAATAACAGCAGAATCATAAAGACCCCAGATTTCAGCTCCATACTGATCGATAGACTGTACCTGGGAATCGAACAATTTTATAAACAATTTCAAAGACTGGTTTTCTAATTTTGATAAGTGTTGCATGATGCATAGTAGTGCACGCTTAGCTCTACTGGCAAGATCCTTGCATGCAAAAGTAAAGCTTAATTTCGTTGAAAAATATATTCCTAAATATTTATATACGTTGACCACAGGCATAGGCACTCCTTATAAGTCCACCTTTCTCTAATTCCTAAAACCCCACCCTTTCTAAACACAATTATATTGCTTTTTGACATGTTAATTGTTAACTGAAGTGAAGATGCAGATCGTGATAGATTATTCAGTTGAGGTTGTAAGCCAATAATAGTTTCAGACATCAGAACAACATTGTCTGCCAAGAGAAGAATAAACAACTCAAGAGCATCGCAAGTAAATTGTGCACCATGTTTTCCATTTCTAACAACCTCTGATGTTAACTCATTAATGAAAAGAGAAAATAAAACAGGACGCACACATCCCTTTGTTTTACACCAGAGGTACATTGCATATAGTAAGTCATGTTTCCTCCACATCGAACCTTAGCTTTAACACAGGAATACATGCTAACTATGCATATAAACAGTTTTCCATTAACACCAGCTTTTAAGAGAATAGGCCACAGGATAGGTCTATTAACAGAATCAAACGCTTTCTCCAAAATCTATGAAAGCGACATACATCTTACGATTTAAAGAAAACTGTTTTGCACCAAAGCCATCAAAGTAAATATTTGATCAACAGTTGAATAATTGCGCTTAAAACCTGCCTGATATTCGCCAGCATTTAGATAGTCCATAGACTCTAGCCATGAAGATATTACTTATGAAGAAAGACTTATGAGGGTGGCTTACCCGACAAGTCTTGATCACAGGTCAGGGAAAGAAAGAATGGTGGAAGAGTGGCGCGGCTGAAGATAAAACTAAAACTTTGAAAAATGAGATATTCGCCAGTGCTATTATTACTTCAACCCATTCCTGTAATCGGCGATTGATAATAGTGCTGTATAATTTACTACTAGCGTCACTTAAAGAGATTCCTCTATAGTTATCAGGATCATTCACGTTGCCTTTTTTGTACAGTGGTAGAACAATACTTTCCGTCCAATGTTCAGGTTAAATTCCCTTATCAAATAAAGAATTGAAGAAGGTTAAAAAAAACTTCATAATCAGGTCAATTTTACAAGCATACTTCAGCAGCCCCACCAATTATACCGAAATGGCCAGGAGCTTTACGTTTTTTTATTTTTTCTTAGAGCAAACATTATTTCCCTCTTTTGAAATCGGACGACTTAAATAATCAACCTCTCCTTCACTATGATCCAGTTGTAACCTGCTTTTTAGGATCTTACGTCTTCCGTTAGAATGACATACAATGTTCGTACCAGGTTTCAATACTGATGCTTTTCACTGGTTGTTTTCTCTTAATGAAATTCGATGTACATTCTTCCAGAACTCTTTCTAAATTTTCCATAGATTCAATAAGTTCTGTCAGCAATGCGTTGTTAAATTGTTTCCTTTAATCTTTTGCAAGTGTTTGAAATCGCGTCTTGCCCTACAAAGAAATCACGATCTTTGTCGTCATGCGTAACGTTTAAATTTTCGGACTTTTTTTTATTGTCATACATTCATATTAAAAATATTATATATATATATATAATTTTTAAATATATATATATATATATAATATATATATATATAATATATAATATATAATAAAATATATAATATATATTAATATATATAAAAAAATAATTTTATATCCCCCTTGGAGAAAATAAGCTGCTGAAGGCTCTTTTTTGAGAAGCATTTATTTTTTTTTCCCCATTCACCCACTCAAGCACATACTGTTGTTAGGCAGAATCATCTACCACTACAGATATGAATGCGTATCTTCCCCTATTTCTTCAATCTAAGACATAAGAGCAAGCTTTGTTTATAATTCAATATATATATAATATAATATATATAAATATTTATATATAATAAATATATTATATATATATTTTATATATATATAATATATATATTATTTTCCTACTTTTCACAAGAAAATGTACCTTGTTTTGTTTCTTTGGGTGATTTTCTTTTGCTTCTTAGGTGGCACCTGTTGTTGGTTTTTTGAAAACTCAAAAAAACATACTACGTATTGCAAACCCCGCCTTTTCTGGGATAGAAATTCTTTTTAAAAAACCGAAAGGCAGAGGATTTTAAATTACCACTTTCCGCGTCACTGAGGAGAAACAATCATGTTTCGAAATATGGGTATCTGACCAGGAGTTATGTGTTAGTGAGTTTTCCCCATTGGAGATTGCTCCCCCTTGGAGACTATAAGCTTGCTGAAGGCTCATTTTGAAAAAGCATTTATTTTATTTTTCCCCATTCACCCACTAAAGCACATACTGTTAATTTAGGCAGAATTATCTACCACTGCGATATGAATGCTTATCTCCCCCTAATTTTCAATCTAAGACATAAGAGCAAGCTTGTTTATAATTGAATATTTCTTGCAGTCATTGCAACACCAAGCTGCTCTTAAGTTGCTGGAATTGGCTCGGTACTTACCCTTTGGGAAATTTTATTAGTTTATTGTAATATAAAATATATATATATATATAAAAATATATAATATATAATATATATAATATATATTTATATTATAATATATATATATAATTTTATAATATATATAACACATATATATAAAATATATATATATAGATAGATAGATAGTTTAGATAGATAGATAGATAGATAGACAGATAGATATAAATGGAATAATTTCAAGGCCACTTTGCGAAGACTCCTAGTGACTGGGGCAAACTCATACGGGCCTTTCCAATAACAGACACAGAAGATGAAACACGGTCAACTGAGATAAACTTTGAATTTTTCGGGGTCCCCAGCGTATACTGTAGACGTACGTGCGCTGGTGTGTGTTCATCAGTGGGGTGATGCCAACATGTTAATTTAAAGTGTGCCCAAGGACATCATGAGTGTGCACGCGTTGGTGTGTGAGTGTGTGTGCCAAGTGTGTGTGTGTGTGTGTGTGAGGAGAGAGAGAGAGAGAGAGAGAGAGAGAGAGGAGAGAGAGAGAGAGAGAGAGAGAGTCATGTGACTAGCCTCACATCAAGGCATGTGACGCTCGATCACATATAGTTTAGTGATATAAAATAATTTCCCCATCCCACAACTAAAAAGGAAGAATATTTATGGGCTTGACTAGTGTAGCGGGCGCCCCAAATAATGGTGAGAATGACCATTCAAGAAAGAAGGGTGGTCAATGGGTGAAAGTGACCACGAGAATAGTTTAATAAGGTGGTAGGGGTGCTGGTCTTTTTTTGAACACTGAGTATGCACACACAAGGAGGGGGAGGAAAGAATCAGTTTTAGCCCAGCAGGGTGGCCTAGAGACTCGAACCTGTCAGGACGCGGTCCTCACTGCTGACCCAGTCATTACCAGGTGAGCCATAGATAGTTGGAAAAGCTACAGGGGAAAACCTAAAGAAAGAGAAAGAAAGAATCATAATTAAATTGGGGAAACAGGCTACTATACACGAACCTTTTTCGGTTTCAGCCCTTTACCCTTCGCCCTTCGCCCTTCACCTTTCACCCCGTGAGGTGGTTAAAGATGGCCAATGGTGTGGGGGAAAACACCGGGAGTTCAGCCCCAGCAATTAAAGACTCCAGGAGAGGAGTTGGAAAACTCATCTCCAGTGACAGGAGAAGTCGAGGGAGAGAAGTCGGAACTCAATCTCCAGGACGGGAGAATTCAAGGGGGCGATACATGTCCTGAGAGAGACAGGGAATCGTGATAGTAAAGGAGTCTTATATCTGACCCCAGGCATGGCAACAATGATTATAGGGGTTATTTATTCTCCTGGACTGGATTTTGGGGTAGTAATGTGAAGGCCATGACTTTATAGAATCTTGAATGAATTAGTTATCTCTCAGTGTAAAGAGAGATACATGTATAAAAACTGTTTAAAAATTGTTTGATGTGATTTATAAAGGTTTTTCCAAGGAGAGGGGGGGAAGAAAAACATTCGGTAGTGCGCCTTTGGTTGATTGGAAAGATTGCTTTTGCGTATGGAGTAAATGCTGTCATGAATGCGTGTGTCAAAAATGACAGTGTGACAGTGGGACCCCGACGTAGCTGCCGTTGTTTTCCCCTGGGAAAAAAAAGGATTTTGATTTAACCCTGAAGGGTTTGAGGGAAGGAAAAAAAGGAGAAAGATTTGTGTTTGACCCTCGGGGGGCCTGAAAAAAAAAGATTTTGATTTGTACCCCCAAGGGTTTGAGGGAAGGAAAAAAGAAAAAAAGTTCGTCAAATTTTTTATTAAGTATAATATCGCATTTGTTTTCTTTCTGTTGTGGTGTGATGAATTTATTTTCAGTGCGAGTGAGGACTTCTCTCTTAATTCGACTCTCAATTTTGCTAGTGTTTTTTTTTTGTTTGTCAGTTCCCTATTTGTCCTTTTCCCCGATCGGTGAGCCCCACCACTTCTCGCTACATTTAGCGGTTAGTTCAAGAGTGGGAGCAGCCGTGATCGCCCTTATTAGGTTTATTTGTTATTTTTTTCTTTCTCTGTCTAAACTTTCATTTCAATAGTCCCCTTTTTCCCCGATTTGAACCGATCTTGTCTCCTTCAACAGGACAGAGTTGACAATGTGCGGGGGAAAACTCCTCCTAATAAATTTTCTATTGTTTTTTATGTGTTGTGATTTCTTCTTTGCGTTTGGGTGAATGTGCATTTATTTATTGATTGTTAATCATTTTGTATTATTTCTGTAGTGTTGTGTATTGTGCGTGATGTGTTTTTCCTGTCTCCAGTTTCACGGGAGACAGTGACCACTAGGGGGCTGTCTGAGGGCTTCTTTTGCTGTTCTTGATTTTTGTCTCACTGTTCTGATCCTGTATATTCTTTCATTTCCTTTTCACCCCCTTTTTCAAAATCTCTAAACCTTCTCTTCAATAAGCTCCTATCTAGTTTTCTTTTCAACATTTTCATCTTTTAGGTAGGATTTCCGCTTTTTTGGGTGTTTCTTCCCCTCCTTTTTAATTGTTTGTGCTTCCATTTGTTTTGAAAATTTTATATTCATTATCGTATAAGGCGATACATCTGTTTTGTAAATTCATTTGAAAGTAAGTAAGAAAGACTGACAAAAAGAATATTTAAGAACTAAAACTTTATAAAGAAATTTATTTTCAAAAAATTTTATTGTTTTTTTTTTTTTTTTCCTTTCTTAGGAAAAAACGGGTTAGCATTGAACGTCATTTTAAAAAAAAATTACAAATGATACCTGTTTTCGAGAAAAAAATTTAGAGAATGTAAATATGTTTGTTCAAGACCACCCATGTTATTTTGCAGGGAAAACCCCCCCTTTTTTCATCTAAATCACGTCCATCACATGCCCAGTTTTGACCAATTTTAACACCTTTTTTTTAAAAAAAATTAACACCCCAAAACCATAAAAAATTGACGTTATTAACACATTGAAACGGGGGCTTACGTGGTAGATAAGATTTGGTGATCGTGAACAAAACATATTTACATTCTCTTACAGGGGCATGAAATGAACTAAAATGCGTATGGGTTTACAGTCTCATTCCAAACCGGCCCTAATCAATATTGCGACTGGCCCCTTTTTTTGCACGTTTTAACTGGGGCAGAGGCCTCAGCCCGGGCCCATTTTTTCACGAGTGACCTACCCGTGAGGACGTTTTTTTAGTTCCGTTGCTTAAACCCGACCGGGCAAAAGATAGAGTTTAAATTTTTTAGAAACAAAGCAACAAAAACGTGAAATGATTTTTTAATCTGCAATTGGGGGTTTTCTGGAAACTACTTTTAAGTTTTTAAAGCAGAAAAAAGGGAAAGGGAAATGCACAGTAAAAAAGTGAATGAAGTGGTTGAAACAAAGAGGGAAATTTTTGCCCTTCCTAGCCGGAGACTGAAAAAAATTTTCGTTGTTTCTCCATACATTCAAAATTTCGCACGTTGGACGTCTTTAAAATGAATTTTAAAACAAAAAAAAAGACTTAAAACCACGTTTGAAAGCATGAGGAATCAGACGCTTTTGGGGTTTAAAGGGCGCCGTCAATTTTTCCCACTGCGAACAACAACAAAAACCCCATAAAAATGGGGGAACTAATCAAAAAACCAGTCAGTTCCTCGCCACCACTGCAGGGGCTGCCCGGGTTGAGGGGCGCTGGCTGAGAAGACAAATTTAAGTGTCATTTTTTTTTCTATTTTTATCCAAAATTTCCCCAAAACTCGCTTTCTTTCAATGATTTACAGCAAACAAAACCTTTCTGAAATACTGCCCCCAAACCCCAATTTTTAAAGCATTCTGGCTTTTACGGTGGGAAATTATAGCAATTTTGCAAACCGCAACAAACTCTGCTATGACTTGCTCTAAAATAGTAACGACTGCAGAGGGTTTTCAAAATGAAAATGACGGGGCTCTAATATATAACGATCAGCTGTACGGTTCAAAAAAGTAAATGACGCGGCTCTAAATTAAAACGATCATCTTTAGGTTTGCTGCCCTATGACTTTCGCCTGCCCTGTTTGGGCTGGTTATTGTTTTGCTTCGCCCTGCTTTAATTTTCTGCTTCAACGCCCTGCTACCCTTCAGGTGCCTTTCAGACAGCCGCCAAAAACTGAAACAGATCCTCTTTATTGATTCGGATTCTGCAATGTTTTGGTGCTGTTTGTTTTTTTGTTTTTTTTTGTTGTTTGTTTGATTTGTTTGTTGTTTTTTGGTGTGTTTGTGTGTTATGTGTGGGAAAGAGTTTTTCTCCCTACAAAGCAATGAAAGTAATCCAGTCAAAAACCTGCTATTGATTAACAAAATTTTAATTTAAAACCCACCACCCCCCACCCCCTACCCACCCGCACACATATATAAAACCCAATACTCACACGCGCTTTTCTATTTTCAATACCATTAAAAAACAAACAAACAACGGCTTTCCTTTTTGATTAGTTTTTTTTTACATCTAATAAATTTTATGGGCCATTAATTAATTCTTAAATTTCCTGTTTTTTTCCAAAACTGAATTAATCGATAATCGCAAAACCCCGCCCTAGTTATGGCTTTAAACCTTTAAACTGAAATGGGATTCCATAAAAAAAAATTTATATCTGTTCTTAACTGTTGAAAGACCATACAACTTTTTTTACAAGAAAATCAAGGGGTTATTCCCTTTTAAAATTTTATAAACATTTCCTGTACTAAATCATAAGCTCTGCACACTGTGAAAACCTAAATTTTAGCCGGGCCCCTTTGGGAAAGTAACCTTTCTTTCTTCTAGGGGGAAATGTTTAGAAATTTCTGAGGTTTGCTTCTTAAATTTTTTAACAATAACCATTTTCGCCAAGTACCTTTAAAGAAAAAAAATTGTAATAACCACACTTTTTGCACAGAGTTATTTGATTGCCCGCCTCATTACTAAAAATTGATCCGTTTTTTTTGGGGCTTCTTCAGAAAATTTTTAGCCACATAATTTTTAAACCCCAATTTCTTTAAGGCAATCCTACAACTTCCGCCCAATTGACAATTGGATACGTTAAAAACACACGCCTTTTTGCTTGGTGATATAGATTACTTTTTTTATAACAATTTAAAAAAATTTAATTTAAAATAAACGAAATGTTATAAACGTCCGGGGGACTGACCCTTGCTGCTTTTCTAGTATGCTTCTACTTCTAGCCAATTAATAAATTAGAACAAACAACTGCTTCCTTTTTGATTAGTTTTTTTTACATCAAATAAATTTATAGTATCCCAAAATTTAATTCTTAAATTGGCTGTCTCCTCAAAACTTATAACTGATAATCGCAAACCCCCGCCCCAGTTGGACAAAACCTTAAAACTTTTTGACAGATTGCCAGCAAAAAAATTTAGCACATTTCTTACTCTGTAAATGGACATACAACTTTGGGGTTCACGAAAAATCAAAGGTTTTTTTTTCCCTTTTAAAATTGATAAACACTTCTTTTGTACTAACCTTAATTTTTGTTACTGCGTGAAACCAAAATTCGAGCAGGTCCTTAGGGAAATGTCTCTTTTTCTTCTTCAGGGGGAAATTTATAGTAATTCTGAGGCTTCCCCGTTAATTGTTAACAATATGCCAAATTCGCTAAGTTTTTTCTTTAAAGAAAAAAAAGTTGGAAACCATCGGGTATTTTTTATATGAGTTACTGATTGCCTTGTTCGCCATTAACATTAATCCATTATTCTGACCTTTTCAGATATTTCCCCCAACCTTTAAACCCAATTTCTCAAAGGGGCAACCCTATAATTGCCTCGCCTATTGCAATTGGGTAGGTTAAGGGCAAAAACGTTTGTTTGTTGGTTTTATTTAGAGCGCACTTTTTTATAACTATTAAAAAATAATTTTAAAAATGGTGCCTTTGAATAATTTGAACGCTTCTTAATGTGGACTTTTTATAACCCAAATCTTTGGACTTCAGAAATTTAACCATTCAAAATGGATCATAGGTTCCAATTAGATTTTTAAAACCCCCTAACTAGATATTTAAATCCGCCAAAAAAAGAGTGACAAGTACCATCAGCATGGACACCCCCACCCCCAGGGTTTTTTTTTTCCAAATCATTTACTTTTTTGCTTTTTACTGCGCCTACGGGCTGGGTTTTCATATGCAACCATTTAAACCACCCAAAATTTTTTGTAAGGGCAGAATAAACTTCATGTTTATTACCGTACAGACGAAACTAACTGAACTACAAGTATTTCTCCCAAACGACAACCTTTTTATCCATTCAACCCCCAATGAACAATAATCATATAAAAAGAATCTAAAAACAAATTTTTAACATTGATCCTTCAACTGATTTTAGGCAAAAGTTAAAACCCATCGGGGTTAGGCCCATTGTATTTGGGGGGTGAAAAAAGAGAATAAACTTATACTACGGGCCCCCCACCCCTTCTTTTCCCAAAAAGCACAATTTTAGATTGGGATCAATAGAAAAAAAACCCACCCTAATCCTGGACAACATTTATCTTAGAAAAAAAGAAAGGGCCTAACAAGCCGCGGAAAAAGACTTAATGACCCATAAGGAAAAAAAAAACTTTTGGTGTGATTGGAGCGAAAGCACAGACCAAGTCTAGCAATTGATCAGTCTACGGGTTTGATGCCAGAAAAAAATTTCTACTAATTTAAAAGATGCTTTTTAACTCTGATGTTGATTTCCTGCCACAAAACAAGGTATCAAGAGTTCTTGCACATGCTGGGTCAAAGGTTGACTTTTTTGTGGGCATGGTTTAACTCCTCCCCCTGACCTTAGCTGCAATTGGCAATACAGAATTATAATAATGAAACCCCATAGCCGGAACCACAAGACTTGGGCACAATAAAGGGGTTAAACAAAAGGGCCCCCCCCACTTTTTAAAAAAAAGTACCTAGCCCTAAGAAAGCGATCCATTTATAAACCCCCCCAAAAAGCCCCCACAACTAAAAGCACCCAGAAACCGCCACCTGTTAATCAAAACCTCACACGCAGTCAACACAGCGAAAAGACAGCCCCGTTTGTTTTTATTTTACTGATTTTAAGCTATCTTTAAATTTTTACAAAAAATTAATCCAGCCTAGCACTCCTAGCGCCCCACAGATGGTCACCATATAACCAGCACTTTACCAAGTAGCAAAACCCCAACAAACAAACGCCTTTATGCCGGGCAGGCATCAAGCCCCTTTGGGCAGCTAACTTTTTTAAAGGGGGGGCTAGATGATCAATTTTTTTCTAATCCAATTTTTTACCAGGCTAAAGGTGTTGGGGGGGGCACGGCCCTTTTGGGCGCACCACCCGTTAAAGAAAAACGAGTGTAAGATAGAAAACCCCAAACACCTTTAATATACTAACTATTTAATCCCCTCTTCTCTAAAGAAATCCCTTATTCTTTCTGCAACGTGGGTTTTCAGAATATTTTTTTTATAATTCTCTGTTTTCGGGGTTTTTGTGATTCTAGTTTTCCCCTTGAAAATAAAAATCGCGTTTAAATGCCCTTCCCCTTTTTTCCCCATTAAAACCCTTATTTTCTGCTGTATTCACCTTTTTTTCTTGCCCTAAATTGTCATCATCTGCACAGCGAGTTTTTTTTTTTTCTTCTTCTATCTCTCTTCTACTTACAAGTTCTGCTTTTTTGGGGCTTTAGTTCTTCTCTTATTTTCGAAAAGCAGCTGAAAGGGCCAGGTGTCGCGCTCCGGCAATGGAGATCCCCAATTGTTGCTAATGTTTCTCTGACCGTCCCCTCACTTAAACTCTTTTTCAATTTCTGCTATAGTTCATCTCTTCTGTTTAAATCTTAAAGGTATGTTGTTTTTAGATTGGTTGGCAACCTCCCCCCCAAGTTCGTAAACACAACGCTTTGGCTAAAAAGCTGAAAAAGGGTTTTAATTGTTCGCCTTTAGCAATAGGGAGTTTTCGCCTATTTTCTTAGTTTTTACAAACTTTTTTGGGGTTTTTTGCGTTAAGTAACCTTTGCGCGCCCCCAAAAACCATTCTTATATACAAATGCCCACCATCCCTCAAAATCGTAGGATCAACACTTCGGGGCAGCTCTCGCCCTATTCTTCATAGAATGATTAAATTTTTTTCTCGCAATATCCTTGACGTTGGCTAGAGAAAAAAACCGCCCCCCTTTTTCAATTTCCCCTTGCTGAAGGTCCCAGTTCTGTTTCATCTTTTCCAACAGGATCATGGGGCAAAATCTTCATCCATTTTTTTATTTATATTCTTTTTTTTTTTAAAAAAAATGAACTCATACGGTTTGCCCCCTATCCATACAGAAAAAGAAGGAACCCCAGGGCGAAAAAAGGTATAAGGCAAACTGTAATTATTTAAATACTCCCAACAGTTACCTGAACAAACTTTTAATAGTAAATTCCCGGATTTTGGGCGCGGCGATGTTATAATGCCGGGCAGCAAAAATACATTCAAAAAGATTTTAAAAAGAGGGATCTTAATGCACTGTTGTTGCAATTTAGGCAGGCAATCTTTAAACTTAGTAAAAAACTGGAGGGAGAGAATTTTTTGACAACAGGCAGACATTTTTGCCCTCTATTCGATCTAGGGCTGCCTAAAAAAAAAAAAAAGAAAATTTATCAGGAAACAAAGCCAAACGGTCTAAAGCACAGGCTTAAAAGCGGGAGATGCAAAGAATGATGTTAAAGATGGGGCTAGCAGAAGCATTTGGAAACAGATTCTCTCCCCTAAAATTTTGAGCTGTTAAAGAGCATATGCCATATTATCAAGGGGCGCTAAAAGAAAAACTTATTTATATCAAACATTTAACCCTAGCAATTCTTTTTGTTCTGCCCTGATGATCCTTAGCTAAATACACAGTTAGCGACATTTCTCTTGATTTTGATGTTTTTAAAAAACCCTAAACTGGCCAGAACAATCTTAACCCAAAATAAAAATAAAACATTTTTTATTATGAAAGATTATACACGCCATTACAGAAAAAAAAAAACACCGAGACACCCTCTCTGAACATGCACTAAACATTCTTTGAAGTTTTTAAAAAGGGAATTTTTTGTTTTTTTACTAAGGAAAAAACCCCTTTTTAAAGGGAAAACAGAAGCGTTTTAAAAACCAAAAATTAGAATTTACTGTGTAATAAAGGCAATCCGATCAGTTGTATTCGGCCGCGGACTTTTACCTCCCAACACTTTAAGAAAGTTGTTTGCGGGAAGGTAGGAAAAGGGGATCCTGCTTGTTTCGCGTATGTAAAAAACTTCGCCTTTATGATTAAATTTAAAAACAACTTAAAAGTAATATGGCGGGGTTAATTTTAGATCCACATTTGCAACGATTGTTTGGAGGGGAGAAAGGATGGGACAAGAGGGTATACAAATAAAAATTCGCAAAAAGCAAACGGAAACGCGCCAATACAATCATTTTTTATGGTTTGGGGTGCTCAGAAAAACATTAAAAAACAGACTAAAAGCCCTTACTAAAAGCAAAGAAAATTCTAATAAAAACAAGGAATTTAAATTTTTGGCCCAAAAGACCGCACTGTTCTTATCGGGGGATTACGGGATGGGGAAAAACGTACCACTTGATTTTTTTACAAACAATTAAGGTTTTTAACGAACCATTGTTATATTCGCACAACATTAACACAACAATTTTACAAAAAAGGAAGTTTTTTTGGACAACATAAAAAAAATTTTTATTTATCCTACGACAAACTGGGCGATTTTTGAACATTACTTAACATTTGGGGAACTGAAACACTTTTATTATTGATGACTGTTCAGCTAAACAGACATTTTTAAAAAAAGAAAAGCCTTTCAACTAGCCTTTATGGACGTCACGCCCAGTTTCTGTGTGGCTTTTAAACCAAAAAAATAATGCAGTCTTAAAAATTTTCGATCGCTTAAAATCGGTTGTTTTATTTTACACTAAGGACAAAGATATTTTGAAGAATTTTTAAGTGAAATTATATAAAAAGGGGGAAAAAATGTTAAAAAAAAAAAAAAAGCATTTAGAACACTAAGCACGCTAACTAGCTACGGACTGACCCGCCAGTTCAATATTTTGGGGTTTTGTAGATTTGTTTTTTGTAGATTTTTATTGTAATTTTTATTATTAATTTTTATAACATTTTGTTTTTTATAAAAAAAGTCCGAGGGGCCAAACAAAACGAACTAGCTCCAAAATGCACGCATAAGCAAAAGACCTAGACACAACTGTTTTTGATCTAATGGGAGTGCGGAAATGTCTATGGATTTGAATATACAATGAGGGGGTTTACAACGAACAAAAATTGAAGAAAAAAACGACGAAACATCCTACCCTAGAAAAAAAAAAAATTTTAAAGAGAAAAACGATTTTGGCAACACGAATACAAACTTTATAAAAGAGAGAATCTTGGTTTACTTCCAAAATTTGTTTGGGAAATTTAAAGTTTGAACTACAAAACCCCAATTATACTTTGATAAGAAAAAAAATTTTTAGAAAGGCGGGGGGAAATGAAGGGCCCATTTTTTTTTAGCCTGGCCCGGGAACACAACAAAAAAACAATTGAAATAGTTTTGGCAGGGCTCTAATAAGGCTAAGAGAAAGAAGCCCTTAGCTGAAGGGGGGAGCGACCCGTCGGTTTAGAATTTACCCCAAAACAGAACACCCCAGCAAAGACGATGTTTTTTTCCCTTATTTTATTACTCCGGGGGAGGCACCCATTTCCAAACTACCTAATCGGGCATACAAAAAAAGGCTGAAAACTTGATGCTCCCTTTTTTTCGGATTGCAATTACAAAAAAGGGAGGCAAAATAAACACCCAGTATCATCTGAAAAGGTTACGGGGAAGGTTGACAAAGAAAAACAAACATACCACTTTATTCTCTTTAAGTCTGTTAATTTTATTCGTTTTACTCTTTTTTAGAATGCCCCAGAAGGATTACAAAAAAAATTTACAAGTTTAAATTTAATAAAAATATCTTATAAAAATGGAGTTCACATTTTGGGTTAAGCAAATACAAACTTAAAAAGGAAATAGAAGGCGACTTGGGATAATATAGAGTTACTGAAAGAAATAGGCTAAACCTTAAATACCTTTCTTTGAAATTTAACTGGCTCATCACGTAGCTACGAAGTGCTGGTCGGGCATTGCTTTTTTAGCTAGTGGGGGGGGGCGCCACCTCTTGGCCTTAGGGCGCCTCGGGTTAGGTTAGGGACCATGTCTATGATTTTAAGGTCTGTTTTAAAAAAATAACTCCTAAATTTCAAAAGCACCTGCCATTGTGCCCCACATCACAAAATTTTTCAATTTAAAATTAAAAAAGCAAACATTTCAGGATGAAAACAACGGGCGAAGAATTTCAGAAGCTTTTGGCCGGGGTGATTATAGACCAGAAAATTTAACTTCAAAAGGAGGGGGGAAAGACTTTTTCTTCAGACAGGGAGACACTGATGCAATTAAACAAAACTTAAAAACAAACACATGACAGTTAAACCCAAAATAGGCAAAAAAAAAAAAATTTTTCAAAAAAATAAGTTTAACAAAAAAAAAACACTTTTTTTTTGTTAACTAACTTGTTTTGGGGGAAACTTGCAGCTCTTCACGAACAAAGGTCTTTTTGGGGGGAGGCTTTTGACGCAGTAGCGCCGCAGAAGAAATCTCTCTAAAAAATAACGGGGGGGTCTTTTTTCATAATTCTTTCAACTTCATACCATCTACCTCCAATAGGATCTGTGGCTCAATTCTAAACACACCTTCTGCCTCTCCAGGAGCATCAAGATCACTTTTTTGTCCAAACGCAAGATTTTTTTATCCCCTCCATCTCAGAATGCTAATTTTTTTTTAAATTTTTTCGCGGGTTTCTGGCTTCAACCCCGTTGCTTTTTAAAAACTTCATTTTTCAGGGGACGTAAGACTGCTGGGAATCTCCAAACCCCTTCTGTTTTCGTTTTCTTACTTCTAGTGCTTCGATGTCCAAATTTCTTGGATTTGCAGGTAACAGGGGTTCCCCTGATTCATTTAAAATTTTCTACTAGGGGTTTGATCGAGGTTGCCTGGGATCCCCCTCCAACGTAACAGAGTTTTAAAAAAAAGCTGGGTTGGGAGAACCTTTTAAACTCTTTCCATCATCAAATTAAACCCTCCTTTGGGTACTTTAATGGGGCCCCTCAGTTATTTGTTGTAAGCCCCACCACAGCATTTACTTTTATCTGTTAAAGGTTCAGCGTCTTTTACTTGAAGCCATGTCAACAACTGCAAGCATACTTAAACTTTTTCTTCTAACTTTGTCATCGGGAGATACAGCAAGTCCATCTGGTGGGTGTCTTTGAACTAGTTAACAAAAACGAGGCCTTATTATCTTTTGGGGCAGGGAAAAATATTTCAAATTTCTTTTTTGAAAGCCAGCTTTCGCACTATTCAGACACTCACAGCTTTACTCATTTTTCAATAGCAGCTTTCCTTTCCAATACCCTTTGGAAAAATATATTTTTTTTTGCTTTCCCAAAGAAGGGGGTTTTTAATTGATTTTAAAGTTTGTGCAAGAATATAATTTCTCCCATACACCCACAAAAAAAACCAATTTCTCTATTTCTGTTTTTCTGACGGTTTATAAAAGTCAGACAAATTTTGGCGGTGGTGATTTAAAACTTCTTCCGTCACTATAATCCATTCTTCCTCATCAACGTCTGTAAATGTTGCTCTGCAAAATCCTTTTCTTAACTTTTATTAATAAATCAAGTGAGCAAACCCCCTTTTCTCATAACGTCTCTTTTCTTTGGCTAAATTTCATTGCTTTGTTTGGGGGTCTCCCACAACCCAATTTTCAAACTATAATTGCTTCCAAGAAGGCCAACATTAACATAGCTCCTCCTACCAATTTTAAATACTCCCGCCATTTTTTTTAAAATTTTATTTTCTTATAATTAAACTTTTTATGAAATAATATTTTCTGGGGTAATTCCCTCATAATAAAAAAGTCTTTTTGGGGCAATTCCTGTTCTCTTAAATTTTTATTAATGGGGTTTTAAGGGGCAATTCTCTTTCTCTAAGCGCCTCTCAAATTAGCTAAATCTTCTATTGCCTTGTTTTTCGTTTCTTTCTTATCAGACCTCAATTTTCTAAAAATAAAAGCTTTCCCAAAAGGCCAAAGCGTTAGCTCCTCCTACTATCAGGTCCAATCCGACATCTTTTTTATAAATAATATTTTCTAAATTAATCTTTCATGAACAAAAATTTTTCTGGGATAATTCCCCGTGCAAAAAAAAACTTTTGACGCAATCCCTGCCAGTAATTACAACATAACCTTAAAACGTCCTCAAATTTTAACCTTCCCCCGATCCGCCGGCTTTATTTTAAACATGTTTTTTCTAACACGCTAAGCCTATACTAAGACCGCCATCCACAGAGTTAAATCGTATTGATAATCTTTTTTTTTACTCATCTTTTTTTTAAATAAAAAAAAATTAAAATAACAAAACAAAGCTGTCTATGTGCTTTTTAAACGATAATCTTTTTTTTTTGGTTGTTAAAACAAAAAAAAAGTTTGCAAATAGTTTTGGCGAATCTTTTATCTTCCCATGGGGGCGGGTTTTTTTCCTAACAACATTTTGCAAGGGTTTAATAACTATAACACCGGGGGATAGGGAGCATAAATTTAAACCAAAGTTTTAAAAAACATGGTTTTAAAAGTTTATATTATTTTTTTTTTGTTTTAAAAAAGATTGTGACGAACTATTAAAGTGGAAAGGGGCAATCAGGCACTCAACAGACAACTGCCATAAAGAAAGATTATACTCCTGTCGTTGGGAAAAAAAAACAGTTTTAGGTGTTTAACTAAATATTGAACAATTCAACAACTGCCTACTCAGACATTGGAAGTACACGTAGTACGAAGCACACTAGGGCCCAAAAAAGGTTAGATCATGGTCGACAATGATAGTTTTTTTTCTAATTAGTAAGTAAGATAGGGCCCGGTTATTCAGAAAAATTTAAAAACACTTATCACAAGATCCGGGTTTAAAAAATCCAAAACTCTTGCATGTACATTATTTTCAGATTTGGGGCGATGTTATGCCTTTAAACATGGAAATTAATTACTTTTAATCAATTAATTTTGATCTTTAATTTAATCGCAATAAAAAAAAAGAGCGATTTGGGGAAGAAGATTGCAACCCCCCAGGACATCCCCCAGGGGCCCTCCAAAAGCAAAATGCACCCCCAAATGAATGTGCCACAATGGTAACGTTTTCTAAAACTAAAAATCCTGGGGGTATTGAGGGCCCGGGGGTAAACTAGCGAATGGAAAAAGACTGAAAAAGCAAACCCAAACACAAAACAAAAAATTTTTAGATAAATACAACACACCGCCAGCACCAAAAGCTCAAATTTAAAAACAACACAAACGCAAACAAACGATAAGATGTATTATTTTTATTTGCTGCGTTGTTGTTGGTGGGGAGTTTTAGCATACAAATGTCTAACGCAATACTTAGCACAAAGTCGCAAACCCCCACAACCCCATAAAAGAAGAAGGCCCAGCTTCCAAAAAAACGCAACCCCCTGCAGTAATCCATTTTCTATGAATAGTTTTTAATAACAAAAATAAAGTACAAGTTAAGAACTAAAAAGAAAGAAATTAATTATCAAAAGACTTTTTGTTAATTGCAAATAAATTACAATCAAGTGCAAAAAAAAAAAAGTTCTTGTTAAGACTATTAGGTTCTAAGTTTATTCTTAAATAAGTACTATTAGGGTTTTTAAATAAGTTTTTTTAATTTCTTAAAAGTAAAAACCAAGTCTGTCAAGTTAACTTTAAATTTTCCAAACCCCAGCAAAGAAAACCCCGGATTGCGTAAGTTCCTTGTTATTTAGAGACTAGGATTTTTTTTAAAAAGCATTGTGTTTACTTATGAAGAAAAGCGCAGATTAACATTTGTGTATGAAATACTTTGTTTTCAAAGAGAGCTTTCTTTTATTAGTGAATATACTTTTTTGACAACTTTTTTCTTATCCTTTTGCCTTTTTCATTACAGAAGTCTGGCTGCAACGCGTACATCTTTGACCGCAAACCAAATATCTTTTATAAATGTTCCTTAAGTTCATCCTTCATCTTTCCAAACCCTTTTTTTGTTTCGTTGAATGTAAAAAGGGCTGTCTTTTGGAAAAGTCGCATTGTCGACCATCCATCACTCCTTTAGCCCCTTCTTTTTTAAATCCTTTAAAAAGTCTTTTGTTGGGGGGTCCCGAAAAAAACATGTCTGTATAAAGAACTCTTTCTTCTGGACGCGGTTAAAGTAGTCTACAGAAATTAACATCAATAACTTTTTACAACTCTAAACATAAAGCCAAAAAACACCGCTTGTCCAACTTAAACATCCTTTTTTTTCACCATAATGCCAACCAAGCTGTCGTTAAATCTTCTAAAGCTTGAAAAGTTTGGTTTGAAGCAACTAATTGTTGGTTTTTTTTTGTAACTAATTTTACATCTTTACGTTTGTGTGGATTTTCCATGGTTTTGCCAAAACACTGTTGTTCATCATTTAAAGAAGTCTTTTCAAGCTCATGGGGGGGGGGGTTCTAAACATTTCTTTTTGAGTAGGCCTCAAAAGGGGTCTTGATCAAAAGCAATGATTCGTGAACACTCTTTTGTTTTTAGCCCTTCTTAAAAAACTGTAGGAGTCTGTAATACACACATATAGTTTTTTTTCGAAATTAGGCACATGTTTAGGAGGGTTCGAAGGACCATCTTTAATCTTCTGCGGGTAGGGGTAATCGTTATGGAGATCGGTAGTTCAAAAGATATTTTAAGTCCTTCCAAGATTACCCTATTGATTATCAGTGGAATGGGGGCAAAACTAACACAGTATTAAAAAAGGTCATTTTTTCATTGAAAAATTTCTCAGTGGAACGGCTACTCATGGCCCACCAACAGATTGTGGCGTCTAAGTACATTTGATATTTGGATGTTTTGTTAGGTCATAACACTAAATATTTGGGTTTTTACTTGCAGTAAGATGTAGGGCCCTGCAATACCTCCCCCTTTAAAACCCTCTCAAACATCGGAGTTGGGGGGGAACAAATTAAATCAATCTTGATGTTTGTAACTTTAAGAAGCATCCCAAGAAACCAGGGCCGAGATTAAAAGGAGGAGCTAATTTTTAATGTTTCTTCATGAGATCGTAATTCTGAAAAACGTCTCTAATAAACCCGCAGCCAATAAAGTTTGATCATGATAGTCACCCTTGTTTCACGGAATTTTTTGTCCAGGGGTTTTTGTCGATTCTAGCGAGTCTGTTATGCTTGCCCCTAAGCTAGAAAAAAAGCGCCCTTTTGGGGAAGTGATCTTCGTCAAACCTACCCACATTCATCTATTCATAAGGTAACCCTTTTTCGCACTAAAGAGGGTCAAAGTATTTTTAGTATTGGAAAGTCTTGTAGCGATCCTGCAACTTTTCCAAAATACCATCAGATGGGGTGAGTCCTAAAAGGATAAAGAGTCAAAGTAAAAAATCATGACTTTTTCGAAAATTGTGCAATCGGTAACCCTCTTATATTCAGAATCACTGTTTGCATGATGAAAAGAAATCGTACCCCGTAGGTTTTGAAAGAAGATAGGCATTTCCATGTCTTAGGTCACCTTTAAACTGGATTACAATTGTTATCCAGCCCCTCTAAAATTTCCAGTAATTTACTGGGGCCCCCACTGCGCTCTAAAATTCTTTTTGCAAACCAACGGTGTAGATGATCATAACTTCTTGGTCTTCAGGGGTCTAACAATTCTGAAAGATTTAGTTGGGGTTTTTTAACGATTGTGAAGTTGTTTATCTGCCTAAAAATATACTAGCTCATTGCCCTCTTAATCTCTGGGCGGGGTGACCCCGTCTGACCTAACACAATAAACGCTAAGAAAAATCTGATGGTGATTAATAAAGGGTTTTTTTTTGTTCTTGCTGTTTGGGCCAAGTACGTGGGAAGAATGATTCAAAAATAGCTGAAATAGTAGGGGCTCATTTTTATTTGTGTAAATTTTTAAAACTAACTTTAACCCGTTTAGGTGTAAGGATTTTGGTTTTAAAAGTCTAAAAAACTTTTACAAAGGCTCTATGACTGCCACTGCTTTTATAGTAGGAATTCGACCAAACACCTTCTACAAAGCTCCCGTTTTGCTTGGGTCTTGTATATAGGCCCCAAGCCTCCTTATTTTTTCTGATTAATACTAATGGCTCTTAGGGCCGGCAAACAACAATTTTACATGTTTTTTCAAGTGATTCGCCAAAGTAGGAGCATTTGGGGAAATCCTAAGGAAAAATGTCTACTAAGACCATTGTATACTTACCTGATTGGGTTTGTTGTTCTTCAAACTGAATATAAATTTAAAACTTACGGGAAGGTTTGTTACAAAATTTTAGTTCTGCTTTTAAAGCTTCATAAATTTGAAAACCCGTTTGCATGATTTTTTACAGGACAAGTGCGCTAAAACACACCACATAAAACACATTTTTCCAAATTTTGTTTTTTAAAACTGCTCGTTTTAACTCTAACTCTTTTGGAAGAAAATTAAAAATTTCCAAAATAGGAAGAAATTTTTTGCCTCAATCGATTTCAAGGACTGTCCCTTCAACCAGCCAAACCCCTTTAAATTTTCCTCCCCCTTCATTTAAACTGGAGCATTTTGCACCCAGTTTGAATTAAAGTCGCGATAGCTAACTTCTTTCGCCTTGTTGAAACCCAACTGGCATGTTAGTATCATCAGGCGTTATATAAACAATCGAACGGGCCCCGCACTTTTACTGGGGCTCCACTGAAAAGACCTGGGGTTTTTAGAAGCTTTTTCACGCTTTCTGAACATTTTGGGGTTAATGAGTCCATGTCCGCCTCACAAAACAAATTTCTTATTTGTTTTTTCACTACTGAATATTTTTTCCATCGATATTTTTTTCTGTCCCCGGGTTTTCTTGTGGCCGTCATTTTTAAACCAAATTTTACGTAAATAAAAAAAAAAATAATATAAAAATAATAAAAAACGCGTTTTTTTTCTTCGCCAAGGGGCAAAAACGCAAGACCATTTAAACCCCACAATAACACCCCTAATATTTTTACTTTTCGAAATCACACAGTCAATGCTCATCACTTTGATTGCTTCGTCAAAAAGTTCACTTAAATTTTTATATTGTCTTTTTCATCCCCAAACCCAATTCACTAAAATCAATGTTTAAAAACTTTTATTTTTCGTCAATATTCATTCACTTCTTTAAATCAGATTTGCGAGTTTGAAGCATTTTTTTAATCTAAATAAATAAAAAATAATTTAAATTTAGCTTTATTTTATTCACCTTTTCTAATTTTAAAAACTTTCAGGGTTTAAAGGTAACAGTTATCCTTCAAGTCTCAGACACATGTAAGTCAGCATCTTTTAGGGAATATTATCAAATAAATGGAAAAAACTTTTTAATTTTTAGGCAAAACTCTAATTTTACTAAGGGGTTCCATTTCGCTTTTTCGTTATTTAAAAATTTCAAAAATTCTGTTATAAATTCATCAAACATGGTTTTAACTCTTCTTTTTCAACTCCTCACAAACGCCCCCCCAAAACATCAAATATTTTTGTAACTTTTTTAATACGTGGGGGTTTATTTTTTTTAAAAAACCCCAAATTTAAAAACAAAAATACAAAATTAAGTAAGTAAGCCCTCCTCTTCTGAGCATTTGTTGTTGTTATCGTAAAAATTGATCTTCAATTTAAACAAATAGTTACTCCTTTGGGGGCCCTAAAACTTAGATTACCCCTCCCAAAAATATATAATCAAAAAATGGCAAATAAATTTATAATTTGGTTTGGGGCCAAAACTGGATTTTAAAAATACCTCTTTAACGCTTTCCGCATGTCTATCATTAAAAAGATCTAATTTAAATTTTTCAAACCGTTTTTTAACTGACTTTATCGCCCCCCTCTCCCAATCCAACCTAAAGATATTAATAACTCTGTAGCTAGTTCGGGGGCTTCATTTTTTAAAAACCCCCAAAAAAAAACAACAATAAAAAAATAATTTTCGTAAACCCCTTAATTCTTTGTCTCGAGAGAATGTAAATATTTTTTTTTCACGATCCCAAACTTTTCTACACGAACCCCCGTTTTAAATGTCGATTGCGTCAATTTTTGAGGTTTTGGGGTTTAAATTTTTTTAAAAACAGTGTTAAAATTGGTCAAAACTGACATGTGATGGACGTGATTTAGATGTGAAAAGGGGGGTTTTCGTGCAAAATAACATGGGTGGTCTTGAACAAACATTTTTACATTCTCTAAAATACTTCTGGAAAAATACATTCCTTGTGTTTCATATCTACCTTGTTTTAGTAAGCTGTTTTCTGTTTACACCGGAAATTGAATTCTTTATTTGTATATACTATAATTACATTTTTTGTGAAACATAAAGCGCCATCATATATCGCCTTATTTTTATTCATACTTTGAAATTGTTTTGTGTTTATATCTGTTGACAGTTCATTATGGATGATTTTGATAAATATGTTCAACAAGCGGAACGCTTGGGTTTTGATGGAGAAAAACTTACTAACTATGTGCAACAATGCATAGATAGGGCAGACAGGCTAAGAGAGAGAGAAGAAAATCAAAGGAAACTAGAGAGAGAAGAAAATCAAAGGAAACTAGAAAGAGAAGAAAATCAAAGGAAACTAGAAAGTGAAGAAAGGAAACTAGAGTTTGAAAATAAAAGACTACAGAGGGAAGCTGAAATTGAAGAAAAAAGACTACAGAGGGAAGCTGAAGAAAAGAACGTCAATTTAAGTTGAGGCAGTTAGAACTAGAGACCGATGTTGAGATTAGAAGATTACAGGCATCAAGAGAACCTCCACCAGTTCTACCAGTCGGTTCTGCAAGCGCGCCTCAGTCAAAATCGGCATATATTCCAAAGTTACCGCCTTTCGAGGAAAAAACGGATGACATCGATAGTTTTCTTTTCCGATTTGAAAGTCACGCAACGTCTTGTGGTTGGCCAAAGAAAAGTGGACATTGTATATTGCGTCGTTGTTTAAGGGTAGCGCTTTGGCACTGTACCACACACTCGTGGCGAAACAAAATTTAACTTGGGATCAGTTGAAAGAAGAACTCCTCAAGAAATTTCAATGTTCTGCTGATCGTTTTCGCGAACGTTTTCCGTTCTGTGCGCCCTGACAAAGGAGAATCGTTTCCGTCGTTTCTAATTCGTATGAGTCATTGTTTAGATCGATGGATCGATTTATCAAAAACGAACAAAACTTTTTCAATCACTGCGAGATCTCCTTCTTAGAGAATAACTTTTCAGAGCGTGAGCAAAGATCTGGCCACTTTCCGTAAAGAAGGCAATTTGAAAGCTTTGAGGAAATGTGTCAGATGGCTGATCAGTATTGTATCGCTCACCCAGATAAGGGCGTGGCTAGGAAAGGAGAATTTTCCATCTTTGAGTCTCATGCGTCATGTACTATCCCATCGGGACAGGGAAATTACAGGAAAGGAAATCGTGGGTCATTTCTGGTCCTCAAGGATATACCTATCCTAGGAATGGACAGGGATCTTTCCGCGGTTCGAGTGACTTTTGTCAGTACCAGTACTCACCGCCGGAAAAACCCGTTGCTCCTCAGCAAACGTTCCGAGGTCGTGGACAACGACCACCGCGTAGACCTTTTGGGCCAGTTCGTGGACAGAACAGAAGTTCACAAAATCAGTCAGCTGCCGATCAGACAATGCGATGTTTCTTTTGTGATGGCAAGTTCCATTTGAAAAAGAATTGCCCTTTCAAACCAAATGATTCAAAATCCGCATTAGTCTCCACTGATTGTGAAGAAGGCCTTGTTTTGGCACCACATCAATCTGTTGATGGACTGGTGTTAGAAAACGGAGCATCAACGGATTGCAGGCTTTGGTTTTGCGAGACACTGGGTGCACCATCGCTGGTGTAAGAAAATCGTTCGTACTTTAAAACCAGTATCTCAACACTGTCTAAAAGTGTAGGTCGTTTGGAGGCAAGATTGAAACGTTTCCGCTGGCGAAAATTTCGGTCGATACACCGTACTACTCTGGATTTCTACCGCCTGTGTTATCGATAACCCAGTCTGCGACTTGATCTTGGGCAATTTGCCAGGTGTCGCTACAGTAACATGGTGGTGCTGGAGGATCGTTCGTTCCTTGTCTTGTGAGTACCAGATCAACATCATAGAGCAGGGAAAGGCTACAAACTGCTAAAAGTCTCAAAACTGGATACTCCAGTTTACCCGAGATGATCCTAAAAGAAATGCAGGGAAAAGACGAGACGCTGACGACAATACTTTCAAAACTGCTAAACAGATTGTCACTGACATACTAAAGGAAAAAACCAACATACATACTGGACTCTGACATTCTCTACAGTGTGTACCTGGACAGGACAAAAAACAAGTTGTCGTTCCAAAGCCATTTAGAGAGACAGTACTACACACGCCCCTGATGCATGTTCGCGGGTCACTGCGGAATCAAAAGAACATTAAAGAGAGTTCTTGATTCTTTTTATTGGCCAGGTGTCACAAAGGAAGTTACAGAATACTGCCGCTCATGGTGACATCTGCCAAAAGACATCTCAGAAAGGTTGCGTCCATGTGCACCTTTGCACAAAATGCCTCTCATTTCCGTTCCATTTCGGAAGGTGGCTATTGATCTTGTTGGGCCTTTACCACTGTCTTCTTCCGGATATCGCTTTGGTGGATACAGCGTCAAGGTATCCAGAACGATTCCACTGAAGAAATTGATACAGTGTCTGTTGCTGAAGCCTTACTTGCGATTTTTCCAGAGTGGGTCTTCCAGACGAAATTCTCTTTGGATTGTGGAACGCAATTCATTTCCGATCTCATGAGAGAAATTTACAGACTGTTGTCAATCTCTTCCATTTCAACCACGCCATTCATCCCCAATCGAAGGGCATGGTTGAACGTTTCAATGGAACGTTAAAGTCCATGTTGAGAAAGGTTGCAAGGCAAGAACCCATGAATGGGATCGTTTGATACTGGTTTTTGCTTTTTCGCATACAGGGAAATGCCGAACAAACGCTGGGATTCTCACCCATTTGAGCTTCTTTTCGGACACTCACCAAGGGGTCCTTTGGATCTACTGTTTGACACAAGGGACGAAAAAGACGGACATACTTGACAGTAAAACTGTTTCCCAATACTTTTATGAACTGCATAATCGTTTGAAGGAAGCATGTGAGCTTGCTCAACAGTCAGCTGATAAAAAAAACAGATGTGTAAAAGGGTTCTTTGCAGATAGAAAAGCAAAGGCACTTCCTTCAGTGTAGGGGAAAAAGTCCTTGTACTACTCACTGATGAACATAACAAGCTTCGTGTTATGTGGAAGGGGTCCTTTTCAGGTGGTCAAAAAACTTTCTGCAGTTAATTATAAGATCAAAATGGCAAACACAAAGAACATGTTGAAAAGTATTTGAACGTACAAATTGTGCCATCAACCAGTCAGTGAATGGATATGTCCTATGTCAGAAAACTGATGTCAACATGACAATAAATTTTCAGTGATGATTTTGTACCCAATGTAACGTACAGGGACAGATCAAAGGTTGTGAAAACAGCAAATGTAGGAGTGTTAACATCTACCAGTGCAAAATGAAAGTTGTACCCCTTCCTACTCTTGTCTATAAAAGGTGAAACCTAGATGATGTGGTTTTGTCGAATGATTTTCTGCAAGTCAAAAAAACAACAGCTCAACGACATTTTGAAAGACTTTCAGGATGTGTTGACAGATACCCCAGGTACAGTGACTGGTATTGAACCCCATAGTATTTTAGTTAACTACTGAAATACCAGTGTGAACCAGACCATACCCCCTCCCATTTGCAAAAAAAGAGGTTGTCGAGAGAGAAATCAAAGTAATGCTGGATTTTAAAAGGGCATAGAACCTTCTACATCTCCGTACAGCTCACCAGTTGTATTGGTGGACAAACCTGATGGCTCGGTGCGGTTCTGCATCGATTACAGGAAGAGAATGTAAATATCTTCGTTCAAGACCACCCATCCTATTTTGCACGAAAACCCCTTTTTTACATACAAATCACGTCCATCTTATATCAGTTTTTTGGGCCCAAAAATTTAAAACCTGTTTTCTAAAAAATTAACATTTCCCAAACCTCAAAAATCGACGTAATCGTCAATTAAAATGGGGGGCTTACGTGTAAGATAAGATAGGGTGATCGTGAACAAAGATATTTACATTCCTCCAGGGACATAAAATCAACTAAACATTTTAAAAATTTATATGGCTTGACAGTCCACCCCAGACTGGTTCCAATCAATATTGGTTGTCGCACCCGCAATACAGGTTTAATCAATATTAGCCGAGGACTGCTTTGCACGGTCTGTTGCGGGAGGAAAGGTCCCGCAACTAAACTGCATTATTAATCATCATGTGATGGGCTGAGCTGTCATGTGTGCATGTTCAACCAATCGACAGGGTATGACATCATTTTTTCGCCGGCCGTCAGACCCCCCTCATTCTCCATGGGCAGTCAGGAGTGAAGTGTGTTTTTAGCGCGTTACTTTAAAGAACGAAAAAGCAGAGTCAAGCTTTGAAGCCGGGGCATCTTTACAAGAGACCGCAATGAATGTTAGTTCTCAAGAAAGCCAAACTGAGCCATTTGCTTATTCGGATGAACAAAAAGGGAAAAATATTGAAATACAAAAAGTATTATCAGGAAATGATTTTTTAAACTTGAAAAATTAGAACGCGGCGAGCCTTGCTCAAAAACCCAAACCCCGCCAAAAGAAGTCTAAATCGTTTGGGAAAAGAAGCAAGGAAAACGTGAAATGACAGTAAGTGAACTGGATGATTTTTACGTAATGTTTTGTAGAGAAACTTTATGATGAGCCGATTGAAGAAGTTTCTTTTATGAAGCTAAAAAACATGACTGAAATTACGCCTGTTTTACGGGAAAGCCGGTTCTGAGATCAAAGAGGAAATCGTAAAACTCTTCGGCAATCTTTGCTTTTAGGCCATGGCTTGAAAGAACAAAAACTGTTTTAAAAAATCTAACCCAAAAGCGTCCTGGGAGAATTATTGAAAAACGAAATTTTGATGGGAAACCAGGCTGTGTAGAAAACTGATGGAATTATCATTTTGTTTTTCTACTATCCAAAGTTCCACAAGCTCGGAATTTCGATCCAAGCTTGTATGAGAAAGAAAGCTAATTGTAAAAATATATGAAAAGGGCGACGTTGGTTTTCGCGAGCTCTGGCAGAGTGATTAAACGAAATCTTCGGGCTAGCTGTTTGTGAAAAATCAATACTAGCCTGGGATCGGGACCCCAGCCTAAAGGCAAAAAATACACCAAACTGTGTCACGTGCCCACCGACCGCCTCGTCCTAGAAGGCCCCCACAGGACTAAAAATACCCAGAACTCTGTCATTTCGCCCCCGACCCGCCGCATCCTAGAAAGGCCCTCAACAGGGCTAAAAATACGCCAGAACTGTGCCCACGCGCCCACCGACCGCCGCATCCTAAAAAGGGCCCCCTCCACAGGCCGAAAATAATACTAAGGGAGGTAACCCACCCACCCCCACCCCACGCACGCACACCCCCCCCACACCCCACTCACACACCCACCACTCCTGCACACACACCCCCCACACCCCCAACCCTGCCATGCACACACCACCCCCCACCCCATAAACACCACACTCCCCGTTTTTACCTACAAAGCATTTGCAGTAAACTAGGTCAAAACGATCTGTGATTAATTGACCTATTGATTAACCCACACACATAACTTCTTCTGATTCTTTCGCAAACAAGAGAAATGGATTAATTAATTTTTTAATTTATGATTTTATTTTGGTTTAAAAAATGAAGCCAAAGTATTAGAGAGCTTACTAATATATTTGATGAGTTGGAGTGGAACGATGGATGGTGAGGGGCCGAAAAGACATTTAAAGAGCAGGTTTGAAGAATTAATTACTGATCTTTTTAAGCCCAAAAATTTATGCGGAGAGCGTGAAGCAGGTCATTAGTAAAATACCAGATTCTTGGCCCCAACCGCTATAAAGTTGTTTTGCCATTTTAGTTGATAATATGGCTCCTAAGATGTTAACTGACTGTTTCCTACCACCCCTGAAGGGGAGTAGCTTTTCACTTTAATGAAGATCAGGTTTTACGATTAAAAGACTATAAATAACAGTTGAATTTACAATTAATTTTTTATTTATTTTAGATTTAAAAATGGCTGTCGAACTCAGTGAATCTGATTTAAAGAATTATAATGAACTATTTGACAAACAATGAAAGTACTAAACATTGTTTTAGTGAATTGGTTTGAGAATGATGTAAACAATATAATAAAAGATCATAGTGAACTATTTGACGAAGAAATCAAAGTGATGAAAAATTGACTGTAGTGATTTAGAAAAAGCTAAAATATTAGCAGGTGTTATTGTAAGGTTAACGTGTCTTGAAGTGTTGCAACGCTTGGGAAGAATAAAAGCGCGTTTTACTTATTTTTATTTACATTTATTTTTTTAAATTACGTAAATATTGTGGCTTTAAAAATGACGACCCAAAGTAAATTTGAGGACGGAAAACTATATACGATGGAAAAAAATATTAGGCAGTGACAAACAATTAAGCAATACTTTTAGTGAATTTAGACATGGACATCATTACCCTAACAAACGTTCAGGAAAGCGTGGCAATGCTATCTCTAAAATCCCAGAGTCTCTTCAACGCGACCCCATCAGTAAAATGTTGTTGGCCGTTCTGATTGATTTTTATAACGCCTGATGATAGTAACATGGAAGTCTGGGTTCAACTAAACAGAAAGAAGTAATCAGCTATCACGACTTTAACTCTGACTGCGCTGACTACATGCTTACACAGTTTAACCACGCCCAGTGAAGAGGCACAATACCGGGGGTTCTGGCTGGTCTGAAAGGACAGTCCTTGAAATCAGATTAAGACAAACAAAGTTCTATCCTATAGTTTGGGAATTCTTACCTTCCTCTTCCAAGAGAGTTAGTTTTAAAACGGCATCTTATCTCAGTTTTGGCCAACATTAACACCTGTTTTCTAAAAAATAAAAATGCCCAAACCTCTAAAAATCGACGTAATCGTCAATTTAAAATGGGGGGCTTAGTGTAAGATAAGATAGGGTGATCGTGAACAAAGATATTTACATTCTCTCCAGGGACATAAAATCAACTAAACATTTTAACATTTATATGGCTTGACAGTCCACCCCAGACGGTTCCAATCAATATGGTTGTCGCAACTGCAATACAGTTTCTAATCAAAATTAGCCGAGGGCTGCTTTGCATGGTCTGTTGCGCAGGAGGTCTGCAACTAATACTGCATTATTAATCATCATGTGATGGGCTGAGCTGTCACGTGTGCACGTTCAACCAATCGACAGGGGGTATGACATCATTTTTTCGCCCGGGACGTCAGACCGCCTCATTCTCCAGTGGGCAGTCTAGGAGTGATGGTGTGTGTTTTAGCGCTGTTACTTTACCCAACGAAATGGCAAAAGTCAAGCTTTGAAGCCGGGTCGTCTTCACAAGAGACCGCAATGAATGTTAGTTCTCAAGAAAGCCAAACTGAGCATTTGCTTTATTCGAATGAACAAAAAGGAATAATATTGAAATACAAAAAGTATTACAGGAAATGATTTGTATCTTAAAAATTAGAACGCGGCGAGCCTTGCTCAAAACCAACCCAGCCAAAAGGGAGTCTAAATCGTTTGGAAACGAAGCAAGGAAAACGTGAAATGACAGTAAGTGAACTGGATGATTTTTTACGTAATTGTTTTGTAGAGAAACTTGATGATAGCCGATTGAAGAAGGTTCTTTTATGAAGCTGAAAAACATGACTGAAATTACGCCTGTTTTACTGAAAGCCGGTTCTGAGAAACAAAGATGGAAATCGTAAAACTCTTTTGGCAATCTTTGCTTTTAGGCCATTGGCTTTTAAAGAACAAAAAATGTTTTAAATTTAAAACTAACCCAAAAGCGTCCTGGAGAATTATTTGAAAAACGAAATTTTGGATGGAACCCAAGCTGTGTAAAAAAACGATGGAATTATCATTTTGTTTTTCTACTATCCAAAGTTCCAAAAAGCTCGGAATTTCGATCCACAGCTTGTATGAGAAAAGAAAGCTAATTGTAAAATATATGCAAAGCGACGTTGGCTTTCGCAAGTTTGGGGAGTGATTAAACCAGTCTTCTGGCAGCTGCTGTGAAAAAATCAATACTAGCCGTGGGATCAGACTCCAGCCTAAAGGCTAAAAATACACCAGAACTGTGTCACGTGCCCCACCGACCGCCGCGTCCAGAAAGGCCCTCCACAGGACTAAAAATACGCCAGAACCCCTGTCAACTCGCCCACCGACCGCCGCATCCTAGAAAGGGCCCTCAACAGGGCTAAAAATACGCCAGAACTGTGTCACCCCGCCACCGACCGCCGCGTCCTAGAAAGGCCCTCCACAGGGCCGAAAATAATACTAAGGGAGGGAACTCCTACCCACCCCCCACCCCACGCACGCACCCCCCCCACACCCCACCACACACCCCCACTCCTGCACACACCACCCCCACACACCACCCCTGCCACGCACACACCACCCCCCACACCAAAACACCCACACTCACGTTTTTACCTACAAAGCAGTGTAGTAAACTAGGTCAAAAAGATCTGTGATTAATTGACCTAGTTGATTAAGCCACACACATAACTTCTGATTCTTTCGCAAAACAAGAGAAATGGATTAATTATTTTTTTTTAATTTATGATTTTATTTTGGTTTAAAAAATGAAGCCCGAAGTAGTTAGAGAGCTTACTAATATATTTGATGAGTTGGAGTGGACGATGGATGGGGAGGGGGTCGATAAAGATCAGTTAAAGAGCAGGTTTGAAGAATTAATTACTGATCTTTTTAAGCGCATAAATATGCGAGAGAGCGTTGAAGCAGGTCATTAGTAAAATACCAGATTCTTGGCCCCAACCGGCTTATAAAGTTGTTTGCCATTTTAGTTGATAATATGCTCCTGAAGATGTTAATCTGACTGTTTCTACCACCCCTGAAGGAGTAGCTATTCACTTTAATGAAGATCAGGTTTTACGATTAGAAAAGACTATAAATAACAGTTGAATTTACTATTAATTTTTTATTTATTTTAGATTTAAAAATGGCTGTCGAACTCAGTGAATCTGATTTAAAGAATTGTAATGAACTATTTGACGAAACAATGAAAGTACTAAACATTGATTTTAGTGAATTTGGTTTTGAGAATGATGTAAACAATATAATAAAAGATCATAGTGAACTATTTGACGAAGCAATCAAAGTGATGAACATTGACTGTAGTGATTTAGAAAAAGCTAAAATATTAGCAGGTGTTATTGTAAGGTTAACGTGTCTTGAAGTGTTGCAACGCTTGGGTGAAGAATAAAAGCACGTTTTAAACTTATTTTTATTTACATTTATTTTTTTAATTTACGTAAATATTGTGGCTTTAAAAATGACGACCACAAGTAAATTTGAGGATGGAAAACTATATACGATGGAAGAAATATTAGGCAGTTGACAAACAATTAAGCAATACGTTTAGTGAAGTAGACATGGACATCATTAACCCTACAAACGTTCAGGAAAGCGTGGCACATGCTATTTTTAAAATCCCAGAGTCTCTTCAACGCGAGCTGCCAGTAAAAGTGTTGTTGGCCGTTCTGATTGATATATAACGCCTGATGATAGTAACATGGAAGTCTGGGTTTCAACTAAACAGAAAGAAATAATCAGCTATCACGACTTTAACTCTGACTGCGCTGACTACATGCTTACACAGTTTAACCACGCTAGTGAAGAGGCACAATACCGCGGTTCTGGCTGGTCTGAAGGGACAGTCCTTGAAATCAGATTAAGACAAACAAAGTTCTATCCTATAGTTGGCAATTCTTACCTTCCTCTTCCAAGAGAGTTAGTTTTAAAACGAGCAGTCTTAAACATACATAATTCTGACAACATGTGTTTTATGTGGTGTATTTTAGCACATTTGCATCTGTTAAAAATCATGCAAACAGAGTTTCCAATTATGAACAATATAAGCAAGAGCTGAACTTTGACAACATAACCTTTCCAGTGAGTATAGAAAGTATATCTCAGTTTGAAGAGCAAAACAAACCAATCACTGTAAGCATATACAAATGGTCTGTAGAAGCCAATCTAGTGCCTCTCAGGGTTTCTCCCAACGCTCCCACTTTAGGTGAATCACTTGACAAGCATGTAGACTTGATACTGTTTGCAGATAGTACAAATAGTCATTATGTATTAATCAGAACAATAAGCAGACTTATGGCTTTTACATCAAAGAATCATGCTATAAAAGAGATTGTAGAAGGTGTTTGCTCAGAATCCCTACTATAAAAGCAGCTGCCAGTCATAGAACTTATTGTAAAAGTTTTGTAGACTGTGAAACAAACTCCTCACACCTAAACCAGGGTCTAAAGTTAGTTTAAGAATGTACACAAAATGAAAATGAGCCCACATGTGGTTTATGCTGACTTTGAATCGCTCTTGCCCCAATACTATGGTCCACAACAGCAAGAACAAAAAACAACCTTATTAACCACCATCAGATCTGTTCTTATGCGTTTATTGTTGTAGGTCAGATGGGGCACACACCCACCCCGAGATTTACAGAGACTCGACGCAGCTAGTAGATTTTTAGAGCAGATGAAAAAACTTCGTAATCAGTTATCCAACCAACTGACCTTTTAGACATTGTTATGACTCCTGAAGACCAAGAACGTTATGACTCAGCCACTCACTGCTGGATTTGCGGCTTAGAGCTAACAGCTAACAGTAAGGACGCGACAGTAAGAGACCACGATCACATTACTGGAAAGTTCAGAGGGGCCGCGCACAAAAAATTGTAATCTTCAACTTAAGGTTGATCCTAAGAAATGGAAACTGCCTATCTTTTTTCATAACTTACGAGGTTACGATTCTCATTTTATCATTCAAGCAGTGACTTCTGAATTGGGAATTAAACCGGAAGGTTCATGATCAGCCACACAA
>CM031625.1:40075559-40078059 GCA_018398815.1 Conus ventricosus
GAGAGAGAGGAAAAAAAGAGAGGGGGCAATAAAAAATACACATATTGAAGGTTCTGTATTATATCCAAAGGGGGTTTTAGGCGGTGTAACAGTTTATAGACTGATATAAATAGTATTTTGCAAATAATACAACAAATAAAATGCATAGTCTATATGTATATCCTTATCAAATCCAATTATGGCTAATGGATCAGTTATCTGCAAACTAAATGCACACATGCATTTTTCATTCATCAAAACCACCAGCATTTCCCAAAAACGTTGTATGACCGTACAATACCAAAACGTATGTGGAATACTGTCCTTAACAGAGGTACAGAAAGTACGAATATCGCTGTTCAATACACCCCTTTTTTCAGCACAACATTAGCACCAAGACATCTGTGTATTATTCGTAACTTAAACCACTTCATTTTTATGTCCGAAATTTTACTCAGATAAAGAAAACATTTTTTTCCAGTCATTTTCAACGTTCTGTTTTATATCCACTTGTACAGATTTTCGGGTGTGCATGATTATCTATAAAAAAAATGTCATAATATAATCTTGACCGTTTACAGACTGACGTTAACGTTTTGTAACATACATGCATATTTAAACATTCTTTTGTATTTTCAACTTTGATTTTTGTTTTTTGTATATATTCAGTAATAGCTGCTTTAATACCAGAAAAAGTGACAAAATTAATGTTTACATCATACTTTTGTTTAAATTGTTCGTAAGAAATAAACTGGCCATTGTCAAGCAAAGAATGAGCAATGCAATATATGCCCTTGTTGATCCATGCTTTTTCCTGAAATAGTCTTTTTCACAACTTGTATTTTGTTTGTATAAAAGACTGGTTCCGCAAGGGGTTCATAAGAAGTCTTAGAGTTAACTTTGTAGAAAAAATGTTGTACGCCATAAATACCTCTGTCAAAATACATTTGATTTACAGAAGGCAGAAAAGTATTTCTGGTTCATATTTCTCAATATCGCTTAAAAGTGGAAAGTTAGATGTAATAGTTTTCCATTGTGGTGTGTAGTCTGAACGTTTTGCAGCCACGTCAATTTTAGGGGAAAAAGCAAACGTTTTTTGTTCTGGTAGTCCAAGACCACCATTTTGGATACTTTTTGTTAGCAGTTTTTCTATTTATTTTGTCTGGCTTTTTATTCCACACAAATTTGTAACAGTAATTTTGTAAAGTCTGAAAAAGTGTCAGGTGGGTTAGGTAGTAATATCCAAAAATGGATGAGTTTTGATAAAATAAGCGATTTTAAAACTGCCACTCTGCCCAAAGGAGTTACTTCTCTTCTCGCCCAAATCTTGAACAAATATTTCACGTCGCTAAACTTTCAGAATAATTAATATTGCACAGATTTGCAAATCGTTGGTAAACCAGATTCCAAGAATTTTTAATCTTTGTGGGTTCCACTCCATACCTAAATGGTCCATTAACGAACAGCAGAATTTTTACAGCTCCCCAACCAAATAGCGCTAGTTTTTTCCAGGATTCATATATAACCCCAATATTCGACCAAACATTTCCAGTACGTTTATGCATGTTTCAAATGATTTTATGTCGCCTGCTAAAAGAAATTCCGTGTCATCTGCATACTGAGAAGCTTATGTTCGACTGTATCTATAACTATTCCACGTATGTTTACATTTTCCCGAATTATTAATGCTAGAATTTCAATGCATAATTAGGAATAAATATGGCGATAGTGGATCACCTTGTCTGCATCTGTGGTCTATCTCAAACCAACTAGAAACTTGACCATTAACAAGGACACATGAGTTGACATTTTTCTAGAATGTTTCAATCCATTTGCAGAAGCCCTGTTGAAATCCAAACGCTTTCAATACTTTAAACATAAAATCCCAGCTCACTGAATCGAATGCTTTCACAAAGTCAATGTTTAATAAAAGCCCTGGTAAGTTGTGTTCTTCTAAATATGCAATTGTGTCGTAAATGAGCCTAATGTTATCCCCTATGTATCTATTCTTAACAAAACCTGTTTGATCCTCATTGATGAGACCAGCTAAAACATTTTTTAAACGGTTGGCTATACATGATGACCCTATTTTATATACAACATTTAACAACGAGATTGTCTCCAGTTCTTCACAAAGTGTCTGGTTTATCTCCCTTTGGTATACATACAATTAGTCCCTGTCTTTGAACACAAGAAAGCTCCAGCCTTCTAAATCCGGCATTTAAAGCTCTGACAACAAACACCCCTATTCTGCTCCAAAAACACTTAAAAATTCTGTTGTGAAACCATCAGTGCCAGGACTTTTGTTGTTTTTCATGTTCTTTAATGCTATATATGTCTCCTCAAGTGTGATTTCGCCATCTAATTTATTTGCTTCGTCACGGTCTAAATGTGGAATATTTACAATAAGTTCATCCAAATCACAGTCGTCAACTTTACATTTTTTGTACAGTGATTCATAGAATCCTTGAACCTCATACAGAATCTCTGTTTGGTCATTTAGATATTGCCATGGTTATCA
>CM031625.1:40083059-40085559 GCA_018398815.1 Conus ventricosus
TTGTCGTTTTCATGTTGAAGGCATCATGCAAGGCAGTCTGTTGTCGTGTTCATACTGTAGGCATCATGCAAGGCAGTCTGTTGTCGTTTTCATGTTGAAGGCATCATGCAAGGCAGTCTGTTGTCGTTTTCATACTGTAGGCATCATGCAAGGCAATCTGTTGTCGTGTTCATACTGTAGGCATCATGCAAGGCAATCTGTTGTCGTTTTCATACTGTAGGCATCATGCAAGGCAATCTGTTGTCGTTTTCATACTGTAGGCATCATGCAAGGCAATCTGTTGTCATATTCATACTGTAGGCATCATGCAAGGCAATCTGTTGTCGTGTTCATACTGTAGGCATCATGCAAGGCAGCCTGTTGTCGTTTTCATACTGTAGGCATCATGCAAGGCAATCTGTTGTCGTTTTCATGTTGAAGGCATCATGCAAGGCAGTCTGTTGTCGTTTTCATACTGTAGGCACCATGCAAGGCAGTCTGTTGTCGTTTTCATGCTGCAGGCATCATGCAAGGCAATCTGTTGTCGTGTTCATGCTGTAGGCATCATGCAAGGCAGTCTGTTGTCATTTTCATACTGTAGGCATCATGCAAGACAATGTGTTGTCGTTTACCTGCTGTAGGCATCATGCAAGGCAGTCTGTTGTCATTTTCATACTGTAGGCATCATGCAAGGCAATCTGTTGTCGTTTTCATACTGTAGGCATCATGCAAGGCAATCCGTTGTCGTGTTCATGCTGCAGGCATCATGCAAGGCAGTCTGTTGTCGTTTTCATACTGTAGGCATCATGCAAGGCAGTCTGTTGTCGTGTTCATGCTGCAGGCATCATGCAAGGCGATCTGTTGTCGTTTTCATGCCGTTGTAGTGCCACGCTTTTCAACAAGGTAAATGCACTTCTCATATTTGATGCACACTTTAAGATATCTAAGCAAGGTTTAAAACAACATGGATTGGAACATCTGGGCTGCCTTAATAAGTCTAGTCTGTGAGTGATTATCCACGTATCTTGATTTTTCATTTCTCAACACATTTGAAAGGACTTAGGTTTTTTTGGTACCGGTGTTTTTGTTTGTATGTTTCTTGTCTTCTGAACTTCTTGTCGTCTTTCTCTTCAATGACATATGTTCCGGCTTAATTGTTTCTTTCTTATTTTGAAGAGGTAGAAGGCGCTAAATAACAGGTTTGAATCATATTCAACTCATATTTTGATAAGTGAATCCCATCATGAGTTTTTCTTTGAGATACCACCCCATTTCTGATTTTAAGAATTAGCATGGGACAGTGGTCAAATGATGACATCGTTTGGTTGCCAACTTTCAGATCGTGACTTAGAAACACTTGTGGGTCAGGTTTTCATGGGTTGAACATTTTTTCTGTGTACCCAGCAAAAGATTGCTCTGTTATTCACTTCTATGAAGTCAGAGCACTACAAGGAGAAGGTGAGCCGATTTTTATCATTCCATGCCGTGGAGACGGTGAATCACTGCCATATTCATTTTCCATATAGCCATTAGGCTAGGAGATTTTTAACCTCATTACAAAAAAAAACAAACAAACAAACAAAAACAACAACAACTAAGAACGTGGTGATTGTTCAAGTTGATACTTCAGTTTATTACATCTCTATCAGCTGGTTTTGTGTTACTCCACGTGGCCATTGCAGGTGTCATGTTGGAGAGCCAGTGAACTGCATGGTAGAAATAAGCAAGAAGCTGGGCATGTTATGTGAAAAGAGTATGTTTTGATACTTCAAGAATTACCATATCTCTATTCAGTCTTACAGTTGTTGATTAGGCAGCGTATCTAGTAGAAATGTCCAACTGGAAGAACTGATTATTTGCCAAGACTATTGCAAAACCAATGGCGTCCCTTCCCATTACATTCAAGTATTATTTTTGGTATTTGCAGGCTTTTCTTTCGTTGACAATGAATTGCAGATTAGGCAATATCAGCTCCATATAATTTGTAAATTAAAAATAAAAATTAAAAAGGAAATAAGAGGAGAGGTTTTCATCGACGCTGGCTTTGCTCATAAACAATTACCGTCGTCAGTACGCGGTGTCCCCTGCATCTGTTGGACCAGAACAGGCATCAGCTAACACCACAGAAGGGAAAACACCACAGAGGTGACTCGGTAGTAGTGCAGTGTCTTCTCATGTGTTAATTTCAATACATAGCATCAACTCACACCACAGGAGGGAAAACATCACAGAGGTGACTCGGTAGTAGTGCAGTGTCTTCTGAGGGGTTAACTTCATGACGCTTTCTCCCTGTGAATTGCCGCTGTAGGGATTGCGATGGAACTAGGCAGGATGTCGCTGTGGACGAGAATAGAACAAGCGGCGTGGAAATAAAGTCATTTTATAGTGGCACAGAAGATGGTACAGCAAAATATGAATATTTACACAAACAAACAAACTAATTAAAAAAAAAAGAATACATGTAATTAGAAATAGAAATTAAGCACGATTAGCATAGCCTGTGACCTTGAACACGGTACAC
>CM031625.1:40093549-40096049 GCA_018398815.1 Conus ventricosus
TCAGACAGTAGAAAGCAGTACCAGTAGAATAGCGATAGTAGGAGTAGATAGTAGTGTTAGCAAAGTGCCGTTAGTAGTAATAGCAGCAGTAGTAGTTGCTGTAATAGTGGTGACGTCAATAGAAGTACCAGTAATAGTAGTATTGGCGGTAGTAGCAGTAGCAATAGCAGCAGTAGTAGCAGCAGCAGTAGAAGTAGTAGTAGTAGTAATGGCGACATTAGTAGTTGCCGAAGTATTAGTAATGTAGTAGTAGTCGTAACAGTCGCAGTTTCAACAGAAGCTAGCTTCCGTTAGCCTAAGCCTCACGGTTTATAAAATGCCCCCTCTTTGAGACATAAAATAATTTTGAATTGGACCCTTATCAAAGTAATGACTTAAACCAATCATTATTAGCCGATGTCGTGAATGTTTTTACAAGTTTAGGAATTTGGGCGAAAGGATTCTTGAAAGTGTTCTCTTCATATTGAAACTTGATGTTGGCTTTAAGTTAATTCCAGCGATTTGTATGACAGAAAAAAAGTGTTCGTTTGTTAACCCGACGACGCTTAATCGAAAGCCTGGGTTCCGAATGCCTCAGATTTTATGCAGCTTTCAAACAGAAAACAGACAAGCTTCTGCACTAAGGTTCGGAAAAGAGTGTGTCGCCTCCACCCACCGGATAACAAAAAGTTAAGACCAACAATGCTTCAAGACCAAAACCAATGAAACTTACTGGTGGACGAGCAAAGCATCTTTGATGCTGACAAACTGACACGTGGACGATGCTTACTTGAACCGGAGGGGAACTGAATGGGCCGCCTGTGTAGTTCGCATTTGATGGAATGATTTCTAGCCATTTTCGGGTTGAAGTGTGTAGAGGCAAAAGTGCAGTACGACTTTAAGTCGGAGCACAGCTAAGCACTAGTTACACATACGTAGCGCTCAGACAACACGGTGATACGGCTCCTACAGACTACAGACACAACACGGTGATACAGTTACTACAGACCACTTAGAATCCACAACATGGTGATACGACTCCTACAGACTAAACAGACAACACTTTGATACGACTCCTACAGACTACAGAGACAACACGGTGATAAGGTTATTACAGACTAAAGAGACAACACGGTGATACGGTTACTGAAGTCTAAACAGACAACACGGTGATACGGCTCCTACAGACTACAGAGACAACACAACACGGTGATACGGTTACTACAGACTACAGAGACAACACGGTGATACGGTTACTACAGACTACAGAGACAACACGGTGATACAGTTACTACAGACTAAACAGACAACACGGTGATACGGTTACTACAGACTACAGAGACAACACAGTGATACAGCTCCTACAGACTACAGAGACAACACGGTGATACGGCTCCTACAGACTACAGAGACAACATGGTGATACGGCTTCTACAGACTACAGAGACAAAACGATGATACGGTTACTACAGACTACAGAGACACCACGGTGATACGACTCATACAGACTACAGAGACAACACGGTGATACGGTTACTATAGACTACAGAGACAGCACGGTGATACGACTCCTACAGACTACAGAGACAACACGGTGATACGGTTACTACAGACTACAGAGACAACACGGTGATACGACTCCTACAGACTAAACAGACAACACCGAAAATATGATATTTAGAATGTTATTTTGCAACATGGTAAAACTGAAAGATATCAATTTAAGTAACGTCTCTGTAGCCAAGAAATTGACACTTCTGAATATAGTGTAAGATAAAGCTTTTTTTCCTCTTCGTATATTTGTATTCATAACTAATAAACACCGCAGAAGCAAAGAATAACTATGAAACAAAAACTGTATCGAAAACAAAGTTTACCACTGAAAGAAAACCTGACTTTGTTACCTTTACATGTACGTGTACTCTTGCTATTTTTAACTTGTTATCACAATTCACCTTTCAATAAACTACGCTTTGACGGGATCTCCCGAAACATAGAATTCCACAAAATGTGGTAGACTAAACGAAATATTATGACAAATGCACAAAATGTGGTAGACTAAACGAAATATTATGACAATTGCACAAAATGTGGTAGACTAAACGAAATATTATGACAATTGCACAAAATGTGGTATACTAAACGAAATATTATGACAATTGCACAAAATGTGGTAGACTAAACGAAATATTATGACAATTGCACAAAATGTGGTAGACTAAACGAAATATTATGACAATTGCACAAAATGTGGTAGACTAAACGAAATATTATGACAAATGCACAAAATGTGGTAGACTAAACGAAATATTATGACAATTGCACAAAATGTGGTAGACTAAACGAAATATTATGACAATTGCACAAAATGTGGTAGACTAAACGAAGTATTATGACAAATGCACAAAATGTGGTAGACTAAACGAAGTATTATGACAAATGCACAAAATGTGGTAGACTAAACGAAATATTATGACAATTGCACAAAATGTGGTAGACTAAACGAAGTATTATGACAAAT
>CM031625.1:40103549-40111760 GCA_018398815.1 Conus ventricosus
TGAATATTTTGAATCTAAATGAAGACGAACGTCAGTAACTAATAAATTCTCTTCTTCATTTTTGTTGTAACTGCTGTATTCTATATCAAACTTTGCCTTTCTTTGTTCCCATGGTGGCATCATTGGTATAATAGGCATGACTGAAATATTGTGAATATCTATTTTGCTTTTACTCATAACGTCTTCAGTAAAATTCTTGATAGGCTGAAGAAGTGTTATGTTTTTTGCTCTCTTTGGGAATTCTGTTTCTGCATCTAAGAATATTTCTTCCTGTGTATTATTAACGACAGACAGACTTCTGATTATATATTTTGAAACTGCTAATTTTCGATGTTCTGTTAATGACAACATGTTGCTCTCTTTATATGTTCTATGTGTGTTAGAGTACATTGGGACACCAAGAGCTAGCTTGATAGCCCTACTATCTATGCTTTGTAACTTATTTAAAAGAGTATTTGAAGCACTGAAATACACCTCTTGTCCATAGGAGAGTACTGATCGAACTAAAGAAATTGCAAGGTGTAGTAATGTTTTGGTATTTTAGCTCCATGTCTGTTTATTTATGATTTTTAAAAAGTTAAATCTTTTTCTTGCTTTATAAATCAAATATTCAATATGAACTTTCCAATTTAATTTTGAAGTTAAATGTACACCTAAAAACTTAACAGAATGCTTATAAGCAAGAGGGTTTCCATCCAATACTAACTGAGGAAGAGTTTTAGGATTTTCACCATTATTAAAAAGCATAAGATAAGTCTTTTCATAAGACAACTTCAATCCATTTTCTTTCATATATTGATTTAGATTATTGAGTTCTCTTTGGTATATGTTTTGAACGTAATGAACAGTTCTTTTGTTAGTATGTTTCCTCAAAGATGTGTTGATCCAAATAGCTATATCGTCTGCGTATTGCACAACATTTGTTGTTTTTGATAGACAGCTTGGTAGATCATGAATTAATATATTAAACAATAATGGAGCTAGTACAGATCCTTGTGGAATGCCAATATCAATTCTTTTCGTTGAAGAGTAGACATTTCCCAGTCTGACTTGTATTGACCTATCTGATAATAAATTACTAATGTAGTGATAAGTTATACCTGTTATTCCATTTTTTTCAATTTATATAAAAGTCGTGCATGCCAAACACTATCATAAGCTTTTTGTACATCGAAGAATGTGGCAAGTGTACTTTTTCTTTTGGAGAATTGTTTCTTTATTTGAGTTGTAAGTTTAACTAAGTTGTCTGTTGTGCAACGTCCTTTTCTAAACCCAGCTTGACATGTAGGAATGATATTTTGTTTTTCACAGTGATAAAATAATCTTTTCTGTATAATTTTTTCTAATAATTTACCCGCATGGGAAGTTAAAGCTATTGGTCGATAACTACTTATATCTGATCTCGGTTTACCTTGTTTTGGAATAGGAATTGCAATTGACTGCTTCCAGATTTTAGGAAGAGCTTCATTTAACCAACATTTTTGGTAAAACGAAAATAACAATTCTTTCCAATTAAATGGTAAATGAATCAGAAGCTGATAAGAAATGCCATCCAGACCAACAGAAGAGTTATTTGAAGAAAATGACTCCAGTGCTTCAATAAATTCATCAAACTGAATTGGTGCATTAAGATAGTGTGTATTGTCAGGATTTAGGTCAACATAGGAATCTCTACTTTCCTCTTTATTTCTGTAATGAACACTATCAGCATCCAGATTTGTGGATAAGCTGTTGCTAGTAAATGTGTCAAGAAACAGTTCAGCTTTTTCTTTAGACGTTAGAAATTGCTTATTCTCTATCTTTATGGGAAAGATTGGTAGCGTGAATCCGTTTTTCATTTCTTTCACCTTTGCCCAGACTTTATGTAGATCTTTTGATTCATGTACTTCAGTATTGCAAAAGTTAGTCCAGTAGTTTTTCTTGGCTCGGGCCACAACTTTATTGCTGTGAATTTTTGCTCTTTTCATATCTTGAAAAAGTTCTTCTATATTGTTATCTATATCATTAGAAGAATAACTGACCTGATCTTTCTTCTTGGCCATTTCCTTTTGTTTTGCTATAACAGCTTTTAACCACAGTTTAAAGGATTCTTTTTTATGTGCCACAGCCTCTTCACATTCTTTTGTCCACCATATGTTTCCACTATGTTTTGGGTTTGATGATCCTTTTAAAACTGGAATAGACTCAGTAGCAGCATTTAAAATTGCTTCTGTTAGGTTAGAATAAAAAGTGTCAATACAATCGTTTTCAAAGGATCTGATGTCATGTGTCATTAAGATATTTTGGAAAGACAACCAGTTAGCAAATTTATATTGAAACTTTGGTATTTTGTCTCTACACTCATTCTCGGTATATCTACCAACTTTTTCTTCCAAAATTATTTCAATTGGAATGTGATCACTTCCTAAGCTATCCTCGCACACTGACCATGTACAATTAATTGCTAATTCTGGTGAAATGAGTGATAAATCAACCGAAGTTGCTCTGTGATTGGGTACATCTGGTATTCTAGTGACAGAACCATCGTTTAATAAATATAGGTTTGCATCAGATATGTTTTCAATCAGACGGTTACTTGTAACTTTTGTGCAACCATTCTCCCAAAACGGGGCATGTGCGTTAAAATCTCCCAAAATAATCCATTTTTGATTTTTTGCATCTAGTTGTTTGATCCAATCCGTGTTGTCGTTTACTGGACCATTTGGAAGATAGACAGACAAAACGTTCACATTTAGCTTGTTATTGACTTTGATCATAGCTCCTGTCTTGTATACAGCCTCTATTTCATTTGATATGTAAGTGGAGGATAGTTTGGAGTAATTCATGTCACGTCTTAAGTATAACGCAGTTTGTACTTTCGTTGATGTTTTGCAATCCTGAAGTAATGGAGGATAAAAATAGTTTTGTATCTTTGGCAACTTATTGCTTTGCACATTTAATGACTGAAGTGCCAATACGCAATATGAGTGATTTTGTAAGTGACGTTCTAAATACACCAAATTGGTGTTTAATGATCTACAGTTCCATTGTAAAATCGAAAATTTAGACATGTCTTGAAATAGGACCAAATCAATACCTAAACTAACAATATCAACAAACAAAAAACTAAACTAATTTACTCTGAGCAGAAGAGGAGGAAAAAAAAGAAGAAGAAAAAAAGGTCCAAATGAAATTATCAGTCGACAAACTGATTGTGTTCTCAGTAAGAATGTGTCCTGAAACACCATCGGGAACCACTGCAGATACATTATACACGGTTGATAGGATGTTCCATATTAAGCATAACTCTTTAGGCGAAATTGTTAGTGAAAGATGCTACCCCCATCTCTGCAGTACATCATACATGTTCCACCGTGGACCGGGAATGCCAAAGAACCGATGATGACCATGGGGAGGACCTGGTGCCTGAAGTTGATGCCATCTGCCTGACGAAAGCTGAATTCTCACAGGTTTCTTCGGCTTCGTCCAGAAGAGATGTCGCAGGTGTCTCCCCAAACTGGCCGCCAGGATGCTGGAACCTTCAAAAGATGGATGAATGGCATCTTGAAGATGATAAGTGTTCAGTTGGTCATGCGAAACAAAAGTCACTTGCTTGTCTTCAAACAGTTCTTTCACTACTAGAGCGTTAAAAAGCTGTCTTTTCATGTCGAGTTCTTCATTCCTGACTGGCGCAAGTTTACTGATGACGAGCTTAGTGCTCTTGAAAGATTTGCGTATGTTTTTGACTGAATTGACGAATCTCTTGCTCACCTTCTCAGCTTCATCCTGTTTGAGATTGTTTATTCCACAGTAAATCACTGCTGCGTCTGGTGGTGAAGTTGAAGATGCAGTATTCATCTCTCTCTCGATGTCATCTACTTTGTAAACTTTCTGAATGTAGCACTGAAACCATATGAAGCACCAAGTCTTTTGTGTTTAACACCAGATAAGACTGAATCTTGTAAGAACACTACGGAAGGCAATTGTTCTTTTTCGTTAGAGAATGACGTCATGGTAGATCTTACGTTCGTCTTAGGAATTACGTCCTTTGTTCTTGATTTTGATTTGATCACCTCGGCCGGTCTTGCACTTTTTTCTGGGCTTTCTGGTGCTGTTTTGGCATGTGAGAAGTCAAGAGGAGGCGTTCTGGCTGCTTCGACATAAGAGTTAGTTTGCTGAACGTCTGTCTGGATACCAATGCTCTTAAATCCATGGTGTTCTTTCTTTAGTGCTTTTCCGTTGACTAACTCTTCAATCAGCTTAGTTTGACGTTTTATCAGTTCTTCCAATGACTCAACTCGTTGAGCTAGATTGCTGATGGTCGTATTTAACTTTCTAGCCTTTTCTCGCATTGCAAGTGTCTTGGGGACTTCTTCAAACGTTGACTCATGCTCCAAACTGCTATCCAGTGTGGTTTCTTGAGGCGCATTGGTGTCACTTTTACCTTCTGTAGTCTCTTCAGTCGATTCAGTAGTTCCTTCATCTTTTTCTAGAGATTCTCCAGGATGATCTTCACTATTAGACACATATTCCTGCGTCTTGGAATTGGAGGAACCGGATTTCTTAGACTTTCTTCGTGTAGATTTTCTCATCGCAGTGGTTTGATCCCAAAGTTTACCTAGTCAAAATTGTCCAACTAACTGTGTTCGCCATGTTGCGTAGGAATCTACTACCGAGTCACCTCTGTGGTGTTTTCCCTCCTGTGGTGTGAGTTGATGCCTTGTATTGAAATTAACACATGAGAAGACACTGCACTACTACCGAGTCACCTCTGTGGTGTTTTCCCTTCTGTGGTGTTAGCTGATGCCTGTTCTGGTCCAACAGATGCAGGGGACACCGCGTACTTACGACGGTAATTGTTTATGAGCAAAGCCAGCGTCGATGAGAACCTCTCCTCTTATTTCCTTTTTAATTTTATTTTTAATTTACAAATTACATGGAGCTGATATGGCCTAATCTGCAATTCATTATCAACGAAAGAAAAGCCTGCAAATACCAAAATAATACTTGAATGTAATGGGAAGGGACGCCATTGGTTTTGCAATAGTCTTGGCAAATAATCAGTTCTTCCAGTTGGACATTTCTACTAGATATGCTGCCTAATCAACAACTGTAAGACTGAATAGAGATATGATCATTCTTGAAGTATCAAAACATACTCTTTTCACATAACATGTCCAGCTTCTTGCTTATTTCTACCATGCAGTTCACTGGCTCTCCAACATGACACCTGCAATGGCCACGTGGAGTAACACAAAGCCAGCCGATAGAGATGTAATAAACTGAAGTATCAACTTGAACAATCAGCACGTTCTTAAGTTGTTGTTGTTGTTGTTGTTGTTGTTGTTTTTTTGTAATGAGGTTAAAAATCTCCTAGCCTAATGGCTGTATGGAAAATGAATATGGCAGTGATTCACCGTCTCCATGGCATGGAATGATAAAAATCGGCTCACCTTCTCCTTGTAGTGCTCTGACTTCATAGAAGTGAATAACAGAGCAATCTCTTGCTGGGTACACAGAAAAAATGTTCAACCCATGAAAACCTGACCCACAAGTGTTTCTAAGTCACGATCTGAAAGTTGGGAACCAAACGATGTCATCATTTGACCACTGTCCCATGCTAATTCTTAAAATCAGAAATGGGGTGGTATCTCAAAGAAAAACTCATGATGGGATTCACTTATCAAAATATGAGTTGAATATGATTCAAACCTGTTATTTAGCGCCTTCTACCTCTTCAAAATAAGAAAGAAACAATTAAGCCGGAACATATGTCATTGAAGAGAAAGACGACAAGAAGTTCAGAAGACAAGAAACATACAAACAAAAATACCAGTACCAAAAAACTTAAGTCCTTTCAAATGTGTTGAGAAATGAAAAATCAAGATATGTGGATAATCACTCACAGACTAGACTTATTAAGGCAGCCCAGATGTTCCAATCCATGTTGTTTTAAACCTTGCTTAGATATCTTAAAGTGTGCATCAAATATGAGAAGTGCATTTACCTTGTTGAAAAGCGTGGCACTACAACGGCATGAACACGACAACAGGTTGCCTTGCATGGTGCCTACAGCATGCAAACGACAACAGATTGCCTTGCATGGTGCCTACAGCAGGAAAACGACAACAGATTGCCTTGCATGGTGCCTACAGCAGGAAAACGACAACGGATTGCCTTGCATGATGCCTACAGCATGAACACGACAACAGGTTGCCTTGCATGATGCCTACAACATGAAAACGACAACAGATTGCCTTGCATGATGTCTACAGCATGAACACGACAACAGATTGCCTTGCATGATGCCTACAGCATGAAAACGACAACCGGTTGCCTTGCATGATGCCTACAGCATGAAAACGACAACGGATTGCCTTGCATGGTGCCTACAGCAGGAAAACGACAACAGATTGCCTTGCATGGTGCCTACAGCAGGAAAACGACAACGGATTGCCTTGCATGATGCCTACAGCATGAAAACGACAACAGGTTGCCTTGCATGATGCCTACAACATGAAAACGACAACAGGTTGCCTTGCATGGTGCCTACAGCATGAACACGACAACAGGTTGCCTTGCATGATGCCGACAACATGAAAACGACAACAGGTTGCCTTGCATGGTGCCTACAGCAGGAAAACGACAACGGATTGCCTTGCATGATGTCTACATTAGCGCAGGTTTGGAACTTTTCTATTTGCTGTTTCAAATCAACACATAATCAGCTCTCTCGGTGAGCAACATTGTTACATCTTTTACGCCTTGCATCTTTTACTCATACGAGTATCCGTGAATTTTAATAATCAGCACTGTTAGCTGTTGGTAATTTAACGCTTATTTCGTTTCTTTTTCTTAACGAAATTGTGTTTTAAACCCTTTCAGGTAAGGTGAGTCTTATTTGGCTTTTCAAGATGGCTACCGGCGTGTTGTTCCTCGGCTTCGTTAAAAGTTTCTATTTTTCCTTGCTGTTTCCACATGTGACAGGAACAACAATATTCCTAGCACTCAGTTTAATTTTGAAATTTTAGATGTTGATGTAGACGCCTTTAGTTCCATTTTTGCAGGTTTTAAAACTTTGTGCAACCTGAACCATGTTAGTCTCCTGTGTGCACCTGTGCCGAGTACTGTTCTTACGTCTATTACTAGGCCCAGATTTGAACCCCTGATTTCAATTAACATTAGAAATAGTACAGTGATAAGGAATTGTTTGATTAAAAGAGTTAGACATAGAGGAGTTAAATTATGGTTTTTAAGCCTTATCCTATCAGGAGACATTGAACTCAATCCTGGTCCGTCCACCAAAGTAAAATATCCATGCGGAGTTTGCAATTTGAGAGTCACATGGAAACATAAAGCAGTTGCCTGTGACGTCTGCAATTCATGGTATCACACTAAATGTATGTTAATGAATTCAGCAGTTTATGAAGCATTATGCAATAGTGATATATCATGGACTTGTTTTACCTGCGGGCTTCCAAACTTTAGTTCAAGACTTTTTGAGGATTCTATTGAAAATTGCAGCTCAGAAAGCAACCGTTTGACCCTATCTCACCAGACCGATCCCCAAAAGAAAACTTGAAATTTTGTCCTAAGTTTGCATCCACCCCTGATTCTAAAACTGATAAAATCCCAAATCATAAAGTGCAACTGAACCCTAAATCATTAAGAGAAAAAGATAAACTTAAATGCATAGTCGTAAATTTTTCAATCTCTTATTAAGAAAAAGGAAGAACTCAGTAATTTAGTCACTGAAAAAAACATTGATGTTGTAATTGGAACAGAAACTTGGCTAGAAACTGGAACATCCAGTAGTGAACTTTTAATGGAGGATTTTGATATTTATAGAAAGGACAGACTTGGAAAAAGAGGTGGGGGAGTCTTGATTGCCATTAGGAAGAATTTAGCCAGTGAGTTTTTATATCAAGGCAAAAATAGTGAAAGTTTATTTTGTAGGATTAATTTTAAGAATAAGAGACCTGTCATTGTTGGATCAGTTTACAGACCTCCAGACTCAGATGAAAATGTATGTATGTCTATTTGCAGAGACATTTCTAACATTGTTTTGGCCAATAGGAAGGCAAATATATGGATTGGTGGAGACTTTAATTTACCAGATATTGATTGGGGTGAAGATGCCATACTTGTAATCAATACAGTAAAAATATTAATACTCAGTTTTTTGATGCCACCAAAGACCTTGATTAGTACAGTCATTGCACCATCGTGTAA
>CM031625.1:40112760-40120260 GCA_018398815.1 Conus ventricosus
TGCCCATTTCTAAATGTCTCTCTTTTTTGACCTGCCCAGAAAGTCCTAAGGGCAAGGCTGCCCTCACAAGGGCTGATCCAGTCAAATCTTCTCACTGAAGTTCAGCCGGCCCCCCCGTCTCCATTGGCCGCTTGCCCTCTCAGCCTCCCGACGCGCAGTGAGACTCTGTCTATCAGCCGGTGTCACGCGACCCTCGCCCCAGGGGAACATGCCGAGGCCGCGCACCCAGCAACGGGTGATGGTCTGGGTGGAATCACACCCGCCACTCGCCTTGATTGAGCCACGTTTCACTTTTCCCCCCCGAACTTGAGACGGGACTCATCCGCGCTCAGGCCCAACCGGCACAGGGCAGCCAACACCTTGCTCGAGGAGCGCCATGGACTCCGAAGCCAGTAATTATGGTCACCCCGACGCACGACCTCGGCGTGTGTCTCATAATTCTGGGCGCGTGGTCACGCCGCGCCAAGAGCCCGGTCGTGTCCATGCACAAAGGGCCCGTCGACCAACCCCGATCGACCACCCACATATTCCCCTAGGGTACAGGCGTTGGGGAGTTTTCGACTTAATCCGGCTTCCCACGTTGGAGCAACGTCCGCGTCCCGTTCCTCCCGGGGGGAGGATCAAAACCAGCGGGAACAAGGTAACTACCTTATTTCCTCGGGGTTAGGAACAGCGGTGCCGCAGCCAGCCCAACCACACATATGCGGGTAGGGGCTCGACTGCCGCGTCCCTCCCACCACCACTAAGCCCTCTCCAGCCCAACACCAAGGACGTGTAATGTGGCAGTGCACGGCCCTGGAGGTACGACAGCACGGCCCCTCATACCCCCCCCCCCCCCCCCCCCCCTCTCCCATTCCAGGTGTTTCAGGTTTTACCCGGGTCCTCGGGACATCCTGCCCCACACCCAGGTCCGCCCAGCCCGCCTACCTCCCCGGGGACCGTGGCTCTATGCCCCCGAGAGAGACCAGTGGCTTAATTCCAACACGCAACATGACCAGCGCCACAGGTCGAATGTGGCACCCAGCCTCATCCACCTGGGTCACCTCGGGCGCTGTCCGTTCGCAGGACGGCTCCCCCAACCTACCCTGGCCGCCGATCATAGAGCCACCAGGGACCCGCCCTCGCATCCCCCACTACCCACTAGGCAGGACCACACGCAACCCTGCAGTTGCCTCCTGACGAAGATTCCACCCAACCCTGCCCAGGAACAAGACCACCCTGAGGCTAAGATGAGGAAGAACTACCTTCTCGTTGTACTATGTCATCCCCGGAACGGTGGCGCCGGACCTGGGGGTGTTAGGAGGCCCCACAACCTCCTGACAATTCCTTTCAACCGACATCACCGAGCCGCCCCCACTGCCCAGCGATCTAAACCACAGATCATCGCCCCACAGTCCCTCACCTCCATCTGGGAAGGTCCGGCAAATCGCACCAGGGGTGCGCAAGCCGGAGGAGGACGGCGCCCGTCCCAGTGTCATCGGACTCAGGTCCGGACACACCAGGAGACGCTCTCTCTCTTGTTCAGCGACCCATTTATACGACACCTGGTCAACAGGATCTCGCATCACCTTTCAGCTGTGGCGGACAGCGCAGCCAGGAGCCACTTTAACTGCCTGTTGGTAGCTAGAGTAGCCATGCTGGCACGGTCACTCACTCCCCGGCGCTTAAGGCACAGCCCGCCAAGCGCCCTAATATCCCCTCTAGGCCGAAACCGAAACAATCCTACCAGCATATTCGGTTCGGCCAGCAGACACAGTTCCTAAGGTGACTGGGGTAGTCGCCCATGGGAAACTCCATCCTTATACTCCCATCTCACAGACGCTACCTACTTCTCGCCTGGCAAGATCGGGGTTCCAGAAAATCTGGGAAGCGTCGTACTTAAACTGAAATATGTTCGTAATGGGTTCCGACAAACGGCCCTAGCGTAGCAGACGACACTCGCCTTGAAGTATTGATTTTCCCAAGGTCTCGTCCTAGTTTTGTATAGCCTTGTTTCGCGTGAAGACGCGATACTTACATCCGCCATTTTCCCGTCGGTGCTCAAGGCAATCGACATGTCAGGAAAGTGTGCGTTTCAGGATCTTGGGGTCAAGGTAAGCAGTACTGGTTGTTAGGATCCCCAAAACATTATGTTCTATGTTCTGTGTGCGAAAGATCCCCTCATTTGCCATCTATGGGCTCACAAACCACACACTCATGCTGACTATGGCCACAAAAAGCACATGGCCCAGTATCTTAAATACACGCTCGTTCGTGTTCCTGTCTTTACAAGCGGACGGGTAGGGAGAGTGGCACTAGTTCAACCTCTACACTCCCCCTCCACGCAGCTCCCTCCCCCGCTTCTCCAACCCCCGGTCTCGCACCGACTTGTTCTCCTGCCCGCGGTCAACACTTTGGTGCCTTGTTATGTCAACAGAAAGGGGTGGGGGAAGGGGGCTCGCTCCCTCAGCCTCTCCCTCCTTTCCCCTGCTTCCAACTCCAAGTCTCGCACCGACTTGTTCTCCTCCCACGGACAACACTTCGGTGACTTGTTGTGTCAACAACAACAACACCAAAAAAAAAAGAAAACAAAAGGGGTTGGGGGAAGGGGGCTCGCTCCCTCAGCCTCCCCCCCCCCCCCCCCCCCCCCCCCCCCCCCCCAATAGAGGCCCCTCTCCACTGTTGCCGTGCGGGATGACCCTCTGCGCTACACACATAGCGGGGTTCCTCCTCCTCACAGAGTGAAGGGACCCTCAGCAGCTAACCCTCAGCCCAGTGGAGAACAGTGTTCAGGCCCAGAGTCGCTCACCCTCCCTGTCTGGCCTCATAACATACGCCTTCCCTCCATTCCCAATCCCCCACAGGGTGAGCCCTTTTCCAAGGGAGAGATGACCTTCTGGGCTCATCTCTTTTCCTCCATCTGGCCTTCCAATTTTCAGATAGGTAGTTCCTATCTCTCCTATCTTCTTCGTTAGGCTCTCAGCTGGCTCCATTCGGGCTACTGGGAACCCCGCGCCCCAGGCGCTCCTCCAGTCCTCTCTATATGCTTCCAAGATGGGTAGATCGGCCTACGCCCAGGCGTATAAGGATCTCCCTGTCTTATCTCCCCGGGCCCATGAGGGCAGGGCGCTGGCCACTTCCACAGCGATTCAGCGCTCTGTCCTCTTGCACCACATCCTCGAGGCAGCCTACTGGCATCCGGAAAATCCCTTCATAAGCCTTTATTTTAGGGGTGTCCGCATGACAAGGGCTGATGGTTCTAGGGACTTCTTTTGCGGCTAACGCAGCCCTATCTATTCCTCTGCTAACCCCAAGAACCATTAGGGCACTAAGCCCTCCTCCGATTCCTTTGAATTCTGCTATGGTCTGACATGGTAAAGTATATGACGCCAAAATGGGGGGTTTGTATTATACTCCCTGTTTGGGTAGTATACTTACCATGTCAGACTCTAATATCCACCCTACCTTCCCCGCTAGCTCTATGGTTCTCGGGGTTACCTTGCGCATAGGCCTCGTTGAATGAGGAACAGGAAGTTTACACCGGTTTCTTGCCTGGCGGAAGTAGTGTGGACGTCACGTGATGGTCTTATTACTGCATTAGCCACAAAAAATCTCGGCCTGCAGAGCTAACTAACTGCCGTGGAATGCTATGGTCTGACATGGTAAGTATACTAGCCAAACAGGGAGTATAATACAAACTCCCCATTTTTCGTTCACACCTGTGAGCGTTGAACATTTCATTACATATTTGGCAAGTTTTAGCTTTCTCTGTTCGTCTAATGGTAAAATATTAATGTCCTTAAAAGTTCGGTAAGTTGAAGCATGGAATGGAAGACCAAGGCATAATTGATAGGCTTTACTATCTATGCTCTGCAGCTTTTGTAACGAGTGTTTTGGGGCACTGAAGAAAGCCTCTTGTGCATAGAATAATTTTGATCGGATCAGTGATGTAGCTAAATGTTTTAAAGTGATTATATACTGACACCAGCTTTGTTTACTGATAATTTTCAAAACGTTAGTGTTTTTCTAGCTTTGTTCAGAAGGTACTGAATATGAAAATTTCACGTTAATTTAGATGTTAAATATACTCCTAAAAATTGAACTAAAGGTTTGTAGTCAAGTGTGACTGCATTCATTTTAGAAGAGGGCAAATCGCTTGTATCAGCGCCATTGTTAAATAACACCAGGTATGTTTTCTCACAAGAAAACATTAGACCATTCGCAAACATGTATCTACCAAGACTGTCTAATTCATTTTGGTAAGAAATTTTTGTGGTAATTAAGTGTTCTTTTAGGACAATTATTCCTTATTGAAGTATCCATTCATATGCACAGATCGTCAGCATACTGCACAGTTGTGATATGTTTGCTTATATATTTCGGAAGATCACAGAGTAAAATGTTAAACAACACTGGAGCTATCACAGAGCCTTGTGGAATTCCCATTTGTAATGATTTAAATTCAGAGTACGTATTTTCTACTTTAACTTGTAGCTTTCTGTCTTGAACAAATTCTCTGATATAATAATAAAGATTCCCAGATACACCTATGTTTCTTAATTTGAATAACAATCTGGCATGCCAGACACTATCGAAAGCTCTTTTAACGTCGAAAAAATGTAGCCAAAACGCTTTTTCGTTTTGCAAATTGGTTTTTAATTTGCGTGGTTTTTTTTTAACTATGATCGATGACTGATCTTCTTTTCCGAAAACCGCCTTGATTGTGTGGCATTACGTCATATTTATCACAATAATATATCAATCTATTCAGAACTATTTTTTCCATTAGTTTAGAGACATGAGAGGTTAAAGCTACTGGACAATAACTACTTACAATTGTTGCAGATTTACCTTGTTTTGATATGGGAATTACTACTGACTGCTTCCATATTCCTGGCATAATACCCTCTGACCAAATCTGTTCAAATATTGTTTCCAAAAAATTTATGTAACTATTTGGTAAGTGTTTCAACATAGAGTTTGAAATTGTGTCTAACCCTACAGATGATGTTTTGTTAGTTAATGAAAAAATAGCATCATTCACCTCATGTATTGTAATAGGTGCACTGACAAAAAGATCACTATTTGCATGTGGCTCATCATAGGGATGTTTCTTTTCTTCCTCTTCTCGAAGCTGTCTACATTCTGGTGAAAGACTTTCCATTCGCATTGTCCTTGAGAATATATCTGCAAATGCTTCTGCCTTTTCCGCTGAAGTTGGAAATTTGTTATTATCCAGTTTAATGGGATATCGAGGAAGATTTAACCCATGTTTCATGTCCCGAAATTTTGTCCACACTTTCTGAAAATCTTTATGCTGAGAAACCTCTTTGTCACAGAAGGATGACCAATATAAATGTTTAGCTTTCGCGACAGCTCTGTTTGAATATGCGTTGGCTCCCTTCATTTCTTTGTGTGCCTTTTCTATCCTATAGGAATGTGCACTTGAATCATTCCACATTTGATGGTTTTCTTTTTTTACTTCCTCAGACTTAATTTTAAGGTATGCTTTATATTTCTCTTTTCTTTTATTCACGGCTTCTTCGCAATCTTTTGTCCATCACACATTTCCAGCATAATTTCTGTTCCTGTTAATTCTACATTTAGGAATAGTTTCATTTGCGGCAGAGAGAATCATTTCACTGAATTTACTATATAAAACATTTATATCATCTTCATTGTCAAAAATATCACCCACATCCATGTGAGAACGAAGAGATGAAAATTTCTTCCAGTCTGCGAATTTATAATTGTATTTGGGTATATTGTCTTCTGGAAAATTTGTTATTTCATAATTTTTATTTAATTCAATCTTTAGTGGAAAGTGATCACTCCAAGAGTGTCTTGATATGTTTGCCAGATGCAGTCAAAAGGTAATTGTGGAGAAATCAAGGACAAGTCAATGGCACTTGTTCTGTGGGTACTGATATCTGGTAATCGAGTTATGCTGCCATCATTTAGCAAACAAAAAGATGAGTTCACCACATTTTCAACAAAGCGATTGCTGGTTATAGTTGGGCAGTCTTTATCCCAGAATGGAGAGTGGGCATTAAAGTCTCCACCAACCAGCCAGTTTTCAATAGAATTTTTAAATGAATATAGCCACTCTGTGTTTCGATCATTCGGTCCTTTTGGCAAATAAACGGAGACAACGTGTAGAACATTCTTATTATTAATTCTAACACTTGCCGCGCAAGAATACAAGTCTGGTTGATCTAATGGAGCTGGTGATGGGCATAAAGAATAATCAAAACCCTGCCAGATGTAAATAGCACTGCTTATTCTTTCTTTTACATTAGAAACTTGATTATGTACTGGTGGATAATAAAAGTTAGGCAGTCTGGGTAATTTTGTTTTACACACATTTAGAGACTGCAATATTAAAATGTGATACTTATATTCTGCAAAACGCTGAATAAGATATGATTCGTTTGTAATTATTGATCTGGCATTCCACTGTAAAATGGTAATCATATCAGGTGATCTATCTGGCACGTCTTCAAACAACACCAATTGAACTAATGCAAACTTTTAAAATAACTAGCTGCACAAAAATCCTGTATGCAAAGGAGAGAAGACGAGGAAAGAACAAAATGATAACAAATGGTTGTTTAGAACAATATCAGATATAAATAAAATCAAAATTATCAATAGGCGTACAACAGTCCACACTACAAAAGTGTTCATCAAAAGTATCTGGCTGACGGTAATGTAAAGACCGCACAGTTTTTTTCTTCTGTGTCAGTACCAGTCTCTTAGCAGTCGTACATATTCCACCACCGTCCCTGTCGACTTTCAGCAAAGAAGGGCTGTCTTGAAGAGGGCAGGTAACGCTCCATGGGTGATGGGGCCAGGGGTCGTCTGGCTGTTTTCCTGGGTCTGCTCCAAAAGAAACACTGTGCGTGTCTGCCCAGGTTGCCTGCTAGGATGTTGGGGTGTAGACCGTCCTTCAGTGTTGTGATCTGAAGATTGTCGTGACTTATGAAGGATACATTCTCCAGTTTGAACAAGTCAGTGGTCATCAGGGCATTGAAGAGCTGACGACAAACTTCAGTATCAGGATCCTGAACAGGAGCAATTTTACTTATCACAATCTTCGTCTTTGGATGTTTGCTGGAAATACCTTGAATGCATTGAACGAAAGCTTTGCTGCACACCTTTGGGTCTGACTTCTTCACATCATTTACTCCACAGTGAACAATTATCACGCCCACTGGTTCTTCAGTTGAGGACAAGGCCACTTCAAGCGCCGCTGGGATGTTCTTTATAGAAAAGGTCTTGTGTAGATCTGCACTGAAGCCATAGGAACGCCCCAGTCTGTTTCCGTTGACACCTTTCAAAATGGAGTCATGCAGCATCACGATCTTATTAGGAAGATTATGTTTATTCTCTTCGTGTTCAAAGGCATTTGTCGGGGTGAGATTTGACGTCAAGTTTGATATTTGCGTCATCTTTCTTTTTCTCGACTGCGTTATTGATTTTTCTCCGTTTGTTGTTTCAAATGGCTTTTACTCGCAGTTT
>CM031625.1:40125260-40132293 GCA_018398815.1 Conus ventricosus
GTTTTTCGCAGAAATGGACTAATCTGTTTAATATTATTTTTCTCCATAAGTTTGCAAACGTGTGACGTTAACGAGATGGGTCGATAGCTGTTTCTATCTGCTTTAGGCTTTCCTTTCTTATGTATAGGAATAAACATTGATCGCTTCCAAACTGAAGGCATTTCCCCTTTACTCCAACATCTTTGTATGAATATATGTAAAAATCGAACAACATTGTAAGGTAAGTGTTTTAACATTTCATAAGATATGCCATCTAATCCAACAGATGCTTTTGCTTTACTCAAATGTAAAATACTTTCTTTTACTTCCTCAAGTGTTATTTCTGAATTTACATAGCTTTTCCTTGTGAACTCATTATCATCATGAATTGATTTTGTTTTACTTTGCTCTTCACTTTCTCTATACTCTTTACTTTCAGTTGATAGACCTGCATTTCTACTATAACTGACAAACATCTCTGCAAATGCTTCTGCTTTTTCATTATTAGTGGGTAGATCTGAGTTCTCTAATCTTATGGGACATTGTGGTAAATTAATTCGTTCTTCATGGTTTTCATTTTTTCCCAGACTTTTTGCATATCTTTAGACTGTAGATTTCATTAATACAAAAAGAAGACCAGTATTGTCTCTTGGCCTGGGCGTTAACTCTGTTTGATTTATTTTTTGCCTTGTTTGCCTCTTGATGGTTTGGGGTAGAATTTTCTTGTATGTATATTTTAAATTTCTCCCATTTTTCGCCATTTGCCTTTTCACAGTCGTCATTCCACCAGATATTTCCCAGAGTGTGATTTCTTTGTCTTAAGCTTGGGTATAGAGTCATTTGCAGCATCTAGGACTGCCTTGGTAAATGAAAAATAAAGATCATTTATATTTTTATCGTGCATATCCTCAACATAAAACGTGGACATACTTGCTGAAAATTTATCCCAATTAGCAAATTTATATTTGTACTTTGGGGACTTTATCCTCAGTTAGATCTGTAATTCCTGTGCTTGCAATTTCAAAGCTTGTTATAATCGGAATATGATCACTATTTAAACAATGAGCCAGTGTGTTCCACTCACAAATGGGAGCTAGATCAGGCGAAACCAGAGTTAAATCAATTGCCGTAGCTCTATGATTAGGGTTATCGGGGATTCGTGTAACTCGACCATCGTTTAATAGATAAAATGATGAATCTACAACATTCTCTATGAAGCGATTGCTCGTGATATGGTCACAGTTCTTCTCCCAAAAAGGGGCATGTGCATTAAAATCTCCTGTAATTAGCACTTTTTTGCCTTTATCTGCCTGAAGCATACGGATCCATTCAGTGTTGTTATCATCTGGACCTTTGGTAAATACACTGATAAGATAGTTAGTAGAATCTTATCAAATTGTACTGTCACAGCACAAGAATGAATTGTAGAAATATCTGATGGAATAGGATTAGGGCACAGTGTGTAACTTACCCTTCATATATATAAATAGCTGTATTGATTTTCCCGTTTGTGTCTTCTTTTTGATAGACGGGAGGGAAGTAATAATTTTCCAACTTAGGTAGCTTATCTTTCTTTACATTTAATGACTGGAGGCTTAAGACATGATATTTATGATTTGCGAGATGTTGGACTAAATGTTCATAATTAGAAATTATTGATCTACAGTTCCATTGAAAAAACACTAAAGTTGTTTCCTCGCGTCATGTTCTAAAACTAATATTCAAATTTATGGAAGGTGAAAAGAAATCACTAATAATTAAAGAGAAAAATGTCAAGAACAATCTTGCTAAGAATACAACGCATACATGGAGGTACTTAAAAATCAGTCAAAATGAACAGAGATAACACAGCAGTTGCATCAGGTGGCTTGGTCGTCGTGGGCCCGTCAATAGGATTCCCAGTCCAGGGCACTGAAAGGGTTGAACCAACTGGGGCACGTGGAGCTCGAAAGTCGTAGTATGTTTCCTGTTGCCCTGTCGTCGTCGGGAAGGCCGCTTTGGGGTCTCCCACACCAGACTCCTCACGTGCCGTCCAATGTTTCCTGCAAGCAGGCTAGAGCCCCTTTTTGAAAGGTGAATTTTGTCATGGAGGTGGTCAAGTCTTATGTTATCATTGTCAATGAAACTGATGTTCTTGACTTCAAAGAGGTCAGACGTGATTTTTGCATTGAACAGCTGTCTGTTCACTTCTAATTTCTTGTCCAGAACTTTTGTTGCTTTGCTGATAACTAACTTCACTTTCTGGTGTTTTTCCGCTATTGATTTAATTGTCTGCACAAAATTCTTACTGACTTTTTCTGCCTCTTCTACCTTCAAGTCATTGACTCCACAATGTACTACAACACAGTCAGGCATTTCCTCTGTATCAATCTCTTCTAGGCATTGTTTGACAGCTGATACACTGTGCTGTTTAAGCTTGGAGACCTTGAAATCATAGGAATACCCAAGTCTTTTCCTTGAACTCCGTTTGCAACAGAATCATGGATGACAAGTACTGTTGGATAGTCCTGGCCTTCGTCTACTTTTACTTTTGTTTTCTAGATTCACTGTGATCTTTTCGATTCCTCTCTGGCACTTTGACGTCATCCTTCCTTGCGTAATTCGATCTTCCGTCCTGTTGAGTGATAGGATTGACGTCATTATTTGCTTTGGTCTGTTCTTAGGCAAAGATTTTTGACCAATTTTACTATGATCTGCTTTATTTTTTGCAGACGGGGGTTTAGTTTGTGAGGGATTGCTCCCTGTATCTGAAGCAACTGCTTGAGCATAAGTTGCTGCGCCTGGAAGGTATGTTTCTGTCTGTGTGTGCAGTGGGTCACCATAGTAACTTGCGGTTTGATTTCTACAAGAATTTTGTTTTGAGTATTCACCGCATTCTCCAGCATTTCAATGCGCTTGCAGAGAGATAGAATCATTTCTTTCGTATCGAGAGAACTGAAATCATGGCTACCAACCTTGTTTCCATTGACGGGTTTAGAGTCAGCTGAAAAGTTGGATTCCGCGTAGCCAAGTTGCTTGAACTTCCAGGGTCTTCTCGCTGCCGGGTTTCAACGATGTTTTTTCCCCGCCGGTTATCTTCGATGGACCCGGTAGACAACTTCTGAGTTCTCGGTACTCTGCCGTTAGGAACCGTTTGTCTCCCGCTAAATCTTGTTTTCATTTTCCCGTTTCTTGGCCCACGAAACGGCCACCGTGGTCGATTAGTTGCTGCGTGTGTCCGCCATCTTGTCACGTGTTGTGTGTGTGTGTCTGTGTGTGTGCGTGCGTGCATGTGCGCGCGCGCGCCTGATCGCACGTGTGCGTGTATGTGTGCATGTGTGCATATGTGTGTGTGTGTGTGTGTGTGTGTGTGTGTGTGTGTGTGTGTGTGTGTGTATGTGTGTGTGTGTGTGTGTGTGTGTGTGTGTGTGTGTGTGTGTGTTGTTCGTTCGTTCGTTCTTCAATTCAACGTCTATTCACATAAAGTGATTTTAGACAGAGTGAGGGATATAGCGTGTGTATGCATGTGCGTGCGCTCGCGCGCCTGTGTGTGTGTGTGTGTGTGTGTGTGTGTGTGTGTGTGTGTGTGTGTGTGTGTGTGTGTGTTTGTCTGTGTGTGTGTGTGTGTGTGTGTGTGTGTGTGTGTGTGTGTGTGTGTGTGTGTGTGTGTGTGCGCGTGCGTGTGTGTGTGCGCGTTGATGGACCGATAAGAGATTTGTTACGAGCAGTTAGCTATATACAGTGATTCATACTAAAATTCTTTACAATTAACATTAGCCCAAAGCAAGCATTAAAACAAACGAATACAGGATATCTGGTATAACCAAAATGTTAAGCGCTCATATTTGTAGGAACACTTTTTACAAAAAAAAGAGCCCATTGGACTAATCATCACGGAATTAACAAAAGAAACACGACCTGGAAAGTTCTGGAAAAATGCACTTGCCATCAAGTCGCAGGCAGTCAGGATTTTCATTTTTGAAATATGCGCAACGAAACAGACAATGCTGGGTTGTGAAACTTTTAACTGCTCCGCAGATGCAACTTAAATTTTTGCGAAATTTTGTACGGAAAGCGTTCAGCTTAACAAGGATTCAAGTTTTCGGTTGTTGTTTTTTTCAGGTACGTTTGTCTTGGCCAATTGATAGGTAATCTTTCGACTTTTAGCCTCATTGCTAGACGAAAAGGTGGCTGACTGGGATTTGTCACAGCAGAGCAATTTGGAGTGAGGTAGATGTATTTTAATAAGATCCAAGCTTTTGTAGGCTTCATAAACCTTTTCAATACACGTCTTTTTAAAGAGACCATATCCTTCGTATAAACACAACCGGATTACTCCCTTGGAAGATATTGAGAATGAAGTCAGGCAGGGAACAGTAAACAAGAAACAGTAAACAAGTAGGGTACGTTTTGCTCCCATAAGGAAACCTAACACAGAGTACCTTTTATTTAAGACTGGCACAGCCTTTTAAACTTGAATACAGTCAGGCAAATACAAAGACAAACAATCTAAGAGTGGGGGAAGAAACAAGCGCAGGCCAACAACTCAACTGTTCACATAGTAATGACTTGGCAAAGATTTGGACACGGGGGGGGGGGGGGGGGGGGGGGGGGGGGGGGGGGGGGTTGAAGATGGAGAAACTGGGAACATGAAATTAAGAAAATATACTATAGATATGAAAACTCTTCACTAGCTGCATGAGGGAAGCATCGTAATCCCTTTCGAAAACAGATCTATTTGTATTGCCTGCTCTGAGGCCTTTCGTCCACTGGGTCGGAACTCAGAGAGACACGGCTAGTTGTGTCTGTGCTCCTGGCGTCAAATAGAGACACACCACAGTCCATAATACCGTGGTGTTCTCACCACCAAGGGCTCAAAAAAGAATCCAACAGCACCCCCAAAGCAGCCAGCGAAGGGTAGCAATTGAAACCAAACGAAAGTGTGGGGAGGAAAAAACGTTGTTGAAAAACTGAAGACATTATGCAAACAGTATAAAATGTAGGGGAAATTAGTGACCTTATCAGACCTGTTTGGGGTAAAAATCAGGGGAAGATATCACCTGCCTTTCCGTTGGAAATAGCGTCACCATTGCTCTGGTTATGGGTCAGGCAAATAGATCCAGAGAGTCCAATGTTGGATTAGAAGCTTCCATTAGGATAAAGTGCGAGATATCGACTGTCTGCAGTGCAGGCGCACGCTAATATTTGGGCATTTTTCTCTCTTTCTGGTTGAACCATGAACCTGACTGATGGGGCTAAAGTGCTTCCGGCATGCCCAACAGTGGCTCTGCACTATAAAAATGGTGGTGTCACTCCCGCTGAACAGAAACCCTGATTCAGACAATTCCCTTGCACATTTCCGAACATCGTATCGTCTATTAGATGTCTACGATCGCCTGATTGTATGACGGAACATTAATCAGAATCCATTCCTTCCTTGGAAGAGCAGAGAATACTTTAAAATTCCTGATTGTCGATTGAATTAAGTTCTCTCTCTCTCTCTCTCTCTCTCTCTCTCTGAGCATGAACCACGGTTTGTAGCGAGTGGGTCGTTTTTGTCAACACTGGATGTCTGACGTCAAGCTGGACTGTATAGTTTTGTCAACAAGTACCGAAGACGCCATGCCTTCAGCTCCTCTTGTCTGCAGGGCGTCGTGTGGCTCCTTTTGAGCTGTTTACAAGTGTTTCATGTTGAAAAGGGCCACAGAGAAAATTATCAAGCAAGTCGCCATTTTGACCTTGCAAATCAGGGCTGCCAGTGTCATCTTAGGCTTTCCCCTCACGTTGATGTTCTGGGGCTTTCCTCTCACGTTGATGTTCTGGGGCAGTTTGCTTCCTCGCTGAGGGGACTTTGAGCGGAACCTTGACCCAACAGCGTCGGGCAGTCGAGATTAATGGCTGGAGTGCCACAACAGGACCAAGGACCAACACAAACAATACCTGGACCTCCCACAGTGTCGCACAGATGACTCTGTTTTCTCCCCAGCAACCCACCATACCATACGTGATAAGCAAGCTGGACTGTTAGTTTACCGACACGGAAAACAGCTGTGACGGACCGTTTTTCATCCGGTCACAAATTTTCACATGCGACCGTGCTTACCGGGAAGTCGTTGTCCGGAAGCCGGCTGCAAAATTTAGCTGACTGCTACTCACGGCGCGTTGCTATAAGCCGAGTGGGTTGCACCGTTTAGGCAGTCTCTGCAGTGTTTCCGGCAATACAAGTCACAGAAGGCCGAAGAGGGACTCAGCCGTTTGCTAGTAGCAGTCAGGTATTTATCACTGAATGTTTATTTATTAACAAACTGAAACTGTGCTCCCGTTTAGGAGCGACTGAAACTTCCTCAGCGCTCTTGTGAAGGTTTTATTTTTTTTTAAAAAGAAAGTATTGTTATTCTGTTATCCTATGACTTGACAGGGTAACAAAACGAAATTGTTTCGGAAAATGTGAATAGATGAAGTGAGTGTTATAAGAAGTGGTCTTCAGAAAAAAGGGAAAAGAAAAAGAAAAAAAAAAGATTTTTGTTTATTTTGTGACTTAACTGGCTATGAACTTCATGATGAAGAAAAAGTGTCTATTCTAATATGGTTTGCAAGAAGATGGAGAGTATTGATGCTAGGGATAATGAGCTCCCAGAGTGAGCGACATAGACATTTGTTTTTTTCATTCTGATGTGTGATGTGTTTACATGAGTATCAATATATGTGTTGTTAAACAAAAGTGTGGTGGAAATCTTTCCCCTTTCATATATTGAAGCTGATGAACTGAAGTGAAGTGAGCGTTCTTGTGTTACAAGAAAAGAAATGAACATTTCATGAATTGACAAAAGACATGATGATTATATGAAATGAATTGAACATTCTTGTTTACAAGAAAGCAAATGAACATTGTGTGAATTAACGGAAGACATTTATAGTTTGAAAAAATAATCATCAGTTAATTATTGTGTGTAATGAATTGTATCCATGGTTTATTGAAGAGGATCCAGATGGAAATCCTTTTCCCAATTTGGAAAACTAGAGTCTGAAAGGTTTATATGGAAATTTTTCCTTTTCCAAGTGTGATGAGTCTATG
>CM031625.1:40146466-40148966 GCA_018398815.1 Conus ventricosus
TCGAGGGTGTGTTTGTCTCAGCCTGAAAAGGAGACAGCTTAATCAGTGTGGTGGTGTGTTTTGGTCAGTCCTCAAAACTGACGTAATTTTTGCTGGTGTGGTTATGATGTGTTTGTGTCATCTGAATATTTAAAACTGATGTGGAGTGCTTTTCAGCGCCTAAAAAACTGACACCACTCCAGCTGCTGTGAAGAATGAGTTCTGTGAGCCCTTAAACAGGCCTACTGTAGCTAGTTCAGAGGGTTGTGTTTGTTTCTGTCCCCAAACATGACCCCACCTGGGGTGTATCTTTGTATCAACACTCAAACTGACATTCTATAAGAGATGTGGATGGTGAGTTTGTGTTAGCCCTCAAACTGATATAATTGTAAATGGTGTGGAGATTGTGTTTATGTAAGGCCTCAAAACTGTAACCACTGGTGACTGATTATAGAGTGTTTGTAAGGATCTTGATACTCTGATATCATTGTAGCTAAAAAGGGTTGCTCTGTGTGCTTGCTGTGTGTGTGGTGTGTGTGTGTGTGTGTGTGTGTGTGTGTGTGGTGGTGTGTGTTGTGTGTGTGTGTGTGTGTGTGTGTTTGTGTGCGCGCAGTGCGTGCGTGGGTGAGTGCGGCGTGGTGTGTGTGTGTGTGAGTGTGTGTGGTGTTTTTGGGGTGTGTGTGTGTGTGTGTGTGTGTGTGTGTGTGGTGTGTGTGTGCGTTCGTGTGCGTGTGGGGTTGTCAGTTCCTAACTGGAAGTGGTGAAAAAGGATGCTTTTGAGTCACACCTCAAAACTGACATTCATGCAACTGATGTGGATGGAGAGTTTGCAATTAACCCCTCAAAACTAATAGCATGTAGCTGGTGGGAGGTAATGTTTGTTCAGGCCTTGAATTGTCAGCAGTGTGGCTAGTGGGGAAAAAATGGGTCTTGTGAGCGTTGAAAACAGACACGTCTGCAACTTGCCAGGTGGCTGTGCTTTTTGTCAGTTCTCAAAACCGACATCTTTGTAGCTGTTGCTGAAGATTATTGATTTATTATTCACTTGTATATTTTTGGGACATCTCTCAAACCCCAAGGTATTGTATGTGGTGTGGATGGTGTGTTTGTGTCAGTGTCTGAATGACATTACTATAGTTGGTGCAGAGAGTGTCTTAGTATCCTCCCTCAAAACTAACACCCCTGTGCCTTGCGTAGGATGTTTGAAAACATGAAACAGATGGTTGTGGAGGACCAAGTGTGGGAAGAGGGGGGGGCGGGAGTGAGATTCCAGAGGGAGGGAGTATGAAACTAAAGAGATTAGAACAGAAGGAGGGTGAGGGTGGGGTGGGGTGAGTGGAGAGGGCAAGAGGTGGGAATGGAGAGGAAGATGGTTGGAGGTGGGGGTTAAAAGGATTAAGGCCACGTCAGTTCGTAAACAAGACAGTATGTTCTTGTTTTCTTTTGGCGAAACCCAAACGTTGAAATCCTCGTGGCGGGCTGATGGAGGGGCGGGAGATTTGAGAGGGAGAGGGTGCCTCTGGCTGAGCCCGCAGCTCTTTAAACTCGACAGGTGACCAGTGAATTCATTGCTGTGAATACACCTCACTGTGCTCAACAAACTTCAGGACACTTTGTTCATCGGTAAGAATTCATGTTCCTCGTTTGTCGCGCTGGGCATGACATATTCTGTTTGTCTTCGGCTTTTCGTGGTTGATGTGTCCAGATGGGAACGGTCGTCAGATTTGACTAAACTCTGCTTGCAGTGAGGTTGTATCCATTTTGTATTTTAGGCTCAGTTTGTGCGACTGCTTCTCAGGCAGGCCAGCTCTATCACACCAAAACAGCTGGTGAGAAACTGTGTCTAACAAAGCGACTGGAGGAATTCATTGGCGTGTAATATTTTTATGGTGCATTAATATTGATACCCGCGTACGCATGTGAATGGGTTTTTTAAACAGCGTTTAAAATATTGATAGGTTCATCTGCTCTCTGAGTAATGAACATCGTCTGCCATTTCCTTTTTTTTTTTCCTGAACTGTAATACCGTCTGCTACAACAAATGTAGATGCTTTGCAGCAGCTCATCATTAGTTTGTCTGCCCGAATTTAAACCTTATGTTTTTTACCAGCAAGTCAGTTATTTTGTATTCAGTGGCAGCCTTTTGTACTTGAGATAAAAATTCAATTTGAAATTCAAATTTAGCTGTTTACTTATAAAAAGAAAACTATGAAAACAAAATACGATTTGTTAAAAATTTCTGTTACGAAGTGACGTGCGTTTCTTTCGGCTGATAATTTCCTGCGAAATTACGCAGACAGGCCGGAGAATATGTGAGCAGCGTTTCATCAGTACTCCCTAATCATCAGCTGCCATCTGCACCCCACCTTTTGACCAAGATTGTCGTGCTATAATTTAGATAGAGAGTGATGCAACAAAAATAATTACATCTACTTTATTTACATCATATACAAAAGTTATGTTGAGGTTTTCTCTCCTTTTCCCCTTTTCAAAACATTTTTTTTTCCATTTTATTTTCCCC
>CM031625.1:40153966-40155248 GCA_018398815.1 Conus ventricosus
CTGCAACAATGTGAATTAGGAAATGTTAACTGGGCCTCTAAGGTTAAGAAAGTGCTGACAGAGAATGGGTTTGGGATAGTATGGTTGAGCCAGGCAGTCGGAAACGAGACCGCTTTTATGTCTGAATTCAAAGATAGACTAATTTCCTCGTATAAACAAAACTGGCACAGCCAACTAGAAGAACATGACAGATATTCCTGGTTCCTATCCTTCAAAAGTAACTTGGAGGCAGAAAAGTATTTACATCTAATATCTAATCGGTGGCAAAGAGGTATCCTTGCAAGATTTAGAAATAGAACACTGGGACTAAATGCTAATAAAAGATGGTATCTAAATAATGATGCTGTTGATGATTCATGTCCATTATGTAATGATATTGCAATTAGAGAAGATGAGTTACATTTTTTGTTCACTTGTCCTGCTTATGGGAACATTAGAAAAAGATCAAGATTCTTTGATCATAACATAGTCAAGAGTCGAAACCTTAACAATATTTTGCAAACAAATGATGGAACATTGTTAAAGATGCTAGCAAAATATCTAACAGAAGCTGTAGACACGCGGAAGAAAATTATGAAAGAATAAAAGTTCAAAACACTGAGGGGATATCAATTATATTTCATTTTTAATGTTCAGAATACTTATTTGACCTTGAAGCTTGATGGTTCAAGTGAGTGTTTTTTCATATCAAGCCAGATAAATCATCTGTACAGAGAATGTTTGTGAATGGGGAGAAGGGAGGATAAGGATACAAATGCGTGCGTGTAAGTCGATGGAAGATAGGATGGATAAGTGTGCGTATGTGACGGGAATGGTTGTTGTGTGAGAATGATTTTGTACTAGAACAATATACAAGAAACGCAAATGAGTGATGGAAATGGAAATCATTTCTTAATTTTGATTAGTTGTGTAGACACCTAATTTGCAGTTCTTCTTTTGTTTTCATTTCTTCTATGCATGAAAAAAGACATTGTACCCCCTTGACAAAAAAGGCTATAAGCCATTGTCAATAAAAGATGTCAGTGTCAGTGTCAAAGACACACACACACACACACACACACACACACACACACACACACACACACAACAACACACACATACACAACACACACACACACACACACATACACAACACACAACACACACACACACATACACACACACATAACAACAACACACTACACAACACATACACACACACACACACACACACACACACACACACAGATAAACACAAACAAGCATGGACTCACACATACCACACACAGATTCTCTCTCTCTC
>CM031625.1:40170059-40190059 GCA_018398815.1 Conus ventricosus
CTGAATATTAAAGCATTTAACTAATAAAGACGATTTAAAAATAAGGATTGACCTAAGTCAAGAGGATAATCTTGCATGAAGCGGGAGAAAAGTTTAGACGTAATAAACTTCAAATTGAGAAAGAAAAAGATGCGATAAACCGCTTAATGTATTTGTTTTTAATTAATTGACACACTGAATATAAAGATAACAGATTAAAAGATATAAATTACTAAATTATTTTTACTTTTTAAAAAGCATGCTGTTGACGTTTATCAAAAGTACCTACAGAAGAGATAGCAGGCAACATCGACTCCAGGTCGTCCTGCTGCTATAGAAGGCAACATTGACCCAGGGTCGTCTCTGCTGTAAAAACCTTCAGATTAACCAACATTACACAAATGCAACAAAAACTAGAGCAGGACCTTTCAAAATACAGCAAAACCAAACGAAGGTATTCTGCTGCCTGTAATGCTGTTACATATGTTAATACTGGAGCATCAACTGTAAGTGCTCTATCAGCAGGAACAAGTGTCGGTCTCTTGCAACAGGTGTAGGCGCACCCGCAGCTTTACCTCTAGGCGGTTTGTCTTTAGCTCTTGGCCTGTGTTCATTAGCTGTAAGTGCTGCTAGCAAAAAATTAAAAACTAAACTCCAAAAGCACACAGCTATGGTTCAACTAATAACAGCTAAACTTAGTTCGTTCAAACTGACAATAAATAAAGCGCTAGTTTGACTCAAACATCACGGACGAAGAATTTAGTCGTTTACAGGCCGATTTTGATGACTATAAAAGACAAAAGTTTGATCTTCAAAGAAAGGCGAGGGCAAGTTTTTCTCAACAGCCAGACGCCGAGCAGATAAAAAAGGAATGCTTAAAAAAAGTAAACGAAACATTAAACTCTGTTCTAAACAGCTCGCATTAACAACGCCAAAGGTGTTTATACTTTAGTTTATGAGTCCAAGCACAAAAAGACCGTTGATATTGATTCTGATTAATTATTTTTTTTAATTTAAATAAATATTTTGAGTTAGAAAAGAAACTCAGCATGGATAAGATATATGAAGGACCGGACGAATTGTTTGAAGCAATGCAAGAAGATTTATCAAGAGCACTGAATGAATTGATTTAGAAGTCATTGATCCAGCAAGCGTACGGGCAAGTGTGCTCATGCTATTTCTCAGTTCCGGGTAAACTAACAATAGACCCGCCATTAAAGTAATGTTAGCTGTTTTAATCGACTATATAACAATAAATGAAGAAAATCTAGAAGTCTGGGTCTCGACTAAACAGCAGACTATTCTTTCTCATAATGACTTAACACCCGGTTGGGCAGACCAACTGCTTACACAGTTCGATGTGGCCGCTGAAGAAGCCAAAATGAGAGGCTCTGGTTGGTCAGAGGCGAAGTCTTAGAGATCAGATTAAAACAGGCTAAGTATCACCGATTGTTGGCAAGGCTTGCATTCCACTACCCCCAGCATTGGTAGCGAAAAGAGCAGTTCTAAACAAAAGAATTCAGACAAATGTTTTTATGTGGTGTGTTCTGAAAGCTGCATTATACGCCCGTAAAAACGCAGAGAGAGTGTCTAACTATGAACCTTACATCAATGATCTAACTTTAGTGGAATATCCTTTCCTGTTTGCGTGGATTCCATTGATCAGTTTGAAGAACAAAACAAACCAAAACTGTTAATATCTACACATGGGATGAGGAAACAAATCTACTGCCTATAAGAGTGTCCAAAAACAGTCCATCAATTGGCGAACCAGACAAAATCCATGTGGAACTACTCCTAATTTTTTCCACCACCAGGCTACTGCATTACACATTGATACGACGTAATGAGTAGATTATAAGCGCATACCCTTTCAAAGCAAAAAATAAAAAAGAATTCCTAGTAGAAAAAGGTTTAACAAGAATTCCATCTTTCAAGCTGGCGAGTGAACATATACAACATTGTAAAATTCTGTAGACTGTAATACAGAACTAATTACAAAACCCCCGGCCCGGATCTAAAGTAGTTTTAAGAACTGGAACGGCTGCAAAATTCTCCATACGTAGTTTACGCAGACTTCGTGTCGCTATGTTTCCTTATGAAAGGCCAGCGCCACAAAAACTCGGAAACACAGTCTTAATGGAGTAAATCATCAGATTTTTCAATTCCCCCCGCCCTTTTCCGTTATTGTCAGGTCGGATGGCGCTCATAGCAACGCCAGAATAATATAGAGGGTACCCAAAGGATGCGGCTAGAAGATTTTTACAGCGCATGCAGCAAGTGCGTAATGATTGTTCTAATAATCTGAATTTATCTGAATCAAGATGACGCCCTGAAGACCAACAACAGTAAGACTCAGAGCCACACATTGTTGGATTTGCGGTTTAGTCCTCTCATCAGGCCGCAGCGAAGATCCGAATAAAGACATGATAACATTAGCGGAAAGTTTAGAGGAGTGCAGCACACAGTAAATGCAATCTTTCAACTACAAAAGTTAGAACCAAAGACATGGAAGCTGCCCATCTTCTTCATCACTCTATGCGAGGTTACACTCTCATCTTATATTCACGCAGTAACCAACGCCTTCAAAGTGTCATGCATTGACAGTCCATCAGAAAAGTACATGTGTTTCACTTAATAACATGTCTTATTAGACTCTATGCAGCCACATGATGTTCATTTAGAGTCACTGTCTATGTCCTTAAAGTTCCTGCCCAATAACAGAAGAATATTTTGACCCAACTCTTGTTTGAAAGGGCGTTTACCCCTTATGAGTACATGAACAGTAATGGGAAAGGTTTGATGAAGACACACTTCCTTCACCCTCCTCCTAAAGGCGCGTTTCTTTATCTAGTCTTAGAGGAAATGACATCAGTGAATCTGATTAACCAACATGCTCGAGATGCGTGGCAGAAGTTAGAGTTGCAAAAACGTATGGGAGACAATCATGACTCCTACTTAATGGCATACATGTTTGTATGGCGGAAATTTTTTGGAAAATTAAGAAAAGACCTGCATGAAACATTATAGCCCTGGATCCCGCGCATTAATTTTGCGCACCGGGATGATCTGGGAACGCTTTCTTAAAGTTTACTGGAGTAACAGATTGATTTATTTCAGATTTAAACCAATGATTCCAAGATGATTGAAAACGGAATGCGTGGAGGAATTAGTATGCGACGCACCATTACTGTAAAGCAAACAACAAATACTTGGACGACTATGATCCCAAGTAAAAGGTCTAACTAACTCATGTATGTATATGCAAACAATCTGTATGGATTGGGCTATGGCGCAATCACTTCCCATTACGCAACTTAAAAATGAACACAGAAGACAATCCGAAAAATATTCAAAAGAGCATTAATGGTTGAGCAGTTTTAAAACGCGCCGATCAACATCGGGGCTTAATTCTAGAAGTTGACTTAGAATATCCTCATGAACTCCATGACCTACATAATGACCTACCCATTAGCGCAGAAATCAAAAGATGAAACCAAGAGAGCCGCCTAAACCTTTGTGCCAAATCTTCGTGGCAAAAAAAATTATTCTGTTCATTACAGACTTCTCTACAATTTTTATTTAAGACATTGTTTAAAGATGGCAGCTGTTCATCGTAAATTGCTTTTGATCAAGAACAGTTCATGAAACCATACATCATGAAGACACTGATCTAGAACTAAATCTACAGATGCTTCGAAAAAGACTTTTTCAAGCTGATGAAACAACTAGCTGTTTTGGAAAGACATGGAAAAAATCCGCACAAGCGCAAAGATGTCAGATTAACACCGAAAGAGAACGAAGCAATTAAGCTGACTTCAAAACCAAATTATCAGGACTTTAGAAGAAATCATATCCGCAATTGGCATAATGATGAAGAAAAAGAAAGTCAAATTTGACAAACCTGTATTTATGGGTTTACCCGTTTAGGAATTTATCAAAGCTTTTGATGTTAGAATTTTCTTTATGAAACTTTTAAAACCCTTGTATCCAGAGTCCAGAGTATCTTTACCCAGATACATAAGATTTGTTATAGATGTCCCTACTGAAGAATCTATAAAGCCATGGAAATCGAAGTGGCTAAAGGACCGAAGTGCGGGATGGTATGATACATCTGATTACCCTAAAGATTCGCCTTTACATTCATTAATCCTTAATAAAGAAGGTTTTAGGAAAGATGAAGGATGAATTAATCCCGGAGGGGTGGATTAAGGAGTTTTATTGGATTAAGGAACAAAAATGACAGTATTATCGAGCCAGGAGAAAATCATTAAGAAAAGACAAAGGCAAATCGGACGCAGTGTTGTGGCAGTTCGGGAAGACGCATATACAGCAGGGTGGACGAAGGCGTACGGGGAGACGGTGGGGATCTGTGTCGTCATATATTGTAATGGGTGGAGTGAGGGAGCATGGATGTCTAGTTAGGCATCATATAACAGATACCGTGGCGGGATGTTGCTCGTCGTTGAGAGTACTGCGAGACGGATCTAATCATTACATGTCAGTACAACTCAACACAACTGTTGTAACAAAGAAGTCCAGTGAATAGAACAAACCACAAAACGTGTGTTTGATAATCCAGAGTTAATTCATATGCCATCGGGCACTGGAGAACAGCGTAATAATATATCTTCTTCGGGTATATATTCAGGCCCATATTTTCATCAACTTTATCTATAAAATCAATCATATCATCCTCCAATTCAGACAAATTTTTTCTCATGTTTGCTTGATGCGCTTGAATATTTTTTTATTATTTCAAGATATTCTTTTCCCCATGTTTGATAATCAAAATTTGGGATTTTGGGTTGTAGGTGATCTGGATGCATTGCTATGTGCTGATAACCCTCGCAAATGTTGCACTAATAGCAGAACTCAAATCAAATGATTCCCGTATCAGTTCGAAGGTCTTTCCTTTATCATTCTGTTTCATTCTGCGCTTCCTTCTGAGCTTCCATTTTAAACTCAAATATATTTACGTAAATTAACTAAGCAACTGGAACTGTGTCTGGTGGGATTATCTGCAGTTCTTCTTTCACAAAAGATCTTTGAGGAGCTGGTTGTTTTGTTGTGTCAGTTTCTCGTAAATAATACAACGGGCGGATTCATCTTTACAATTCTTTTTATTTCATATGGATCAACACTCCAAAACTGGATCGGTTGCCCTGATGCGAGTGTCCCCTTCTGCTTCCCCCGGTAAATAAAGGTACCTTACTTTCAATCCAAATGGTAATAGTTTGCCGGATGAACTGACGTCTCCTTCAACAACATTTATTGTTTTTCTTTTGATTGCTTGTACTGGTTTTAGCCCTTTAATTCTTCATTATTCATTGCGCGCAAAACTGAGGGCATCTTCTAACCCTTCTGTGTTGCGAGAATTGTCAATCAGCTCTCTGTGATACTGGTAGGAGAAAAGTCTTTCAGCTAACTGTTTGTTAAAGTTTTCAACTAAAGCCTGTGATCTGTGAACTCCTGGAATGCCTCTTTTAATGGTAACTCTATGTTTTAACAATAATTGATTCACTCGCCCTTTAAATTCTTTTCCATCATCGACTTGAATCATGCGAGGATAAGTTAAGGGGCCCCGTTGGTATATCAGTTGTATGGCAACAGCAACAGCAGAAGCACTCTTTTGTGTTAAAGGTTCTGCATCTTTGTATCTTGAAGCTATGTCAATGACTGTGAGTGCGTACTTAAATCTTTTTCGTCTAATCGTATCATGGGGTAAATATAGAAGATCCATTTGATGGGTGTCGTTCGGTATTGTATTCACAAAGTGTGGTCTTTGTATTCGTCTAGGGGCAGGTAAATAAATTTGCCAAATCGCTTGTTTAGATAACCATTCTTTTGCTGTTTGTTCACTGACTCCCGCTGCTTGGCTTAGCTTTTTTATTGCCGTGATTCCCTTCCAATATCCTTTTGGCGAATAATAGATTTTGTTCATTTTTATTCAGCCAATATTATGCGCAACAAAATACACAACGGTCATACCAAAGACGATAAACACGATTTCTTGCATCTTTTGTTTTTCTGATGGTTGATAAAAGTCACTGAATTTTGGTGGGGCAATGTCTCGATTGGTTTGCCTGTTACTAGATAATACTCTTTTATTGCTTGTTCAACATCTTTAAATGTGTAAGCTGCATGTCCTTGTTTTTTCAGTGTGTTATTAATAAAATCTAACTGTTCAATTCTCTGCTTTTCATAGGCGTCTTGTGCTGCAGCTAGTTGCTCCACAGCTTTGTTATGTCTTTTCTCTCGCCGTCATCCCGTAGTTTACTAAATGCAAATTACTTCCGCTAAAAGCAAGCGCATTCACCACAGCGCCGCCTATCATCATTACGAGTGAAGCCATTTTTTATAAATGTATTTTTTTTACATATTTATATTCTCTGGAATTATTCCTTGCTTAACTAGAAAATCTTTCGTAGCAAATGAAGCTGCAATGATAGCAATCAGTTTTGCTGCATCCTCAAAGTCTAGTTTGCCAAGATCTGCTGGTTTAATTTTTAACAAGCCTTTACCAAGCATTGTGTATCCTACACTTAGGCCCCCAATAACAGCTGAATGGTATACAAGGTTGGTAACAGTTTTTTCGGCGCTCATTTTAAAAAATAAAATAATTATAATTAATAAAAACATGAACACCGATGATCTACTAAACCTTCCTGAACTTATGATTACAAATGACCAGGTTGATGAGCAAGCTATTATGCCCAAAAAGGAAAGGCTGTATTCTTTGGCAGCATGTGGAAAAACAAAACAGTTCCTCGGAACTGAAATTCAGCATAGAACAGATTCAATAGATGTCGCCGCAAGACATTATAAAGTATCACAACAGGTATGAAGCGCAGCTGGGTCTAGAATGGTAAAAAGTGTGGGGCAAACGGTTCTTAGTTTGTACACTAAACTAGTCAGTAGATTTGCTCCCATTGATTCTGAACAAGATCTTACATATGATTTAACGCAAGATCCAGTTTTAACAAAGTCATTAGAGTCTCTAAGCTGTGATTTATATTACAGATTTGGAACATTGTTATCGCCGTTAATCATGGGATTAATTACTTTTAATCATATAGATTTTATTTCCCTTCAAAATGAACGAGCCGGAAAATCATCAGAACCAGAATCAGGAAACATTGAATCAGGTGGAGAAAGTAACCAAGCCAGAAAATCAGCAGAATCAGAAAACACTGAATCAGGTGGGGACCAGTGAAAAGCATCCTCATCCTGGGCGTGTTAAAGCAGGAAAAAAATTAGCAGAGTGGAACAGACAAAAAAAATTAATGTTACAGAATATAACTCATAATGAAAACATAACACCGCCAACGCCAAAACAAGTTGATTCAATGCCGGCTCCAAAACAAGAACAAGTTAATTCAAGGGCACCAAAGTCTTCATGGAATATTGAACTTAAAACTGTTGCCATTTTTGGCGCCCTTGCTGCTGCTGGGGGCAGTTATTACGGTTATAAAATATATAAAGAATGGCAACAAAAACAAAAGCAGCCAAAAAAATCTGAACCATTAAATACAGAAGACAACAGCACGCCAGCACCGCCAATAACAAAAAATCATTTTGATCCATTTAAGATGGAATAATATTTTAAGAACTTAATTTTAAATTTTTTTGATAAAAATAGATCATGGCGTATTATAAAATGATGAAGTCAATAAATAAAGACATGGAGTCTATAAAAGACATTTCCATAGACCAGAATTGTAATCAATGCGGTTGCTTAGGATGTAAGAACTTCATTAAGATCTATGCTGACCAATCTCGCGCTAAGGGCGTTAAGCAAGACATCCTCGACGATGACGCGTTTTTTGAGGCGTGTGTGTACTATATTAGACATTTACTATTAAGATAAAAACATAGATTGTATTTTTTGATAATTATAAGATAACTTAAATAAGAACTTGGTTGTACTTAGAGGATAACTTAGTTATGATCTTAGGTTGACTTGAGTAAGAACTTGAGGATGACTTGAGGACAACTTGAGTAAGAACTTAGAAGTGACTGAGGATGACTTGAGTAAGAACTTGGGGATGACTTGAGGATGACTTGAGGATGACTTGAGGACAACTTGAGGACAACTTGAGGACAACTTGAGGACAACTTGAGTAAGAACTTAGAAGTGACTTGGGGTGACTTGGGGGTGACTTGGGGTGACTTGAGTTAAGAACTTAGTGACTTGAGTGCATGCGTGGGGTGGGGGCAGGGTGGGGGTGTGCATGCGTGGGGTAGGACAAAACACACAAACACCAACAAACAAACAAGAAGTGGAACTACTAGGGCCACTTCTTGCTTTGTAACTAAACAGGTTGTGTCCCGCGCGCACCTCAATCAACTAGGCCAAGTGATCACACTGGGGTCGTTTGGCCTAGTTTGCTGCTGTGCTTTGCAGGTCAAGCGATCACACTGGGGTCGTTTGGCCTAGTTTGCTGCTGAGCTTTGCAGGTCAAGTGATCACACTGGGTCGTTTGGCCTAGTTTGCTGCTGAGCTTTGCAGGTCAAGTGATCACAGTAGGGTCGTTTGGCCTAGTTTGCCGCTGTGCTCCTCTTTTCTCAACCAGGCTTGCAACTGGCTTTGGCAGAGTTACAGCAGTAATTGCTGTAGCCGAGCTTTTATGGCGGCTCTAATCGCCAGTAGTAGTACATCCGTCATTGTATATTTGGAGCATTTATATGGAGATAGTGCTGGCCACACACTACTCCTCTCCATACTGGTAGATGTACTAAGGTCTGCCTATCTAATTTGTTTGCCAGAACCTCCGAAAATCGTCATTCTGTTGCATAAGTTCAATGATAGTTTGACGCTTGCTGCACAGTTCATTTATACTGATACCTAGCTTGTGAAATTTAGGATAGTTATAAAAACACACAGAAAGTTGAATAAGTTTTCTAGCATACGAATCAGACATGTTTACCTCCGCCTTAAGAAATGAACGCCATGTTTGATGCGTTTTTTGTTTTTTAAACATGGCTTTAGCTGTCTCAAGCCAGCGCCCAACAATCAACGCGTGATGGATTGTTTTTCCTTGGCCAACTTTCAACAATGCAGCGCCATTTTTTAAAAAAGGAACCATCTCATCGATAGTCAAACACGTATTGAAATTGTCTGTATCTTGGTCAACAATATTGCCTTCAACGTTTTCATTTCCTTGAACCAACAAACCTTGAAGATAGTCGTTCATTTCCAAAGCAGTCGGTTCACTTTTTTCTTTTTCTACACCTTCTAAAAAAGCAATGCTTCTTTTCGGTTTCGTTGGTAGAGAACATGGTTCGCCTAGTTCCTTTTTTGACAAATACTCTAACATACAGTTAAAGTAAAACTTGTGGTCTTGAATAGCACAAGCCTGTTCTTCGGTAAACCTGTTAGACATTGTTAAAATAACAAAAACACAATAGTCACTAAGCACAGTAAAACACGTCCTCCCTGGACAGCTCTCTGCAAAACTCTGTGAAAAGGTGGGGGCAAAACCAGCCTTGCTGACTGTGTTACTATAAAAAACCGTTCCCGCGTGACATTCCTGGCCACGCTGGAGGTTGCCGTCAGCTAATTACAGGTAACCCACCTGTTGGTGTCTGACACTGCCTGATACACGTCAGCTAATTACAGTTAATTACGGGTCCTGCCGCTAACTGACACCACCTGAGAGAGAGAGAGAGAGAGAGAGAGAGAGATCAATCGCACCATCTTGGTCAAGCCATACATAATATCCAGATTTTAGGTAGGATTTCTCCACTCTATGTTTGTTTAGTGAATTAGTATTAAAACGGATAACCCTACACAATATGTTTGTTTGTAGGGTTTACTTGTCAGAGAACAGGGAAACACGGATTTAAGGGCGGCCGCTCGAAACCGGTTAAGACCGGTTGAGAGCGGGTGAGCTTAAATCCGTGTTTCCCTGTTCTCTACTGTTATACATAACGTTTTTAACTGCCAAATAACGGTCCTAATTTTAGAGAAGTAGTCCTGTACCTGTGCAATGTCACAACGGCTATTTGAAGAAAAGCAGAGGAAAAAGATGTCTATGAAACCGTTATAACAGTTTTTAACGGTTTTTAACGGTTTTATTTTTTTAGAGATTAGCCCAAAACCATCCTCGGGTCACAACAGACGTACCTGCCAAATTTCATTACAATCGGTTGAGCCGGTTTTGAGTCTATAGCGTACACACACACACACACACACACACACACACACACACACACACACACACACACACACACACACACACACAGAATTTGCCATTTATATATATATATATATATATATATATATTATATATTATATATATATATATATATATATATATATATATATATATATATATATTATATATATATATATGAACAAAATAAAAGTGTTCTTTAAAAATCTGAAGGTGCTCAACCCCTTGGGGAGCAACATCTGTTAAGAATATTTTAAACAAATGAACTGTTAAAATCAACAAGCTTGTTTCGAACCTCTCGCTCTCCTCAGAGAGATAAATAAAGGGTGAAAAAAGGGGGGAGGGAGGGGAAAGGGGAGGGGGCGGGGGAAAGTAGCAGAGACATAAAGAGAGGACCCAAAGAAGGACCTAAAGCAAGGGGGGGGGGGGTATGTGGGAGGGCGAGAGGGAGGAGGGAGGCTGTGTGAGAGAGGAGAATAGTTGAGGTCAAAAGTAGAGAGAAAGGAAGTAAGAGGGAAAGTAAAGAGAAGGGACGACACGGGGAAGGAGCCCTTCAGAAGACGACAGAAAAGGAACCAGGACAGAGGAGGCGTGGGAGCAGAAGGGAAAGGGGGAGGAGGGGGAAGGGAGGGGTAGAAGGGGGGGGTGAAAGGGGGAGGGAAAAAAGGAGGGGGGGTGAGAGAAGGGGGCCAAGGAAGGTAGGAAGGAGAGGGATAGATACAAAAGTAAGTGAAAAGAAAAATAAATGAATAAATAAAAGAAAATAGAAAAAAAACACACAAAAAGACAGGAGACTGGGGAGCTAACCCTACTCAGAAACTCCTGGCAAAAGATGTAGGCTCTCAAACGATCATTCCAGTAGGCGCTAGGCTCTACGGTCACGAAGAGGCCACTGATGCAGACCAACCATGCACAGGTAAGTACTAAACGGGTAAGGGAATAATAAGTCATTGTCCACCTGATTTGGCTCGGGAAAAAGAAGTACACAGAATTGCTAAGTTTTTTCATTGATACCCGCTGGATTTCTGGTGCCCAGTTTTTGAATCAGGTGAGACTCCATATCCTTCCTGTCTCCAGAGTCACTAGTTTTCACGAGCCACAAGCCCTTCACTCTTGCATTGTGCGCGGAATGGCTGGGGAGGTTGAAGTGCTTGGCTACTGGTTTGTCCCTGTTGTATTTAATGTCAGCGAGGTGTTCCTTGAATCTGACAGTCAAAGTGCGTCCGGTCTCGCCGATGTAAAGTTTAGAGCAAACGGTGCAGTGGATGATGTAGATCAGGTTAGTGGTTTGGCAGTTGAAGAATTTGGAGACAGTCATGCGTGAACTGGGTCCTTTCACTTCAATGGCAGTGCAGATGAAGGGCAGGTCTTGCAGTTGGGCAGATTGCACGGGCTTGTGCCTACAGAGGATTTACGTCTGTGAGGCTGGAGACTGGAACGCACAAGCATGTCACGGATATTCTTGTCCCGTTTGTAGGCAACTAAGAGGGGCTGGGAAAAAAATTATAGCCGAATGGGCACAAGACTGAAGGATGTTCCAGTTGGTTTGGAGAATTTTGCGCACCTGGTGGACAGAAGGGTGGTAGAGCAGGCTGACAACAGGTCTGTCTCTGGTTGATTCCTGAGGTTTCGGTTCCAGAGCTTGTGGGCGGGTGATGAGCTGGACTTTCTGGAGAGCACGATCAATGATGTCTTCGGGGTAGTGGCGATCAAGGAAGAACTGTTTCATTTCAAGGGCTTTTACATCAAAGACAGAGTTCTCAGAGCAGAGTCTGCGGAGCCTCAAGAACTGAGAATAGGGTATGCTGGTTTTGGTACTGGGATTATGTGACGATCTGTAGTCGAGAAAAGAGTGTGAGTCCGTAGGTTTGTAGTGGATGGAAGTGGAGAGTCCACTATCAGTGATGGAGAGACTCATGTCAAGGAAAGTGATGCACTTTTCAGATATTGCGTAGGTGAACTTGATAGCTGGATGAAAGTTCTGGACTGCTGTGATGAAGACATGGAGATCACTGATGGGCATGGAGGTGGCACCAAGTCCGTCATCGATGTAGCGTTTATAGAATTCAGGGATAGAACCATGGTATTGTTGCAGGAAGTTGTGTTCAAAGTATCCCAGGAAAAGGCATGCGTAGCTGGGGCCCATTTTGGTACCCATGGCGACACCACTGATTTGTTTGAAAGTGTCGCCAAGTGTCACGACCGACCCCTGGAGGTCTGCCCTGACAAGATCGGTCTAGGTGGGAGTGAAGGGAGTGACTGACCTCACACGCCCCGCAAGAGACCACACAATAAAGATTACGATACAACATCCCATTTATTCACACCAGCAAAATAAACATTCCAACACACACACCATGCACGATCACAATCAAGCATTCCAACGCACACAACATGCACAATCACAATCAAGCACTCCAACACCCACAACATGCACGATTATAAATAAACATTTCACCATAACGACGTACACAATCACAATTACAGCATCCCAGCACATGTAACATATACACAATTATAAAGAAACTTTTCCAGCATCGATCCCTTCTAACACCCTGGCGTGCGTCCACACCCCTGCCTCTGTCAGGCCTACTGGGAGCACCCTGTCACACTAGGTGCTCCGAACCGGGTCGGTTCTCGCAGGGAGTCGCTCAAAGCCGACACCCTCGACTCACAAGCAGGCAGTGAAGAGCGTGTCCCGGAGGGGGGGGGGGGGGGGAAACGTGGCGCTGTTACTGGAGGTCCTGGACGGGGGTCAGGGCCGGCCAGTCAAGACGGCGGGCTCCTCTACCAGTCCGCGGTCCCGACCAGGGCGTGGCCTCGACCAGCGCGTGGCACCATCCAGTCCGCGGTCCCAGCCAGAGTGTGGCCTCAACCAGCACGTGGCACCATCCAGTCCGTGGTCTCAGCCAGAGCGTGGCCTCAACCAGCACGTGGCACCAACCAGTCCGGACTCCAGGTGAAGCCCCCGGGAGGGGAAAACGTAGCTGGGAGGAGAGGAGAAAGGGAGGGAAGGAAGAAGGAAGGGAGGAAGAAGAAGGGTACTGGAACCCCGCCGTCAGTACAGTCTGACCCATGCCGTCAAATCTTAACAGCCACTCGCATGATGGGTGAGGGGAAGTCTATTAAATATACCAACAACCTCAGCTCAACACAGACCTGAGCATAACACAGTAAACCCATCAAATCAGGAATGGTCATTAGAGTCTTCTCACACGAAGCAGGTAAAAGACTGCATTAAATTAACAGGCTATAAAACAAATATGAATCATCTTCATCCTTCTCTCACTCATGCTTAACATTTTACTTCCTTAGGAAATAAATCAACACAGCGACCATCGCTTTATAACCGCCACCACATTTGCAAATAATAATTCAATGGCATAATTATCACACTTTATAGCCACATTTCAAAATAACACAAATCTCCAACCACGCATCCGAACGACAAATCATGCGTACGCATGCTCGCGAACATAAAACTCGTTCTCCTTGCACACACAAACAGACGGTGGCCGAAGGATAAGAGTCCGGCGAATGTGACAGGGGCGGACGAGCGAGACCAAGCAAGTACCAACCCTGAATCACCAGTTCTCTCCCATCCCCACCGACTACCGCATCACCAGATGCATAAACAGGAGAAAGAATTTTGGAAGTAATTTAGAATGGCCAGGTTAAAGATTGAATTAACCAGAGAAAAGGTCTCAAACAATATTTCTCTTACAATTTCGAAAACAAAAGAAAATTGCGCCAAAAGAGAAGACTAAGCCGGCCAACAACAACAAACCAAAACAAACAAACCACGAAACTGATGCTTACCAGCTACCCGTGGGTGACCCCGAAAAGGCGGGTCAAACGACTCTCTCTACCCTCTGTCCAGTCGAGAGGACAGAGGCGAAGATGCGGAAACAGAAGAAGTGATGTCCCTCTCCTACAGGCCGACTGCAGGAATTGAAAGTACTGACTGTACTTTCGATGATACGGTGAAGAACCAAGACTGGAGCAGGCGCTCCCAGAGACATCTTCCGCTCGAGTGAAGAGCTAACCTCCCTCAGCAATGGCGGCCAACATGCCACCCTACGTCACAGAGTGAGCATACTTCAAACTAAAAGAAATGAAGCACGTGCGACAGGTAAAAAGACAGGCGAGAGGCCGATAGACAGAAAGTTCGAGAGAAAGGTACCGGCCACCCGTGAACCTGCAGGATGAATAGCACGGGCGGTGGAATTAGAGAGAGAGAGAGAGAAAGCAAACCGAAGTTGAGCTGAACTACACCAAGGTGCAACCGCACCACAAGCCACACTAAGGGACGGATACACGACAACAGCAACGACAATAAACAAATAAGTAATTCCGCCACCCTAGGTGGGTCGAACGTCGTAGGCCTCGTGACAAACTCGTGACAAACCCCCCTTCTAAAAGCATCTGTTTCTCTGAGATACAGTGCTCCTTTGAACCTTGACGCATGTGCAAATTCACAACAATGGGACCGAACCCAACCCTCTGTGATCAACAGAGTATGATAAATCCAATACAAACATTCTACGATAGAATCACACCGAGAAATACATAATACTACATTTATCAAACAACTAAGCGAATCTTTCAACCATGAAAGTAACAATCCGAACCACTGGTGATTCACTACCGTTAACATCACTAAAGTGAAAACTGTCACTACACCTAATACAGAGACCAAAAGGGGATATAACCCTGGTTGAGGGGAAGTGTCCCTCTGACTGATTTTCCAATGTGCTGACTACGGAGCTGGCTAAGATAGTCAGCATCCGTATTACAGGAACCCTTGATATGACGGAAAGTGAACGCATGACTCTGCAGTTCCACTGCCTAACTCATAAGTCGATGACTGACTGGCCGGATCCGGTCCAGGCACTGGAGAGGATGATGATCGCTCTCCAGTACAAACTTCCGGCCGTACTTCTTCTTGGGCACGCCAGTGCGCGCCCAAAATCTGCCTGAGAGATTCAGCAACAGTAGGGGCATCGATAGTCCCAAGCGGGACAGCCTCTGAGTATCGACTCGCAGTTTTCTACCACAAACCGAAGTGTAGCGGTGCCCGCATCGGAGGGAGGATTAATGGGTCCCACCAGGTCAACCCCAACCTGCTGAATGCCCCCCCAACAGTGGCATGACCCTAGGGGAACACGCTTCAAGGACCCTTAGGCTTTTGTCCGCTGGCAGCCCATCAAAACCCTGCGGCAGTACTGCCTAACCTGTGAGTTCATCCCTGGCCAGAAGAAGTCTTGTCTTACTCACTCGAGAGCCCGCCTGGAGCCCATTATGAACCTGCCATGGGGGAATCGGGGGCCTGCCGGAGAACAGACTCTCTCAGCTTTGGGGAACACAAGCTGCTTGGCCACAGGGATCTCCCTGAGTGACAACCCTAAAGAGGATCCCTTTGTGGAGCTTGAAGCTCACCTTGGCGTGTCGGGCCGACTGAGCGGGACGATCCACAAGTTGTCGTAGGCGTTGGACATCCAAGTCCCTGGCCTGAGACGGATAATGCTAGCAGGATCGGCCCTTGCCAGAACCTCGTCAGAGATGGCTAAAAGAACGGGACGCAATTCCCTGTTCCTGCTTCCTTAGCTTTGGCGGCGCGTGTGACTCCCACACACGCCTGTACGGGCAAATCCGTAGACACGGACTGACTGCGTCCGTCTGCGAAGGTGATAGTATTCCCTATGATAAGGGAAACAGAGGTCGCTCCACCGCGATGGCCCATACTTCGCCACAGAAGGGTAGGGGGTGGAGATAGGAATAAGTACAGAAGGAGGGTGGAGGTAAAACCAGCCTCCAACCGCACACATCATAACTAGCGCCCCGCCGGGCCTCAGGGGAAACCAAATTCTTATCCACAAAGATAGTTTGATGCTCCCGAATCCCTGATGGTGTCGACCAAGGGGGAAACCCAAAACAACAGAGAGAAACACGGGGCACTCTGAATCACCAGAAGCTGGGATGGAACCCACTTTTAGCCGAGGCACGAGGATGCTGGAAAGGACTACCCCCATGACTACCAGCGGCTCTAGGGCAATCTTTCCTGATGTGGCCAGGACGACCACAAAGAAAACAAATCGGGTGCTAAAGGCCCCCGATGGACTGCCGGCCTTATTCGACCCGCTAGCAGTTGTTGGCGCCTTATTGCTACAAATCCTGTGGGGGGCTTCCTCTCCGTATCTGGGCGATGCCCATAAGCCCTGCGAGCTTCAGCAATACACCTCAGCGGTGTGAATCGCAGCCGCGAATCCTGAGGTGCTGTCTCGCCTATCCGGATCCTCAACTCTGGGGACACAGTGTTGGTGAGTTGTTCAATGAGGATCAGATCCCCCAGCTCCAACTTAGCAAAACTGACGCCAGTACCCTAGCGTTTTGCACACCTATCACCAAACTGCACGAAGGTCTCGTCGTTATTCTTCTTCATGGACCTGAACTTCCTCCTGTACGTCTCTGGGGTAAGGTGGAAACGCTTACGCAGAGCCAACTGCATGTCTGCATAAGACGCACCTTCATTTAGAGTGAGCACACACTCCCTTGCAGCACCAGAAAATCCAGAAAAAAGGTGCATAGCCTTTTGTTCCTCAGACAATTGGTATGAACTAGCAACCTTGTCAAAATGCTCCAAGAACATTCAATGTCCTCACTGGGTCTGAACTCTGGAAGCTTTTAACTTTGGGCCCTAACTCTATCACCTGCCTGGTGATTAAACCCCCCTGACTTACAGATGCGGGAGACCGCGAAAGAAGTTGTTCCATCTCCTCCCTACGCAGAGCCTCCATCCTGTTAGTTCTTCCCTACGGAGCCTTGGCCTCTTCCCTACGAAGGGCTTCCTGCCTAGCAGCCTCTTCCCTACGTTGGGCTTCCTGCCTAGCAGCCTCTTCACTACGCGGCCCGCTCCAGAAACATAAGGACAGAGGTGTTCCTGAGCGGGGTTCACCACTCCCGACACGGGAGGATGATCCGTCTGACCCCTCCCTTGGGTTCTCCGACTTTACCATTTGGGGAAAATCTCCGGGGCATATCCTTACGAGGGGAAGCCTGGAGAGGAAGGTTTTTTGGTCTCTGCGACCCAAAAAAGCCCACAGTTGCTTCGCTATACTCTGACGCTTCCGAGCGGAAGTGCCAGTCGGGGTCTCGACAGGAAGACCCCCCAGCGAAGAGGTAGTAAAAGTACCCCCTGGACTACCTGCTACAGCATAGAATAAGTAGAAAGTTACGTAGTCGAAAATATGGTACTAATAGTAGGGACTACAGTAACATTTTGAATACCTTCTTCTTCGACGCACGCGTCGCCATACCACCAGCGCCGGACGTCGCCAGGACAAAAATTATCCTACGGTTTTTTTAATACAGGGGAAAGACAATTCCACTAGAAAAAAAAAAAAACCAAATATTTTAGGGGGGCGTGGGGTATATGTGTGTATTTTGTGTGTTGTGCGTGTGTGTGGACAAGTTCCCGGGTGCTCCCACTCTGGCAACACCGCGCTCTACAGCACGAGCAAACAGTGCGGTGGGGCTCACCGAAAAAAAAAAAAAAAAAAAAACTATGCCCGGCTGCCCCCAAATCTGGCAACACCGCGCTCCACAGCACGAGCAACAGTGTGGTGGGGCTGGCCGAAAAAAAAAACAAGCTGGCAGACGGAATCGGGGAGAGGAAAAAAAAAAAACACTAACGTCCGATACAACCCCCTGTACTCAATAACCCCGGGAGAGAAAAAAAAACAAGAACTGGGGTAAATACAAAAAAGGAAAGGAAGACTGAGGCGGCAACAGAAAGGCAAAAACTTACGGCCGTACCTGCGTGAGGTACCCGGCGGAAGGAGGTCTGGGGCGCGGTCGACTCCCCCTCGTCTCGACTCGATCCCCCAGTCACGCCGGATGTTCCCCCAGGCCCCAAAGACTCCCCTTTACGCTAGAGTCACCAGCCACCGCCCACGAACAAACACGACAAACTGACTAAACATATACAAACAAAAAACTAAACGGTACTCTGCGAAACGAGAGAGAGACAGCCAGAGCCCTTCACATCCGGACGAGCCCCCCCAATTTGTCACGACCGACCCCTGGAGGTCTGCCTGACAAGATCGGTCAAAGGGGGGAGTGAAGGGAGTGATGACCTCACACGCCCCCGCAAGAGACCACACAATAAAGATTACGATACAACACCCCATTTATTCACACCAGCAAAATAAACATTCCAACACACACACCATGCACGATCACAATCAAGCATTCCAACGCACACAACATGCACAATCACAATCAAGCACTCCAACACCCACAACATGCACGATTATAAATAAACATTTCACCATACGACGTACACAATCACAATTACAGCATTCCAGCACATGTAACATATACACAATTATAAAGAAACTTTCCAGCATCGATCCCTTCTAACACCCTGGCGTGCGTCCACACCCCTGCCTCTGTCAGGCCTACTGGGAGCACCCTGTCACACTAGGTGCTCCGAACCGGGTCGGTTCTCGCAGGGAGTCGCTCAAAGCCGACACCCTCGACTCACAAGCAGGCAGTGAAGAGCGTGTCCGGAGGGGGGGGGGGGGGGGGAAACGTGGCGCTGTTACTGGAGGTCCTGGACGGGGGTCAGGGCCGGCCAGTCAAGACGGCGGGCTCCTCTACCAGTCCGCGGTCCCGACCAGGGCGTGGCCTCGACCAGCGCGTGGCACCATCCAGTCCGCGGTCCCAGCCAGAGTGTGGCCTCAACCAGCACGTGGCACCATCCAGTCCGTGGTCTCAGCCAGAGCGTGGCCTCAACCAGCACGTGGCACCAACCAGTCCGGACTCCAGGTGAAGCCCCCGGGAGGGGGAAAACGTAGCTGGGAGGAGAGGAGAAAGGGAGGGAAGGAAGAAGGAAGGGAGGAAGAAGAAGGGTACTGGAACCCCGCCGTCAGTACAGTCTGACCCATGCCGTCAAATCTTAACAGCCACTCGCATGATGGGCGAGGGGAAGTCTATTAAATATACCAACAACCTCAGCTCAACACAGACCTGAGCATAACACAGTAAACCCATCAAATCAGGAATGGTCATTAGAGTCTTCTCACACGAAGCAGGTAAAAGACTGCATTAAATTAACAGGCTATAAAACAAATATGAATCATCTTCATCCTTCTCTCACTCATGCTTAACATTTTACTTCCTTAGGAAATAAATCAACACAGCGACCATCGCTTTATAACCGCCACCACATTTGCAAATAATAATTCAATGGCATAATTATCACACTTTATAGCCACATTTCAAAATAACACAAATCTCCAACCACGCATCCGAACGACAAATCATGCGTACGCATGCTCGCGAACATAAAACTCGTTCTCCTTGCACACACAAACAGACGGTGGCCGAAGGATAAGAGTCCGGCGAATGTGACAGGGGCGGACGAGCGAGACCAAGCAAGTACCAACCCTGAATCACCAGGTTCTCTCCCATCCCCACCGACTACCGCATCACCAGATGCATAAACAGGAGAAAGAATTTTGGAAGTAATTTAGAATGGCCAGGTTAAAGATTGAATTAACCAGAGAAAAGGTCTCAAACAATATTTCTCTTACAATTTCGAAAACAAAAGAAAACTGCGCCAAAAGAGAAGACTAAGCCGGCCAACAACAACAAACCAAAACAAACAAACCACGAAACTGATGCTTACCAGCTACCCGTGGGTGACCCCGAAAAGGCGGGTCAAACGACTCTCTCTACCCTCTGTCCAGTCGAGAGGACAGAGGCGAAGATGCGGAAACAGAAGAAGTGATGTCCCTCTCCTACAGGCCGACTGCAGGAATTGAAAGTACTGACTGTACT
>CM031625.1:40195059-40202559 GCA_018398815.1 Conus ventricosus
AGCAGCATTACACCTTACCTTACAAACACACACACACCCACACACACCAACACACACACCACACACACACACACACACACAACACACACACACACACACACCAATCCACATACCAACACACACACACACACACACACACACACACACACACACACACCAATCCACACACCAGCACACACACACACCAACCCACGTTTACAGCCTTTCTCTTTATGAATGTTTTAGTCCGCATTAACACACACACACACACCACACACACCACACACACACACACACACACACACACACACACACACACACACACACACACACACACACACACACACACACCACGCACGCACGCACGCACGCACGCACGCACACACAACACACACACACACACACACACACACACAGAGACACACGCACGCACGCACGCACGCACACACGCACGCACACACCACGCACGCACCACGCACACACCACACACACACACACACACACACACACACACACACACACACACACACACACACACACACACACACATACATACATAGATATGTGGGTGTGGGTGTGTGGGTGTCAGGTACCCCCTTCTCCCTCCCCCTGTCCCCTTTCCCTATACCTTCTTCAGCCATGTGCAGATTTTCTCTTGATCAATCTTTCAAGCCGATATTAACCATATTCTATCATTTTAAAGCAACGAGGGGAGAGAAATCAGTTACCTCCTACCTCACCCTGAACCCCCTCCAGCTCAAATGGTACCCCTTAACCTTTATCAATCCAGTAACTTACATAAAATCTTTTTAAAGTAACCGAAAAAAAAATCCTTCCCTCCCTCTCGTTCATTCCCCTCCCTTTCTTCCATCTCAATCCCCCACCCCACCCCCACGCCACCCCACCCCACCCCTCACACCCACCCCACCCCTCACCCCACCCCACCCCTCACCCCACCCCACCCCCACCCCGCTCCTCTCCTTTCCCCTGATGTAGCTTTCTTTTCATAAATTTATTCGACTGGACTTAACCGATATACAATGAATTTAATGCTACGAGAAAAAGGCGTCAATTACTCTCCTCCACCGGCACACACCCCCCCTCCCCACACACACACACCTTTCCCTGTGTCCCAAATCACCTCATGTTGCAGCCTTTCTTTCGATCAGTCTTTTTCCAATTCAGCATTAACCAACATAGAATAATGATGAGAAACGAGAAGAGAAGAAGATGTATCCCCTCCTTTACCCGGTGTCCCCTCCACCGCAAGCAGTGGCATTTTTTCTTCATATCATCAAACTTTCAGTCCAGCGTTAATTTACCTCCTATAATAATCTAAAAGTAAGGAAAAAAAGTTAAAAGGAAATGATGATAATAATAACAATGATAATAGTAATGATAATAATTGTGATAATGATAATTAATAATAATCATCATATTATTATCATTATCATTATTATCGTTATTGTTATCATCATTCTAATAACAATAGAAATACTAATAATAAAATGATAACGATGGTAAATGATAATAATAACAATAATTTATAATAACAACAACAGCAACAAGAACAACAGTTATAATGATAAGTAGTAGAAGAATGACGACGATGATAATGAAGATGATGGTCATAATGATAATAAGAATATTGTTATTATTAGTATTATTACAGCATTATTGTTATCATTGATATTATCGTTATCATTATCATCTTCATCATCGTCATCATTGTTATCTTTATTATCATTATTATTATTACTGTGATTGTCATTACCATCATTATTATTATCATCAACGTTATTACTATCATCATTATTATAATTATCATCATCATGGTCATTATCATCATTATAACCATTTTCAGTAATATCATTGTTATTATTATCATTATCATTATTATTATTATCATCATCATCATATTACTATTACTGTTATCATTACTATCATTATTATTATCACTATTATTACTACCATCATCGTCATCATCATCATCACCATCATTGCTCATTTGATTAGTATTATGTTATTACTGTTGTCATTATTGTTATTATCCTTATTATTATCATTATAATCATTATTTTTTTTATATTATTATTATTATTATCATCATTATTTATTATCATTGTTGTTGTTGCTGTTGTTGTTGATGTTGTTGGTGGTGGTGGTGGTAGTGATGTTATTATTATTATTACTATTATCATTCTTCTTCTTCTTCTCATTATTATTATTGTTATCATTATTATTACTATTATATCATCATCATTTATTGTTATTATTATCGTTGTTGTTGCTGCTGCTGTAGTTGTTGTTGTTGTTGTTGTTGTTGTTGTTATATTCCCCCCCCCCCCCCCCCCCCCCTCCCCTTTCTTTTCCCTGCTTTTCTCTACACAACTTTGCATTCTTTCTACGGGAACCTCACCACTGTTCTTCTTCCTGATCGTCCTTTCCACGATCCCTGCTACTCCCACTGCAGCCTGTGCCCACTCGGCGTGGGACCCTCACCACTGTTCTTCTTCCTGATCGTCCTTTCCACGATCCCTGCTACTCCCACTGCAGCCTGTGCCCACTCGGCGTGGGACCCTCACCACTGTTCTTCTTCCTGATCGTCCTTTCCACGATCCCTACTACTCCCACTGCAGCCTGTGCCCACTCGGCGTGGGACCCTCACCACTGTTCTTCTTCCTGGTCGTCCTTTCCACGATCCCTACTACTCCCACTGCAGCCTGTGCCCACTCGGCGTGGGACCCTCACCACTGTTCTTCTTCCTGGTCGTCCTTTCCACGATCCCTACTACTCCCACTGCAGCCTGTGCCCGCTCGGCGTGGGAACCTGAGATGTCAATATTTGTACACAACTCTTTTTCCATTTTCCCTCTCTTTTGACAGTTTTGTTTAGTCTTGAAATACGTGTGTGTGTGGTGTGTGTGTGTGGTGTGTGTGTGTGTGTGTGTGTGTGTGTGTGTGTGTGTGTGTGTGTGTGTGTGTGTGTGTGTGTGTGTGTGTGTGCGTGTGTGTGTGTGGTGTGTGTGTGTGGCGTGCGTGCGCAGACCTTTCTTTTTCGGTGCGCTTAGAGTTGATTTCATCAACATTTTGCGCCTTACAAATACCATAATAATTCATCATTATTATTATCAAAAGAAGAAATGGAGGAGGAGGAGGAGAAGAAGGAGCAGGAGGAGCAGGGGAGGAGGAGGAGGAGGAGGACGAGAAAATCAGTCGTTGTGGAGGAGATAAGATAAGATAATGTTGCTTATACCCCAGCCGACGTTGTGGAGGAGGAGGAGGAAGGAGGAGGAGGGGAGGAGGAAGAGGAGGGGAGACGGAGGGCGAGGAGAAGAAAATAAGTCCTCCCACCCCCCTTCCTTTTTCTTTCTCCTTCCAACCCCATTTTGAAGCAATGAAAAAACAAAAATCAGTCGCCCCCTTCCCCTGCCGCCTCTTCACCCCCTGCTGTGACATTTCTCTCCGTCTATCTTTTGGTCCGGTATTAGCCCACATACAACAATTTTAAAGCAAGGTTATCCTACGCCCACTCTGTCCCCTGTTTCCCGTCTACCCACCTTGTGACCCCCCCCCCTCCCCTCTGTCCTTCCCTCCTCCTCCTCCCCACGTCACAGCCTTTCTCTTCACCAATCTTTAAATCCAACATTAACCCGCAGGCAAAATTGCAAAAAATTTCAAAGTGATGAGAAGGAAAAAAGCACGTATCCTCTTCTTTCTTACACACACACACACACACACACACACAAGCACGCAAACACGCAAACACGCACGCACGCACACACGCACGCACGCACTCACGCACGCACGCACGCACGCACGCACGCACGCACACACACACACACACACACACACACACACACACGGGAGGTCCAGGTGTACTCACGATATGCTTACAACGTTACAATGCTTGTGACACACACACACACACACACACACACACGAGAGAGAGAGAGAGAGAGAGAGAGAGAGAGAGAGAGATAGCATGTTAAATCCAAGTGAAACAAGAGTTTTCCACATCTGTTTGTGATTCGTTTAAATGGTGTGTTCGTGTCAGGCCTCACGATCGCTGTAACTGTCGCGGCGGATGTGTTTGTATCAGATGGCAACGTTGCTGGTGTGGAGGATGTATTGGTGTAATTCCCCCAAACTGACATTACTGTAATGGACATCACTGTAATTGGTGTGGATAGTGTGTCTGTATTAGCTCTCCAGCCGGACACCACCGTATCGGCTCTCCACCCAGACTCCATCATAATTTTTGTGGAGGGTGGTTTGGTGTCAGCACTCAAAACTGACACCGCTGTATTTAATGGGAGGGCGCGTTGATGTTAGCTCTCAAAAATGACTCCACCATAATTTGTGTGGAGGGTGTGTTGATGTCAGCACCTAAAACTCACACCACTGCAATTTGGCCCCGGGTGTGTTTGTGTCAGGCCTTAAACCCGACACCACTCTGCCTAAAGTGGAGTGGAGAGTGAGTTTGTGTCAGCCCTTTAAAAGAGACGCACTGCAACTGGTCTGGCGAGTGTTTGGGTCATTCGTCGGATGTGATATCACTGTAAATGGTGTTGAAGGTGTGTTTTTGTAAGTCATCAAAACTGACATCACTGTAACTGGTGTTGAAGCGTGTTTGTGAAGTTCTAAAAAATGAATCTATACAATAAAGTAAAAGAGTGTTTGTGTGGGCCCCTCAAATGAATCACTGAAAACTGGTGTTAAAGATGTTTGTGCAAGTTCTCAAAATGACCTATATAATAAAGAAAAAGACGTTTTTGTGTAGGCCTAAAAAATAATCACTGAACGGGTTTTGAAGACGTGTTTGTGAAGTTTAAAAAAGAATTTAAAATGAAAGTAAGAGTGTTTGGTGGGCCCTCAAAATGACATACTGTAATGGTGTTGAAGAGTGTTTGTGAAGTTTAAAAAATAAATCTATGATGGTGTCTTCGGATCCGAAGATGAGTTAGCGTTTTGCAATTCATGTACGCGGAGGTGGTCTGCACCCCCAATGGAGGCGCAGAGTCTGAACAGGGGGGACTGGAAGCGTTGTGTGATCATGTGCTGTGCTTGTGGCGTTGACCCCGGGCGGCAGTCAGTTTTGGGGTCGAGTATTTTCAAATTTGGTAGGGTTTTGTGATTGGGCCCCCAAGAGGTCGGTCACTGGCGACTTTTAGTTCTTTTGGTTTGATTTTCGCACCATGGAGGTTGTTTTGCCGAGCCCTTTGTCCCGTTTTTTGGGCGTCCGGGTTTTCTCTTGCCTTGCAGAAGCTCCCCAACGCGTCGCCTTGGCATCGGTGCTCTTCCTTTGGATGAATCCCCCACCATCGAAGCTGGGCCTTGTGAGATGGACCGATACTTGTAGTGGGGCGGGGTCAGGCCCTCGGGTTGGAAACACGGTCCTAAAATGGATTCCGAGTATGGGCGAAGAGCTCGCTGGGGAAGTTCCCCAGCTTCTGACGTGTCTGCGGTACGTGTCAAGATTCGCACCCATGAGGAGAGAGGGCAGACCACTATTGTAAACTTCATTTTTTGTGGTCGCCAAATGTTGTGTTGACTAAGCTCTGTTGCGGGTTTTTCCGCGCCGGGTTGCTTTGCTGATTGGGGCTAAATTCCCCTGTCCGGGGAGCACCCACAGGGATGGTGCTTTAGATATCTGAAAGTTCAAGTCGCAAGGGGGAGTCGTCAATGACGTGGTGGGTGCGGGGGTTGGTTTTTGGGGTGGGGTTGGTAAAGCCCTCAGTCTTGCGAGGTGATTTCAGGCCGAAGAGCTTTAAAGCATCGGAAACGGCAAAGCATGTTTGCAGATGGTTCTGCTGGGCCCCCAGTGCGCGTCATCGGAAAGGGGGATTTTGAAGGAGATCTTTGATCTCTTTGTCTTGGCAGTGGGGGGACAAAGGTAAAGAGGGAGCTGCCCAGCGATAGCGGGTGCCCCTTCCCAGGTCTTGGACAGCGTGGGGGCAGCATGAGGTGAAAAAAGGTTTAAAAAGGGGCGGGGCTAAGAAGCTGCTTCACCCATTCTGATCTGAAGGCTTCCCTCACTTTCCCCTGGGAGGACCCGGCCCGGTCTGCCCTTTATGGAAGGTTGATATTTTCACAAAAATTTGGTGGGCTCCAATGCGCTCGAGGACTGTCAAAGAGTTCCCCGTTGACCGTGTCAAAGGCCTTTGGTCAGGTCAATGAAAACGAGTATAGGGGCATGTTTTTTTTCGATAATTTCCTGAAGCTGTTGACAGCCAAAAAACATGTCGACGGCTTCTGCCCGGGGCTGAAGCGCACTGCGCCTCGGGGGGGTTTTGTCGGAAACGTGATGGGTCGTTGAGGGTGATTGGGAAAATCTTTCCAGCAAAGGGGAGTGCGAGTGTCTGATTCCAGTCGGCTTTGTTCCTTGTTCTTGTGAGGAGACAATAGGGGGGTCGGGAAGTTTTTGGTTTTCTCCCCTCCCGTACTCCCCAGGAATGTGAAAGGTTTTAGGGGTGGGGCCCGGCTTTTAGTCTCGGGTTTCCCTTTTTGATGCTCACCGAGCTCTTGGAGGGTTGCTTTTGGATCTCGCAATGGTGGGGGGTACTGCAAGTTGTCTTGTATTTGGCTGGAGGGTTGGTTAAGGCATCGAGTGCTGACGGGGCTGTTGGCAGGTTGTGAAGTGTTCTTGCAGGCTGCTTAGTCCCTTTTTGGGCCCTTTTCAGGGTTTCGCGTCGGAGGACGTAGGGGGGCAGCTGTGTGAGGGTGAAGGTCTTTAACGAGCCCAAAAAATTTCTTGGCGTTGTGAGAGTCGGCTAGCCTTTTTTCAGTCGCTTTGTTGCCCCCCATGGTCCCCCATCAGACGTGGTCGGTTGCCTTTTCTGGAGGTTTGAATCTCTCGCGTTTGGGCGGCGATGGGTCATTTGCACTCGATGTAAGATTGTTCTTCGATGGGGGCTTCTTTGATTTTTTTCTGTTTCCCTCAAACCAGTCTTCTGGGGTTGATTTTTTTCGAGGACCTCTTTTGCAGTCTCGCGACCCTGTCCTTAAAGAGGACCATTTTTTTGTTCCATTTCAGGGGGGCAGCCCTTTGGGCTTTTCTTTAAGTAGTTGTTGGAAGGTTGTAGTTTTGCAGTTTCAAAAATGAATTATTAAATGAAGTTAAAAAAAAGTGTTTTTTGTAGGCCTCCAAAAAGACACCACTGTAATGATGTTTAAAATGTGTTTGGTAAATTCTCGAATGACACCACTGTGGTGTTAAAGATGTGTTTGTGTAAGTTCTCAGAACTGACACCACTGTTACTGATGTTGAAGGCGTGTTTGTGTAAGTCCTCATTACTGACACCACTGTTACTGATGTTGAAGGCGTGTTTGTGTAAGTCCTCATTACTGACACCACTGTTACTGATGTTGAAGAGGTATTTGTGTAAGTCCTCAAAACTGACACCACTGTAACGAAAGTGGAGGATGAGTTTGTGTCAGCTCTTAGAACTGAATGCACACTGTCTGGTGTCGAATGTGTGTTTATTTCACCCCTTAAAACTCACTGCAGTATAGCTTGTGT
>CM031625.1:40204574-40209574 GCA_018398815.1 Conus ventricosus
ATTTGCAAAAACCTTCTAATTTTTTTTAAAAGCTTGATTTTTAAAAATTTTCCTTAAACAAGAACAAAAATTCCTTTTAAAGACTTCAGAGATGATTTGATGTTGTCCAGAGAGTGTCTCGCTTGTTTCTATTTTCTGTAATGGAGTGTATAACGTTTTCATAATAAATAACTGTTTTACTTTTATACTGGGTTAAGATTGTTCTGGCCAGTTCGGGGTTAGTAACAACATCAAAACTCAGAGAAATGTCACTAAACTGTGTATTTAGCTAAAGGGGTCTTCAGACAGATCGACAGAATCGCTAGGATTAAATGTCAGTTCATAAGTAAGTTTTTCTTTTAGTGCACCTTGGTAATATGGCATATGCGTCTTTAACAGCTCAAAATCTAGAGGGATGCAGAATCTGTTGCCAAATGCTTCTGCTACTGCTCATCTTTAACATCATTCTTTGAAATCCTCCGCTTTAAGCCTGTGCTTGAGACCGTTTGGACTTTGTATTCCCTGATAAACTTTCTCTGTCCTTTCTTTTTAGGCAGCCATAGATCTGAATAGAGGGCAAACATGTCTGCCTCGCCTAGTACAAAGACTGCTGTGCCCTCCAGTTTAATTGTTATATGTTTAACGATTGCTCTGCCCAAATTAACAACAACAGTAGCATTAGGATCTGTCGATGTAATATCTATTTTGAATGATAGTTTAGCAGTGCCTGGCATTATAACATCGCCAGCACCAAGATCCGGAAACTTGACTTTTAAAGTTTGTTCAGGCTGAACTGTTGATGGAGTATTTTACACTAATTACAGTCTGCCTTATACCTTTTACGCCATGGGGTTCCTTCTCTTTTCTGTATGGATCGAGGTCACAACCATATGAATTCATTTTTATAAAACAAAAAAGAATATAAATAAAAAATATGGATGAAGATTTTGATCCGATTGATCCTATTGAAGAAGAAGAAGAAGATGAAACAGAACTGGGCCCTTCATTGCAAGAAGAGCTTGAAGGAGCAGCAGCAGGCCAAGGAGTAGGATTAAGCCAAATACGATTGCTAGATAGAATTGAATCATTATATAGCCATATGGGGCGAGAGCAGCCAGAAGCACTTAGGGTTTCTGATTTTTCAACAGATAAAAATAATCATTTATTTTTTATTTTGTATGTAAGAACCAGTAAAGGAAAGCGTGTGCGGCTTACTGCAAAACCAGATCCAACCAGTTTTTAAGCAGGGCACAATTCTTAGAGATCTCCCTGCTGTTGACCAAAGGCAATTAAACTTTATTGACAATTTAAGGCCTGAGCTGTTAGTCTTTTACATAACTTGGGGCAAGTGTTGCCAACACAATCTGAAATACAAAACATACCTCTTCAAGAATTAAATCGAACAGCAGATAAAACTAATAGCAGAAATTGAAACGAGTTTTAATGAGGAGACACAATTAAAAAACAATTGACGATTCTCCATTCCCTATGCGTTAAATCCTTGGGCTTAATGAGGCTTTACAGACAATAAGGGGTGAACTAACAAACAATTGGCAAAACTTGGTGAGCTGGATAGAGAGATAGAAGAAGAAAAAATAAATTCGCTGATGCAGACGATAACAATTTAGGGCGAGAAGAAAAGGCTAGAATACAGCAGAAAAACAGGATTTAAGGCTACAAAGGGCGGTCAGGTTAGAAGTGCTGTCTACTAACAGAGCGCAGCTAGCATCACAAATAAGCAGAATAAGAGAAACTATAAACAGAATACTTTATGAAAACACTACGCTAGCAGAAAGAATAAGGACTCTGTTCGGGGAACAGGGATTACAATAGTTAGTATATTAACAGCTGTTGGGTTTGCTATCTCTACACTCGTTTATGCCTTAACCGGCAGTGCGCCAACAGGGCCAGTAGCTCCTCCAACGCCTCAGCCTGGTAAAAGTTGGATTAGAAAACAATTACATCATCTAGCAAACCTATTAAGAAGTTAGCAGCCAAAGCGCTTGATGCTCTGCCTGGCATAATAGGCAGTGTTGTTAGTTGGATTTTGTCTACTATAGGCAAAGTTGCTGGTTATATGGCTGACCATCTTGGGGACGTTAGGAGTGCCAGCTGCTGGATTAAATTTTTAGTGAAATAAAGTATAGCCAATCCAGTAAAAGTTAAAAACACAACAAGGGCTGTCTTTTCGCTAGTGTGACTGTCAGTGTGAGGCAGATCAACAGGTGGAGTGCTTTCTGGACTGCTTTTTGGCTGTGGCGCGCTTATAACGGGATCGCTTTTTTCAGGGCTAGGTACTTTTTTTTAAATGGATGGTGCAGGCCTTGTGTTTAAGCCTAGATTGTGCCCTAAGTTTTGATCGTCTCCGGCTATGAGGATTTCATTATTATAATTCTGTATCATGCCAATCTGTAGTCTAAGGTCAGAAGGCAGCATGTATAATCCATGGCCTACAACAAAGTCAACCTTTGACCTAGCGTGTGTAAGAACGTCTTGATACCTTTGTATGCTGGCAGGCAAATCAACAGCAGAGTTAATAGCATCTTCTAAATTGGCTAGAAATTGTTTTCTGGCATCAAAGCCTGTAGATTGATCTACTATGCTAGACTTAGTCTGTGCATGTGCTCCTAATAGACACCAAACGCATGTCCTTATGGTGTCATTAAGTCTTTTGCACTCCTGGCATTGTTAGGCCTTCACTTTCATCTAAGATAAATGTTGCCCAAGCATTAGGGTGTTTTTGTTCAATTGACCCTAATCGAACTTGTTTGTCTGGTTGAAAAGAGGTGTGGCCAGGCCAGTAGTCATAAGTATATTCTTTTTTTTACACCCCACAAATATAATGTGCCAAACCCCATGATTGCGGTCTAACTTTTGTCTAAAGTCAGCTGAAGGATTAATGTTAAATTCATTGCAGATTCTTTTTATATGCATTATTGTCCATTGGGCTTTTAAATGGATTAAACGCGTTGTCGCTTGGAAGGGCACTTGTAGTTCAGTTAGTATTCGTCTGTACTGGTAATAAACATAAAAGTTATATACTGACCTTACTAAAAGATTAGGATGGTTTAAATGGTTTGCATATGAAACACCACAGCCAGTAGTTACGCAGTAAATGGCAAAATTTAACTGATTCTAGTAAAACGTCATAGGGCGAGATGACCATGCTGATGGCACTCTATCACTCTTTATTGGCGGATTTAAATATTTAGTTAGGGTTTACAAGTCTGACCCGGAAGCCGTATGATCCATCTACTGCAATGGTTAAATTGCTAAAGTTCAAAGATTTGGGTTATAAAACGCTCCTACATTGTAAGTAGCACTTTCGTTATATTTAAAAGGTTCCATTTTTTAAATTAGTTTTTTTTAAATAGTTATAAAAAAGATGTACATCTATATAACCAAGCAAACGAGCGTGTGTTCTTAACGTACCCAATTGACAATAGGCGCGGGAGTTGTAGGATTGCCCTAAAGAATTGGCTTTAAAGTTATGTGGGTTAACATATCTGAAGGGATTCAAAATAACTGGATTAATGTTAATGACGAACAAGGCAGTCAAGTAAATCATATAACAATACCAGAAGGTTATTATAACTTTTGTTCTTTAAAATAAGTACTTAGCGAATTTGGTATACTGCTGAGAATTAACGAAGCAAACCTCAGAATTACTATACATTTTCCACTAGAAGAAAGAAGAGAGTATACTTTCCCTAAAGGCCTGGCTCGAGTTTTGGGGTTCCACAGTAGTGACAGAGATTTAGTACAAGAGAAGATGTTTATCAATTTGAGGTAATAAACCTTCTGATTTTCTCGTGAACCCCAATTTTGTATGTCCATTTACAACAGTTAAAAACAAATACTAATTTGTTTAATGGCTATCCATCTACAGTTCTACAAGCACTGCCGGCACTAAGGCGGGGTTTTGTGATTATCAGTTATACAGGTTTGGCGGAGACAGTGAATTTAAAGAATTAATTGAGGGTTCTTTAAATTCATTGGATGTAAAAATAGCTAATCAAGACGGAAAGTCAGTTGATTGTTCTAATTTATTAATAGTGCTGGAAGTAGAAGAGCATATTAGAAAAGTAGTAAGGACTCAGTCCCGCGGACGTTAATAGCGCTGGAAGTAGAAGAGCGTACTGTAAACCCTTAATTGTTATGTCCCTGGGAGAATGTAAATATCTTCGTTCACGATCACCCTATCTTATCTTACACGTAAGCCCCCCATTTAAATTGACGATTACGTCGATTTTTAGAGGTTTTGGCGTGTTAATGTTTTAGAAAACGGGTGTTAATTTTGGCAAAAAGTGACATGAGAAGGACGTGATTTGTATGTGAAAAGGGGGGTTTTCGTGCAAAATAAGATGGGTGGTCTTGAACGCAGATATTTACATTCTCTCAGGAAATTAAATAAGATCACTGTGTTCGATGCCGAGCTCATCCCAGACATTGAAGAATTTCTGTGTCAGCTCTCAAAGGGAAATTATTTTGTGAAAGTATACTTGACTAAAGGAATTTCAATCTACCATTGAACCAGTGCCTGGAACACAAAAATGTCATGGCAGATTTATTGTCACGTGTATGAATATTCATGGACAAATGTAACTGTCTTCAAGGGAAAGACTATTCCTGTTTTTTGTCTTTCTTAAAGATTACTGTGTGCTGACATTTGACAGTGCATTGTATGTTACTGACTATTTAAATCAAGTGGTATTTATGCTTAATTTGCTTGTTGAAGTGACTATGTTTTACAAGCAAAAACTACTTGATGATGTATTACATATCTATTCTTTCCTTTATTCTTTCGTAAACAATGAAAAAATAATCATGTACTATTTATGTCTAACTTGCTTGTGAAGATGAATATATAGTATGTGTGATGAGCAATAACTCTTTATAAATGTATATACACATGTTTTGATTGTGCAGTGAGACAAACCTATTGTTTTCATTAGTTAATTGTCAACAGTGGAAAATATGTTTCACTTTTCAACGGACTATAACATTACATGTGGGGAAAA
>CM031625.1:40224574-40229574 GCA_018398815.1 Conus ventricosus
GCCGGGATATGTTATGAAAGGAAGCGTAGAGTACAGCTCTGTCACGCAGTCTCAGACCGAAATGGAAATCCGTAGCATTATCTTATCATCCTCATTCTCATCGATCAGCATAAAAAAGTCTCAAATTCTGTGGTCCTTCATGCCCTGCTCTCATGGTGACCTCAGTTTGGATGTCCTCTCCACGTCTGTGGCCTTGGTTTGGTTCCGTCGGGGTCACCGGTATCGGCGAGTCCAGAGCGGCTGTCGTTGGACGGACGTGGTAGCGCCCTCCGGACGGAGAGCTCACTCACGCTTGCTCCGCGACTAAGCAATTATTGTCGTCAGTACGGGGCTTAGTAGGTGGTGTCCTGCGTAGGTTGGATCCGAACAGGCGCCACTGAACACCACCGAAGTGACTCGGCAGCAGTGCAGTGTCTCCTCCGGTGGGTTGCCTCTTGACGACTTAACGTTGACTGCTTCCTGCGAATTGCCGGTACCATTGCTGCGGCGGAACCGACCGGACTGTGGCTGTGGACAGGGTGTCGAAATGAGCGGCGTGGGTGAACTGCCACTGAGGTGGCACAGAGGTTGGGACAGCAAAATAAAAAAAAAAAAAAAAAAACAACAAACAAACAAACAAACAAACAAACAAAAAACCTTGTATTTTAAAGAGATTTGTAAAGATGTTTTTTGTGACTTGTGAGCTGACTTCAACGTGATAACAGCCCTGATATGGCCCTTTGCGGTCGGCTAGACTATAAGCAGCATTACCTTACCTTACACACACACCAACCCACACACCAACGCACATACCAATCCACACACCAACACACACATCAAACCACGTTACAGCCTTTTCTCTTTATGAATGTTTTAGTCCGGCATTAACACACGCACGCACGCACGCACGCACGCACACACGCACACACACACACACACACACACACACACACACACACACACACACACACACACACACACACACACACACACACACACACATACATACATAGATACATAGATATTTGTGTGTGTGCGGGGGGGGGGGGTGTCAGTTACCCCCTTCTCCCTCCCCCTGCCCTCTATCCCTATATCTTCTTTAGCCATGTGGCAGTTTTTCTCTTAATCACTCTTTCAATCCGATATTAACCCATACACTATCATTTTAAAGCAACCTTTATCAGTCCTAGTAACTTACATAAAATCTTTTTAAATCAACCGAACAAAAATCCTTCCCTCCCTCTCGTTCATTCCCCCTCTCCTTCTTTCATCTCAACCCTCCCCACCCCACCCCACCCACGTCACCCCCACCCCACCCCTCACCCCACCTCACCACCACCCTGCTCCTCCCCTTTCCCCCCGATGTAGCTTTTCTTTTCATAAATTTATTCCACTGGTCTTAACCAGTATACACTGAACTTAATGCTACGAGAAAAAGAAGTCAGCTACCCTCCTCCACCGCCCCCCCCCCCCCCCCACCCCTTCCTTTCCCTGTGTCCCAAATCACCTCATGTTGCAGCCTTTCCCTCGATCAGTCTTGTTCAAATTCAGCATTAACCAACATAGAATAATGATGAAGAAACGAGAAGACAAGAATATGTATCCCCTCCCTTCCACTGTGTCCCCTCAACCGCGAGCAGTGGCCTGTTACTTCATCAATCTTTCTCAGTCCAGCATTAATTTTCCTCCTATAATAATCTAAAAGTGACCCAAAAAAAGTTAAAGGGAAATGATAATTATAACAATGATAATAGTAATGATAATAATGATATAATAATAATCATAATTATTATCATTATCATTGTTATCATTATTGTTATCATCATTCTAATAACAATAAAAATACTAAAAATAATAATGATCACGATGGTAATGATAATAATAACAATAATGTAATAACAACAACAATAGCAACAAGAACAACAGCTATAATGATACGTAGAAGAACAGAACAGACATCAATGTAAATGGTGTTGGAGGTGTGTTTGTGTAGGTCCTCAGAACAGACATCACTGTAAATGGTGTTGGAGGTGTGTTTGTGTAGGTCCTCAGAACAGACATCACTGTAAATGGTGTTGAAGGTGTGTTTGTGTAAGTCCTCAAAACTGACACCACTGTAACTGGTGTTGGAGGTGTGTTTGTGCAAGTCCTCAAAACGGACATCACTGTAACTGGTGTTGAAGGTGTGTTTGTGTAAGTCCTCAAAACTGACATCACTGTAACTGGTGTTGAAGGTGTGTTTGTGCAAGTCCTCAAAACTGACATCATTGTAAATGGTGTTGAAGGTGTGTTTGTGTAAGTCCTCAAAACTGACATCACTGTAAATGGTGTTGAAGGTGTGTTTGTGCAAGTCCTCAAAACTGACATCACTGTAAATGGTGTTGAAGGTGTGTTTGTGTAAGTCCTCAAAACTGACATCACTGTAACTGGTGTTGAAGGTGTGTTTGTGCAAGTCCTCAAAACTGACATCATTGTAAATGGTGTTGAAGGTGTGTTTGTGTAAGTCCTCAAAACTGACATCACTGTAACTGGTGTTGAAGGTGTGTTTGTGCAAGTCCTCAAAACTGACATCTCTGTAACTGGTGTTGAAGACGTGTTTGTGTAGGCCTCAAAACTGACAACACTGTAACTGGTGTTGAAGACGTGTTTGTGTAGGCCCTCAAAACTGACACCACTGTAACTGGTGTTGAAGACCTGTTTGTGTAAGTCCTCATTACTGACCCCACTGTTACTGATGTTGAATGCGTGTTTGTGTAGGTCCTCATTACTGACACCACTGTAACTGGTGTTTAAGATGTGTCTGTGTAAGTCCTCAGAAATGACACCACTGTTACTGATGTTGTAGGTGTGTTTGTGTAAGTCCTCATAACTGACACTACTGTAACTGGCTTTGAAGAGGTATTTGTGTAAGTCCTCAAAACTGACACCACTGTAACGAAAGTGGAGGATGAGTTTGTGTCAGCCCTTAGAACTGAATGCACACTGTCTGGTGTCGAATGTGTGTTTATTTCACCCCTTAAAACTCACTGCAGTGTAGCTTGTGTGGACAATGCTTTCCTGTTATCCTTCATAACTCACAGCACAGTATCCCGAGCCCTAAACCTTGACATTGCTACAGCTGGTGTGGAGTGTGTGTTCGTGTCATCCTTCAAAACTGACACCAGAGTAAGTGATTTGGAGAGTGTGTTTGTGTCAGCATTCAAAGAGGGGGTCGATGGTGTGTTTGTGTCAGCCCATAAAAAGGAGACGAGCTTAATTAATCAGTATGATGGTGTGTTTTGGTCAGTCCTCAAAACTGACGTAACGGATTAGTCGTCTGAATACTTAACTGATGTGGAGTGCTTTTCAGGCCTCAAAACTGACACGCACTCTGGCTGCTGTGGAGGATGAGTTAGTGTTAGCCCTTAAACAGGCCTACTGTAGTTAGTTTCAGAGGGTGTGTTTGTTTCAGTCCCCAAACATAACACCACTGTGAAGTGTATCTTTGTATCAACTCTCAAACTGACATTCGTATAAGTGATGTGGATGGTGAGTTTGTGTTAGCCCTCAAACTGATATAATTGTAAATGGTGTGGATATTTTGATTATGTAAGGCCTCACAAGTATAACCACTGTGACTGATCTATAGAGTGTTTGTATGGGCTCTCTAATATTCTGATGTCACTGTAGCTAATAAGGGGTCGCTCTGTGTGTGTGTGTGTGTGGGTGTGTGTGTGTGTGTGTGTGTGTGTGTGTGTGTGTGTGTGTGTGTGTGTGTGTGTGTTTGTGTGTGTGTGTGTGTGTGTGTGTGTGTGTGTGTGTGTGTGTGTGTGTGTGTGTGTGTGTGTGTGTGTGTGTGTGTGTGTGTGGAGAGAGTTTGCATTAGCCCTCAAAACTAATAGCACTGTAGCTGGTGTGGAGGTCATGTTGTGTCAGGCCTTGAATATGTCAGCAGTGTGGCCAGTGCGGATAATGTGTCTGTGAGAGCCCTGAAAATGGACACGTCTACAAACCTGTCAGATGGCTGTGCTTTTTGTCAGTATTCAAAACCGACATCATTGTACCTGTTGCTGAAGATCTATTTATTTATTCACTTGTTTATGTTTGCGTCATCTCTCAAATTCCACAGTATTATATATGGTGTGGATGGTGTGTTTGTTACAGCTGTCTGAACTGACATTACTATAGTTGGTGCAGAGAGTGTCTTTGTTTCATTCCTCAAAACGGACACCGCTGTGCCTGTGCCTTGCGTAGGATGTGTTTGAATCATGAAACAGATGATGTGGGTAACCAAGTGCGAGGCAGAGGTGCGGGAGTGAGGTTGTGGGTGGAGGGGAATATAGAGCTAAAGCGACATAACCGGTGGAGGGTGAGGCTGGGCAGATGGGAGGGGTTGAGTGCAGAGGTAAGAGGTGATGGAGAGAAGATGGGTGGGGATGGGGGTTAAAAAGGATTAAGGCCACGTCAGTTCGTATCAAGACAGTATGTCTTTTTTTTTAATTTTGGTCGAAACCCCACGTTGAAAGCCTAGTGGAGGGGCGGGATTTAGAGAGGGGAAGGGTGCCTCTGGCTGATCCCGGCAGCTCTATAAGACTCGACAGGTGACCAGTGAATTCATTCCTGTGAATACACCTCACTGTACTCAACAAACTTCGGGACGCTTTCTGTTCATCAGGTAAGAATTCATGTTCCTCATTTGTCTCGCTGGACATGACATATTCTGTTTGTCTTTCGCCTTGCGTGGTTGATGTGTCCTGATGGGTACAGTCTTCAGATTTGACTAAGCTCTGCTTGCAGTGAGGCTTGAATCTTTTTTTTTTTAATTTTAGGCTCGGTTTATTGCGACTGCTTCTTAGGCAGGCCAGCCCACCTGTATCAGTCCAAAACAGTTGGTGAGATACTGTGACTAACAAGGCGACTGGAGGAAATCATTGGCGTGTAATGTTTATAATGGTACATTAATATTGATACCAGCTCACGCGTTTGAATGATTTTAAGCATCGTAAAATATTGATAGGTCATCTGCTCTCTGAGTAATGAAC
>CM031625.1:40249574-40252427 GCA_018398815.1 Conus ventricosus
GTTACTGAACCATCAGACTCCCGTCAGTATTTCCCCTGGACTAGGCGACTGGCTCCTTCCTGTCTTGTTTCAGGACTCCAACATCCCCCATATACGGTCCTGTAATAAAGACGACTTATGAATGAAAAGTATATAAAAAAAGGTACTCACCGATTTTCATCGAACTCTCGAACGAACCTACCTACCAGATATGTGGATCAGGAGTTTTCAATTTCGATATCAAAACAAAAGAATGCCGAATTATACAATTAATCAAAACTGGATCCACATATCCACTTACCCTAAGTATACTTAGGTCTGGCCTCCAGCCCAATACCGCAGCCTACATATTTCAGTTGGGGCTTAACCCCTGTCTAGGTCAAGCCTAGTTACAGTTACAAACATTTGCTGTCTTCTCTGACAGCTCGACCAGTGCAGCAAAGAATGACGATTTCTCATCCAGTCGCCTCAGCAGGTGAACACCCCTGAGTTTCACTCTCTTGTTTTCCTACACCCAGGGACCGTATTCCTTTCAGTGAATCCCACTCACTGTCTACCCAAAACTCTAAAAATGGCCATTTCATTTCGTCTTTATAGGCAAATAATCACAACAAAAAACTTTACAATAACCAAACCATGGCCTACACTGGGGTCATGACACCCCCCTCCCCAGGGCAAGAATTACCCAAAGGGGAATTCGTCCAAACATAGGGGCAAATAATCAGCAATCAGAATATAAATGCAAATATGAAAGCAGGTCCTCTGAAACATAAAGCTGAACATGCATAGCTAAACATCCCCAACATATTGCATAGGTACGTCCGCGTCCGAATCAATGCAAAGAGCTTAGAACACAAGTTCCACCACGAGCCATAAAGTGCATATATGACCTTTGAATATTGTCACTATATACAAAACCCAGAAATGAAACAACAGAATTACCAAGAGCCTTGCCCCAACACAGGAACAAGAAAATGCAAAATACTGCATACAAGCATATGGATGAACGAATCGTTATATGTGAATATTATCATAAGTAAATATACAGTATTTCTATATGACCAAGTTCATGCTAAATCTTTGTGTATTGAATACCAAACTTGTAACTAACCCATGAACTATGTACAGTTAGTGTCAATATCAACGATCCTAATCACCAATAGTTTAAACACTATGGGTATAATTTGCCAAATCAGGCTCCAAACTCTGTTAGATATAGGTCTCCATCTGGGCCTACAAACAGACAAAATGGGAAAGTCAGTCACCAAGGTCCTCAGTCTTGAACGCAAGACCGAAGATGGTGTGGTATTTATGCCCCTGAGGGCAGGTCAGTTTTTGCAGAAGTCTCATCTCGGGACAGCAAGTCCGCAAAAACATTGGCAGTACCAGGAATAGGTTCGACCCTAAAATCAAACTCCTGAGTAGACAAAGCCCAACGCAGAAGGCGGTTATTTTTCGTCTTTGAAGCTCTCAAAAACGTGAGTGGCCGATGATCAGTTTGTAATACAAACTGCTTTCCTGAAAGAAACCTGGAGAACGTCTCTAACGCCCATACAATAGCGAGACACTCGCGCTCAATAGTGGAGTATCTTTGCTGGGGTTGAGAGAACTTTTTACTGGCATACTGTACAGGGTGGAGTAAACCTTTTCTCTCCTGCATGAGACAAGCCCCCATGCCAGTATGCTTGCATCTGTGCGCAAGACAAAATCCTCAAGAAGATCTGGGAGGAGGAGAACTGGGAATCTGTTCAAAACACTCTGCACTGTCTCTAAGCACTTTTGACAATCATCCGTCCACTGAATTTGTCTGCGTTTCTCACCCTTGGTGAGATCAGTCAGAGGGGCAGTAATACTAGCGAAATGCGGTACATATCGACGATAATAGGAAAGTAGACCAAAAGGGATCTAACTTGTTTCTTGGAAGAGGGTCGAGTCACCGACAAAATCTTGTCAACCTTTTTCGCCTCAGGACGAATCTGTCCCACTGATATCATATGACCCAAAAACTCCAGTTCTTGGAACCCAGCATGAATTTTTTGATGGGCGAGCAGTCAGCCCAAACTGTCGCAGACGACAGAAAAGAAGGCGCAGAAAATGAAGCAGTTGGTCCATCGCTGCGTAGCCAAGAGGATGTCATCAAAGAAGCTAACATCTGAAAATTCATGAAGCCTCAAACAACGCATCATCCTGGCAAACGTAGCGGGGTACATATGGTACAAACCAAACGAACTGAGATCAACGGCATCTTGTGTAATGGGACACAAGGAACCCGATTTCGTGTGACTGTTCTTTGACACGTGTCACAGGAGTGACAATAGTCAGAAACGGCACGTGAAACGGAAGGCCAAAAGAAAGATGCAAGGACACGTTGAAGTGTACGTTTAACCCCGCAATGACCCGCAAAGATAGAATCATGCGCAGTGTGTAGCACGATGTCACGCAAATCCTTGGGAACAACAATCTGTTTGACGACGTCACCATCCTTAGGAAACAGACGAAAAAGTATGTCCTTGTCAACAATGTACGTAGGTGTTGACACTGGAGTTGGCACTTCTGGAAGTACAGACGCGTACAAATGCGACAAAGTTGTGTCACGTCTCTGCATGGCAGCAAGATCTTTTGGACCTACCTGCAACAAAGATAGATCCGGCACCCGTAAAGGTTTTGGCAATGCCTTTTCCGTCTTATCCTGCTGACATGTACTAACGGAACAAGGAATGAAAGAGCCTCCTGCCCCTGAGCAGGAAGAACTGACCCCTGGTAGATTTCCAGATGAATCTGTGACGGTCTCAATACACAAGCCTCCACACGACGAAAAGTAGGGTGCAAATTACCAAGCAGGGGAACCTAACCCAACGACCGGGCTACCAGTGA
>CM031625.1:40253427-40258427 GCA_018398815.1 Conus ventricosus
AGCTATTTGCACAGTTATTTGATTGCCCGCCTCGTTACTAATATTGATCCAGTTATTTGAGCCCCTTCATATATTTAGCCCACATAACTTTAAACCCAATTCTTTAAGGGCAATCCTACAACTTCCGCGCCAATTAACAATTGGATACGTTAAGAACACACGCTCGTTTTGCTTGGTGATATAGATGTACATCTTTTTATAACTATTTTAAAAAACTATTTAAAAAAACTATTTAAAATGGTAGCTTTTGAATATATTGAACATGCTTCTTACAATGTAGGAGCGTTTTATAACCCCAAATCTTTGGACTTCAGCAATTTAACCATTGCAGTAGATGGATCATACGGCTTCCAAGTTAGACTTGTAAACCCGCTAACTAGATATTTAAATCCGCCAATAAAGAGTGACAGAGTACCATCAGCATGGACATCCCACCCCATGGCTTTTTTCCAGAATCAGTTAAATTTTGCCGTTTACTGCGCAACTACTGGCTGCGGTGTTTCATATGCAGACCATTTAAACCACCCTAATCTTTTAGTAAGGTCAGTATATAACTTTCATGTTTATTACCAGTACAGACGAATACTAACTGAACTACAAGTAGTTCTCCCTAACGACAACGCTTTTTATCCATTCAACAGCCCAATGAACAATAATGCATATGAAAGAATCTGCAACGAATTTAACATTGATCCTTCAACTGATTTTAGACAAAAGTTAGACCGCAATCATGGGTTAGGCACATTGTATTTGTGGGGTGCAAAAAGAATATACTTATGACTACTGGCCCGGCCACACCTCTTTTCACCCAAAGGCACAAGTTAGATTGGGATCAATAGAACAAAAACACGATAATGCCTGGACAACATTTATCTTAGATAAAAGTAAAGGTTTAACAATGCCAGGCGTGCAAAGACTTAATGACTCCATAAGAACATACGTTTGGTGTGTATTAGGAGCGCAAGCACAGACCAAGTCTAGCATAGTTGATCAATCTACAGGCTTTGATGCCAGAAAACAATTTCTAGCTAATTTAGAAGATGCTATTAACTCTGCTGTTGATTTGCCTGCCAGCATACAAAGGTATCAAGACGTTCTTGCACATGCTAGGTCAAAGGTTGACTTTGTTGTAGCCATGGATTATACATGCTACCCTCTGACCTTAGACTGCAGATTGGTATGATACAGAATTATAACAATGAAATCCTTATAGCTGGAGACGACCAAGACTTAGGGCACAATAAATGGTTAAACACAAGGCCCGCCCCATCCATTTTAAAAAAAGTACCTAGCCCTGAAGAACCAGAAAGCGACCCACCACCAGTTTATAAGCGCCCCACAGCCAGAAAGCAGCCCAGAAAGCACACCGCCTGTTAGTGTACCTTACACTGACAGTCATACTAGCGAAAAGACAGCCCTTGTCGTATTTTTAACTTTTACTGGATTAGCCATACTTTATTTCACTAAAAATTAATCCAGCAGCTAGCACCCCTAACGTCCACAGATGGTCAGCCATATAACCAGCAACTTTGCCTATAGTAGACAAAACCCAACTAACACACTGCCTATTATGCCAGGCAGAGCATCAAGCGCTTTGGCAGCTAACTTCTTTAATAAGTTTGCTAGATGGTGTAATTGTTTTCTAATCCAACTTTTACCAGGCTGAGGGGAGGGGTCGCTGGGGAGGGAGGGGCATCAGTTGGCAGTCTGCCGGGGAAATAGCAATTTTCCCTGGTCACAGGATTGTCGGAGAACAGGGAGGAGACGTGGGCTTTCCGAGGGTCCCTGAGGAAAGTGCCTACAGGGGCCGCATTCGGAGCCGAAAGGGATTCATTCCCTGGCAGAGAGAGGCCCTTGCGCACCCCTGGCTAGGGTACACTCCCAAATAGAGGTAAGAATAAAAGGTGCGACTATTCTGGGGCGAGATCGCTGGGCTGGAGTGGGGCAAGCGTACTTGTCCGAGGGTGGGGACTCCCTCACGACAAGCTCCGGGGGCCACCACTCAAAGGTGGACACGTCGCAAGATGAGGAGAAGGACTCCTCTGCCTCATCCTCAGACTCTGGGGAGTCCGGTTCCTGGAGAGGTTGCGCCGAACCTTCTCCTGGAGACAATTGCAGGGGTGCGTGAGGGTCCAGTGTGAGTGAGTGAGTGAGTGAGTGTGTGTGTGTGTGTGTGTGTGTGTGGTGTGTGTGTGTGTGTGTGTGTGTGTGTGTGTGTGTGTGTGTGTGTGTGTGTGTGGACTTTTGTTGAGTATGCAATAAGCTGCGTGTATTTTTCAGTTCATGTAAGTGTGTGTGTGTGTGTGTGTGGTGTGTGTGTGTGTGTGTGTGTGTGTGTGTGTGTGTGTGTGTGTGTGTGTGTGTGTGTGTCGGGGGTGGGATGGGTGGGTGTGTATGCACCCCCCCCCCCCTCACACACACACAAAAACACGCGCGCGCGTGCTAGCAAGCGCGCACGTATGTGTGCGCGCGCGCGTGTGTGTGTGTTTCTGTGTGTGTGCGTGCGCGCGCGCGCTCGTGCGTGCGTGCGTGCGTGCGAGCGTGCGCGCACGCGCTCGCGTGTCTTTTGGTTCGTGTAAGTAAGCGATTGCACGTGCGTGCGTAGACTTCCCGCTGACTGGTGTGTGGTGTACCATAATTAAGTTCGTGTTAAAAACTTTCTGACAGAACTTTGCGACCGGCAAAACCTATAGCCTGGCGCGCGCGTGCGTCGTTGGCCTGCCTGATGTGCTGCCTGATGAGTGCTTGTGAGCCGAAGTTGGCCAGGCGTTGGCAAAAATCTTTGTGAATGAAAAGTTAGTTAGCATTTGTAAAGGGGCCGTATTTACACCGTTGTATATATACATATTTCTTCATTGTTGCTACATTTTATATGTACTATGGTTGCATGTAGAGCAACGTAGGCCTAATTAAAGGGAAACGTAGAGGATAACATAATTACTACAAGCAAAATAATACTACTGATAACAGTAATGGTAGTAGGCATAACAATAATAAGTGAATAATTATTATAATTAAAATAATACTTCATTTCCAATCACTACTACTATTTCTATCGGCAAATTCAAATTAAAGTGTGTTTGTTGGTAGTACCATTAGGGTGTTTTGTGTGTGTGTGTGTGTGTGTGTGTGTGTGTGTGTGTGTGTGTGTGTGTGTGTGTGTGTGTGTGTGTGTGTGTGTGTGTGTGTGTGTGTGCGTGCGTGTGTGCGTGCGTGCGTGCGTGCGTGCATGCGTGCGTGCGTGTGTGTGTGTGTGTGTGAGAGAGAGGAGAGAGAGAGAGAGAGAGAGAGAGAGAGAGGAGAAGATGAGAGAGAGAGAGAGAGAGAGAGAGAGAGAAGAGAGAGAGAGAGAGGGAGGGGGGATGGCCGAAAGGATTATGGAACAAAACGGTCATTCTCTCACTGAACATTTTGAACGTTTAAAGGTCTTGTGTAGACTGTGTGGGAAAAGGTCTAAAGAGATCAAAGAAAGATAAAAACAAATCAGTAGTAACGTGTTTGAGTGTTGCTTCTGAAATAAACGTAATCTTCAATGTGAATGTTCTGGAAGATAGGGAGGAAGTACATTCAAAAATAGTTTGTGTGTTTTGTGCAAAAACTTTGAAAAATCTGACAAACCACAAACATTCAACTACAGCAAAGAGCCGTGCATTGGCAGAATTTGATAAAGCCTCAAAATTATTGCACCTGTTTGACCCAGTTTATCTGTCAGTCAGTGTGCGCTATGCACTCACTTTCAACAGCAGAGTAAAGGTGGGAGACCAGAGAAAAAGATAAAGAAATTTGCCGTTCTCAAACAGTATTCCCAATCAGCAAAACGAAAGTGCCAATCAAACTCTGATCTTGATAGTGATATTTCATTTTCTGTCTCATCTGAAGCCACATCAACTCCGGCAAAAGTCCCTAGAACTGTATCAGTGCAGACTGCCCCAGCTGCCATCATGAAGCATTATCTCCAGTCAAAATACAAGTTTCCTTTTTGTGTCACATCTGATGCCACATCAACTCCACCCAAAGATTCAAGAGGCGCATCAGTGCAGACCGTTCCAACTGGCATGACAAAGCATTGTCTCCGTTCAGAAAAGAATCCTCAGGACTTTGAGTCAGCTGAAGGCACCACTGACAAACACAGAAGAAGCTTATTTCACAAAACTTGCCCGCATTAAGCTCTCACAGTCCAGTGATAAAATGACTGTCACATGCCAAACTGGTGGACAGCCGATTGTGCTGAAAAAAATTACAAAACCTCGGAAAGCATCAAGTGAAGCTCGAACACCACTCAGGAAGAAGCGAGCAAAAGAAATGAACAAAGTTCGTTTGAATGTATCAGGAGACACTGAACAAGATGTGGCCAAACAGCAGGGCACAGAACTGAAGACGGCAAGCAAAGTACGCAAACAGCTGGTTCTTAATGAAGCGAAATGCGGTCAAGTATCTGTAACTGCAAAACAAGGTCCTGCCCTTCGTGCGGCACTTGGCCTCAGTTTGACAAAGTACAGACTGCACAAACAGTTCTATAGGAGGCTCGGGGTACACTTTGCCAGTGAACAGAAAGAAAGGAAGAACAAGTCAATCACAGTGTGCAGAAGTAGAATGTCAGATGAGAAGTGTGGAGGTCTGGAATGAGATCGATGGGATTATGGAACTGGTTTCCAACACCTTCTGCAGGCATTAAGGATGTCCCAGCATTTGTCACCAAACTGCTGGATGCTTATGACAATCAAGGCCGATTAACATGGCATGATGAGAGTATTCCAGAGAACGAAATCTGGATCAAGATTGGCGGTGACCATGGAGGCGGATCATTTAAATGATGCTTCAAATAGCAAACCTGGTGAACGCTAATTCAAAGCTAACACATGCATTATGACCATTGCTGAATGTAAGGACACCCCTGAAAACTAAGAAGACTGTTGGACCCTTACAAAGAGCAAATTGAAGACCTTGAAAGCATGGAATGGAGAGGCAAACAAACTCGCCTTTTTCTCTTTGGAGACTAT
>CM031625.1:40263427-40265927 GCA_018398815.1 Conus ventricosus
TGGTTCCATCGCACACCTCCTTCGTTTTTAATGATCAAGCAGATAGAGCAGCAAAAAGGGGAGCAAAGAATATATTTGGTAGTATTAAGGTTGATTGTCCTTTATCATACAAGGAAATTAGTCATATAATCGAGAGGGATTTCTGGAGCCAATACAGTTCCTCATCAAAACCTCGTCAGCAAACTCTGTCAAACTTTGTGTCGATTAGCCGACCGGTTTCTAGCCTGACTTTTAGACTTTTATGTAATTCCCTACGAACCAAGTATTGCCAGACTGTTAAGTGCGTATGTCGTGGGGATCTTTCAGTTCAACATGTGATTTTTGATTGTGAACTAACGAAACCCTTTTTGAATGGTGTTATACCAAGTGCTGACACTGGGCATGTTAATGTGTTTGACTTTTTAGATTCATTGCCAGTTGTTTCTCTTGTTAAATTAACGAGTAACCTTTTGGAAGTCCATTAAGGAACATTTTATAATCATAATCGTAAGTTAGATTATTTAGTTATTTTTATCTAATTTTTCATAGTTACTGTCCTACAATTCATCTATCCTTTATTTTTATTCCATGTAACCACATCGTCCTCTTTTCTTTTATGATAATAGTCTAAAATGTAAACAAAATGTTATTTAGACGTCTGCAATCACCTATATGTTGACGAGACGTAAAACAGAATTCCTTCCTTCGAAGAACTCCTCCAAAAAGGGGCCATCACGGATCACAGTTTTCATCTGATCTAAGATTTTATCGAAGAAATACTTTTAGTGAAGTTTCTTGTGCGTTTTTAGAATTTGCATTTTACCAGCCGCCGTGGCGAAGTGGGTTAGCCTTGCGGACTCCCGGCTGAGAGGTCGCTGGTTCAATTCCCATCAGAGTCATGTGGGAATTTTCTGCCCCGACCGGCTCCTACCCAGAGTTGATTTGCTACGGGCTCAGTTGGAAGAGTGGGACCACACAGTCGAGTTTCATCCACTTAATGGATGCTTCTCTGAGAGTGTTGCTCAAATTTCCTGACCAACACTGCATGTGTCTGTATCTATCGGGCCTGGTTACGCCGGGATATGTTTATGAAAGGAAGCGTAGAGTACAGCCCTGTCACGCAGTCTCAGACCGAAATGGAAATCCGTAGCATTATGTTTATCATCCTTATTCTCATCGATCAGCATAAAAAAGTCTCAAATTCTGTGGTCCTTCATGCCCTGCTCTCATGGTGACCTCAGTTTGGATGTCCTCTCCACGTCTGTGCCTTGGTTTGGTTCCGTCGGGGTCACCGGTATCGGCGAGTCCATAGCGGCTGTCGTTGGACGGACGTGGTAGCGCCCTCCGGAGGGAGAGCTTACTCACGCTTGCTCCGCGACTAAGCAATTATTGTCGTCAGTAGGGGGCTTAGTAAGGTGTGTCCTGCGTATGTTGGATCCGAACAGTCGCCACTGAACACCACCGAAGTGACTCGGCAGCAGTGCAGTGTCTCCTCCGGTGGGTTGCCTCTTGACGACTTAACATTGACTGCTCCCTGCGAATTGCCGGTACCATTGCTGCGGCGGAACCGACCGGACTGTGGCTGTGGACAGGGTGTCGAAATGAGCGGCGTTGGGTGAACTGCCACTGAGGTGCACAGATGTTGGGACAGCAAAATCAAAAAACAACAAACAAACCCAAAACCTTGTATTTTAAAGAGATGTGTAAAAGATGTTTTTTTTGTGACTTGTGAGCTCACTTCAACGTGATAACAGCCCTGATATGGTCCTTTGCGGTCGGCTAGACTATAAGCAGCATTACCTTACCTTACACACACACACACACACACACACACACACACACACACCACACACACACACACACACACACACACACACACACACACACACCAACACACACACCAACACATATACCAATCCACACACCCAACACACACACCAACCCACGTTACAACCTTTCTCTTTACGAATGTTTTAGTCCGGCATTAACACACACACGCACGCACACACCACGCACGCACCACGCTCCACGCACGCACGCACCACGCACGCACCGCACACACACACACACACACACACACACACACACACACCACACATACACACACACACACACACACACACACACACACACACACACACACACACACACACACACACACAACACACCAGATTGTGTGTGTGTGTGGGAGGGGGGTGTCAGTTACCCCCTTCTCCCTACCCCTGCCCGCTTTCCCTATATCTTCTTTAGCCATGTGGCATGTTTTCTCTTAATCACTCTTTCAATCCGATATTAACCCATACACTATCATTTAAAGCAACGAGGGGAGAAAATTCAGTTACCTGCTACCTCCCCTGAACCCCCTCCAGCTCAAATGGTACCCTTCACCTTAATCAACCCTAGTAACTTACATAAAATCTTTTTAAAGCAACCGAAAAAAAAACCTTCCCTCCCTCTCGTTCATTCCCCATCTCCTTCTTTCATCTCAACCCTCCCCACACCCACCCCCACCCACCCCCAC
>CM031625.1:40270927-40273292 GCA_018398815.1 Conus ventricosus
TTAAATGGTGTGGAGATTTTGTTTATGTAAGGCCTCACAGGTATAACCACTGTGACTGATCTATAGAGTGTTTGTATGGGCTCTCTGATATTCTGATGTCACTGTAGCTAATAAGGGGTCGCTGTGTGTGTGTGTGTGTGTGTGTGTGTGTGTGTGTGTGTGTGTGTGTGTGTGTGTGTGTGTGTGTGTGTGTGTGTGTGTGTGTGTGTGAGTGAGTGAGTGTGTGTGTGTGTGGTGTGTGTGTGTGTGTGTGTGTGTGTGTGTGTGTGTGTGTGTGTGTGTGTGTGTGTGTGGTGTGTGAGTGAGTGAGTGTGTGTGTGTGTGTGTGTGTGTGTGTGTGTGTGTGTGTGTGTGTGTGTGTGTGTGTGTGTGTGTGTGTGTGTGTGTGTGAGAGAGTTTGCATTAGCCCTCAAAACTAATAGCACTGTAGCTGGTGTGGAGGTCATGTTTGTGTCAGGCCTTGAATATGTCAGCAGTGTGGCTAGTGCGGAAAATGTGTCTGTGAGAGCCCTGAAAATGGACACGTCTACAAACCTGTCAGATGCTGTGCTGTTTGTCATTATTCAAAACCGACATCATTGTAGCTGTTGCTGTAGATCTATTTATCTATTCACTTGTTTATGTTTGCGTCATCATCTCAAATTCCACAGTATTATATATGGTGTGGATGGTGTGTTTGTTTTCCGCTGTCTGAACTAACATTACTATAGTTGGTGCAGAGAGTGTCTTTGTTTCATTCCTCAAAACGGACACCGCTGTGCCTGTGCCTTGCGTAGGATGTGTTTGAATAATGAAACAGATGGTGTGGAGGACCAAGTGCGAGGCAGAGGATGTGCGGGAGTGAGTGTTGTGGGTGGAGGGGAATATAGAGCTAAAGCGATATAACCGGTGGAGGGTGAGGCTGGGTGGAGGGGAGGGGTTGAGTGGAGAGGTAAGAGGTGAATGGAGAGGAAGATGGGTGGGGATGGGGGTTAAAAAGGATTAAGGCCACGTCAGTTCGTATCAAGACAGTATGTCATTTGTTTTTTTTAAATTGGGGCGAAACCACAAGTTGAAAGCCTAGTGGCGGGCTGATGGAGGGGCGGGAGACAGAGAGGGGAAGGGTGGGCCCCTGGCTGAGCCCCGCAGCTCTATAAAAACTCGACAGGTGGCCAGTGAATTCATTCCTGTGAATACACCTCACTGTACTCAACAAACTTCGGGACGCTTTCTGTTCATCAGGTAAGAATTCATGTTCCTCATTTGTCGCGCTGGACATGACATATTCTGTTTGTCTTCGGCTTGCGTGGTTGATGTGTCCAGATGGGTTAGAGTCGTCAGATTTGACTAAGCTCTGCTTGCAGTGAGGCTTGAATCTTTTTATTTTTATTTTAGGCTCGGTTTGTTGCGACTGCTTTCTTAGGCAGGCCAGCCCACCTGTATCAGACCAAAACAGTCGGTGAGATACTGTGACTAACAAGGCGACTGGAGGAAATCATTGGCGTGTAATGTTTATAATGGTGCATTAATATTGATACCCAGCTCACGCGTTTGAATGATTTTAAGCATCGTAAAATATTGATAGGTCATCTGCTCTCTGAGTAATGAACATCGTCTGCCATTTCTTTTTTCCTGAACTGTAAAACCGTCTGTTACAACAAATGTAGATGCTTTGCAGCAGCTCGTTATTAGTTTGTCTACCAGAATTTAGAGCTTATATTTTTAACCAGCAAGTCAGGACCTTTCTTTTCCTGTAAAACACTTGTTTTTGTATTCAGTGGCAGACTTTAGTACTTAGAAATAAAAAGTCAATTTGAAATTCAAATTTAACTGTTTACTGAAAAAAAGAAAACTATTGAAAACAAAGTACGATTTGTTAAAATTTCTGTACGAAGTGACGTGCGTTTCTTTTGGCTGATAATATTCCTACAAAATTACGCAAACAGGCCAGAGAATATGTGAAGCAGCATTTCATCAGGTACTTCCCTAATCATCAGCTGCCGTCTGCACCCCACCTTTTGATAAGTTTGTCGTGCTATAATTTAGATAGAGAGTGATGCAACAAAATGAGTTATATCTACTTTATTGCATCATATACAAATGTGATGTTTAGGTTTTTCTCTCCTTTTCCCATTTTTCAAACATAACCAATTTTTATTTTCCATTTTCATTTCCCCACCTCTTTGTATCGTCTTCTTTTCTTTCTTTCTTTTTCTCTCTTTCTTCTTTCTTTTTCTTTCTTTTCTTTCTTTCTTTCTTTTTTCTTTCTTTTTTTCTTTCTTTCTTTTCTTTCTGACCATTAGTTTTTTATCATTTATTTATTTATTTATTTATTTATTTGTAGATTTGTTACCATTTTTATATCCATCTTGGATTTGCTAGGGAA
>CM031625.1:40275892-40288392 GCA_018398815.1 Conus ventricosus
GTGTGTGTGTGTGTGTGTGTGTATGTGTGTGTGTGTGTGTGTGTGTGTGTGTGTGTGTGTGTGTGTGTGTGTGTGTGTGTGTGAGCTCCCGCGCGCGCGCGATCGAACTCGCCGCGAGCATGTCAAAATCAAATGGCCCATATTCACATAATATACTCAGAGGCATAAAAAACGCGAAAAAATAGAGACAGTGCACGATTGTTCACATTGTGAACAGGACGTAAGCAATGTCGTTGGCACGTGCAACATTAGCAGTACGTGGTGTCTTGGCCGGTTGTAACCTCGTAACAGTGGGTTAATGTTGCCGGGTCAGCGTTTTTGGCACGAGGAGTGCATTTGCCATGTGGACTACCTACGCCACGTGCATCAATGTGAATTGCAACTCAATGTGGCCCCCATTGTGGGGCTATAAATTTCCAAACCCCCAAAAGTTGAAATCATCCCTTCCAGAGGCGCCAACATAATGCCGAGACTTTCTCGTCAAGATCGTTGCATAGCAATGGGGCAACTGCAGGCGGGGTTCCAATGAGGCAGGTCGCTATCGCATTCGGAGTCCACATTTCCACCGTCTATCGCCTTCTGGACCGCTTTCAAGCAAGAAACACCACTGATGACAGACCGAGGAGCGGCAGACCGAGGGTCACCACAGCAGCCCAAGACCGCCATCTTCTTCGTCAGCATCGACGGGAGCCTTACCAAACCGCTGCCAACACAGCCAGGAACACCGTCGGCAACCATGGCAGGCCAATCAGCAACAGGACCGTGCGTCGCCGACTGAACACAGTTGGTCTCCAATGCAGGCGTCCAGCCCGGCGACCTATCCTGACACTCCAGCATCGCCAGAACCGTCTGCAGTGGGCACAGATCCACGTGCATTGGCGCCATCGGGACTGGGGCCGAGTCCTCTTCAGTGATGAAAGCCGGTTTCTGCGTCGACCAGGCGATGGCCGCATCCGGATCTGGAGAAGAGCGGGGGAACGCTTCACGGATGCCAACATCACCGAAAGGGACCCATGGGGTGGTGAAAGCATCATGATCTGGGGGGCTATCGGCATAAATCGTCGTTATTGGGCAGTCATCTTCCAGAATGTGGGTCCAGGACGTGGTAACGGGGTCACTGCTGTTTTATTACATCGACCACGTCCTGAGGCCCCACATCCTGCCGCATTTCCAGCGGCATCCACAGAACCTGTTTCAGCAGGACAACGCAAGGCCGCACACTGCCCGTGCTACGCAGAACTTCCTGAGGCAGAAACAACATTCAATCTGCTGCCTCACCCAGCCCGTTCTCCCGACCTTAACCCAATAGAGCATTTCTGGGATGCCCTTCAGAGGCAGTTGAACCAGCTCAACCCAGACCCCAGACAGCAGCTCAGCTTGCTGTTGCTGTGGGCCAGGTGTGGTGGCAAGTCCCCCAGAGGCAGACCAACACTCTGGTGCGCTCGATGTACCGCAGGTGCACAGCTGTGATCAATGCTCGAGGTGGTCACACCAGATACTGACATTCTGCTGTTAACACAGGGTCAAGGTCAAGTTCATGTGACCTTATTTTCTACCAGAATGAACTTTGAAAGGACACTTTTGCGGTGTTCGATTGCTTTTTTCACTTTCTATTACCAGTTCAAAGGAATCGGTAGCCAAATTACATCAAAATTTCTATACAGTTTGTTTTCGCGTTTTTTATGCCTCTGAGTATATATCATACAGATAAAAAATTACAGATCCAACTTGCATGCCTGTGGTTAGCTTCTGTGTGTGCATTTACAAATGTTACGAACATGAGTACGTGCGTGTGTCTTCACGTCTCCACTTTGTAGGGCCGTGTTAGCAAAATGATTAAGAAGCTTAATAAGCGTATTTTGTCATATGTGTAAAGTTTGTTGAAAGAAAGAAAAGACAAGAAAACAGAACGATAACAGTCGTCATGTGAATAAACAACAAATCTTGTAATGATGTATGTAAGGTTAGAGAGAGAGAGAGAGAGAGAGAAGAGAGGAGGTACGGAGAGAGAGAGAGAGAGAGGAGAGAGAGAGAGAGAGAGAGAGAAATAATGATGATGATCTTTATATCCAAGGGTCACAGATAAGTAAACACATGCTTTTTTCATCTTGCCCTTGTCTCCCAAAAAGACTAACTAAGAATGAGAGAGAGAGGGGGGGGTGGGGGAGAGAGAGAGAGAGAGAGAGAGAGAGAGAGAGAGATGAGAGGAGAGAGAGAGAGAGAGAGAGCGAGAGCGAAGGTGCATGTGTGTGTCAGGAGAGATAGTGAGGAGGACAGAAAGAGAGAAAAAAAGAGATAGACAGAGACAGAGATGAGGAAGAGAACGAGCAAGCGAGAGACGCACAGAGAAATTTGAATGGAATTTGGGGGACAAAAACAAATAATAATAATAACAACAACAACAGTAACAACAACAATAACAAAGTTTCTTTGTTTTGTCGTTTTTCATTCAAAGGATTTACAACCTATTTAGCCAACGAGCGTCTTCTGCAAATCCTGCCTCTATCCCGACTTCCAAAATATCAAATGTTGAACAACAGATCTTTCCCTAGCCCAAGATGGATTAAAACAATGATAACAAATCAACAAATAAATGAATAAATACATAAATGATAAAAAAACTAATGGTAAGAAAGAAAGAAAGAAAGAAGAAAGAAAGAAAGAAAGAAAGAAAGAAAGAAAGAAAAAGAAAAGAAGAAGATACAAAGAGGTGGGTGAAAATGAAAATGGAAAAAAATGTTTTCAAAATGGGGAAAAGGAGAGAAAACCTCAACATCACATTTGCATATGATGTAAATAAAGTAGATGTACTTAATTTTGTTGCATCACTCTCTATCTAAATTATAGCACGACAATCTTATCAAAAGGTGGGGTGCAGACGGCAGCTGATGATTAGGGGAGTACCTGATGAAACGCTGCTTCACATATTTTCCGGCCTGTCTGCGTAATTTAGCAGGAATATTATCAGCTGAAAGAAACGCACGCCGCTTTGTAACAGAAATTTTAATAAATCGTATTTTGTTTTCAACAGTTTTCTTTCTTTTTTTAGTAAACAGTTAAATTTGAATTTCAAATTGAATTTTTATTTCTAAGTACTAAAGGCTGCCACTGAATACAAAAACAAGTGTTTTACAGGAAAAGAAAGGTCCTGACTTGCTGGTTAAAAACATAAGCTTTAAATTCTGGCAGACAAACTAATGACGAGCTGCTGCAAAGCATCTACATTTGTTATAGCAGATGGTATTACAGTTCAGGAAAACAGAAATGGCAAACGATGTTCATTACTCAGAGAGCAGATGAACTATCAATATTTTACGATGTTTAAAATCATTCAAACATGTGAGCTGGTATCAATATTAATGCACCATTATAAACATTACACGCCAATGATTTCCTCCAGTCGCCTTGTTAGTCACAGTATCTCACCGGCTGTTTTGGTCTGATACAGGTGGGCTGGCCTGCCTAAGAAGCAGTCGCAACAAACCGAGCTTAAAATAAAAAAAAGATTCAAGCCTCACTGCAAGCAGAGCTTAGTCAAATCTGACGACTGTACCCATCTGGACACATCAACCATTCAACCCGAAGACAAACAGAATATGCCATGCCCAGCGCGACAAACGAGGTACATGAATAATTCTTACCTGATGAACAGAAAGCGTCCCGAAGTTTGTTGAGTACAGTGAGGTGTATTCACAGGAATGAATTCACTGGTCACCTGTCGCGTTTTATCGAGCTGCAGGGCTCAGCCAGAGGCACCCTTCCCCTCTCTGTCTCCCGCCCCTCCATCAGCCCACCACTAGGCTTTCAACGTGGCGTTTCGCCCCCCACCCCCACCCCCACCCCCCCAACCCCCACCCCCACCCCCCAAAAAAAAAATGACATACTGTCTTGATACGAACTGACGTGGCCTTAATCCTTTTTAACCCCATCCCCACCCATCTTCCTCTCCATTCACCTCTTACCTCTGCACTCAACCCCTCCCCTCCACCCAGCCTCACCCTCCACCGGTTATGTCGCTTTAGCTCTATATTCCCCACCACCCACAACCTCACTCCTGCACCTCCTCTGCCTCGCACTTGGTTACCCACACCATCTGTTTCATGATTCAAACACATCCTATGCAAAGCACAGGCACAGTGGTGTCAGTTTTGAGGAATGAAACAAAGACATTCTCTGCACCAACTATAGTAATGTCAGTTCAGACAGCTGTAACAAACACACCATCCACACCATATATAATACTGTGGAATTTGAGAGATGACGCAAACATAAACAAGTGAATAAATAAATAGATCTTCAGCAACAGGTACAATGATGTCGGTTTTGAATACTGACAAAAAGCACAGCCATCTGACAGGTTTGTAGACGTGTCCATTTTCAGGGCTCTCACAGACACATTATCCGCACTAGCCACACAGCTGACATATTCAAGGCCTGACACAAACATGACCTCCACACCAGCTACAGTGCTATTAGTTTTGAGGGCTAATGCAAACTCTCTCCACACACACACACACACACACACACACACACACACACACACACACACACACACACACACACACACACACACACACACACACACACCCCACACACACACACACACACACACACACACACAGCGACCCCTTATTAGCTACAGTGACATCAGAATATCAGGAGCCTATACAAACACTCTATAGATCAGTCACAGTGGTTATACTTGTGAGGCCTTACATAAACAAAATCTCCACACCATTTACAATTATATCAGTTTGAGGGCTAACACAAACTCACCATCCACATCACTTATACGAATGTCAGTTTGAGTTTTGATACAAAGATACACTCCACAGTGGTGTTATGTTTGGGGACTGAAACAAGCACACCCTCTGAACTAACTACAGTAGGCCTGTTTAAGGGCTAACACCAGAGCATACTACATTACCGAGATACGACACTTGGGGGTTTTCCGTAAGACCGCGGACTAGGTTACGGCCCTTAGTCAGCACGTGTAAACTCAGCTCCAACATAGCGACGCGCAAGAAGCAAGGAGGCGAAGCCTGCAGCGCTATCGGTTGTTCAAAACGCTCGCAACAAAATCGATTGTGAAGGGCTGGCATTTTTTCGTTTTCCAAAGGGTGAAGAAAGGCATGTACAAACTTTATTGCATTTTATTAATTATTGGCAGAGTAAACCACGTAAGCAATACCGTATACGGTGTGGGACTATGCATCTGGTGCAACTTGAGTCTAGTCTAGATCAAGTTTATAGTATGACTATGAAGCCACATGGGCAGATTTTTAACAGTTTTTTATATATATGTAAGGAAAGAGCAATGCGCATACCTTGTTTCTTCTAGAATCATTAAGCCTACTGGCTTATTTACAGTCCCGTTAGCTAAACAACTAGGCAGCGGGGAAAACCAGACCACGCATACGGTGCCCTCACATGGCCAGTGTTTGTTTATGTTGATAATGACAGTGCCGACAACACGTGTTTCATCACCGAATCTCTCTCTGTCTCTCTCTCTGTCTCTCTCTCTGTTCTCTCTCTCTTCTCTGTCTCTGTCTCTCTCTCTCTCTCTGCGTGCAGTTGCATGGCTTGTTTTGTGTACAACCTTGAGTTAATCTGACAATAAATTGGTTTCAGTCAGTGTGGTGTGTGTGTGTGTGTGTGTGTGTGAGAGAGAGAGAGAGAGAGAGAGAGAGAGAGAGAAGAGAGAGAGAGAGAGAGAGAGGAGAGAGAGAAAACCATTACTAACCCCCTCCACCCCCAGCATACTCGTGTGTAAACTACATGTATCATGACCGTTTCATGTCTAGGCCTATCTCGTCGCAATGTCTATTTTGAGGTTGATGTGTGTATTTGAAATTGTGTGCTTCTTCTTTGCTCGTATTTTAAAGAAGACATTTTTTGCAAATTTTTGCAGACTGTTTGGAAAATGCAACCAGTTTTGTTTTAATCCATCTTGTATTGATGGCAGAACTTTTTCTATGTTTTGTGGGATGAGACGGACTGCATTACCCCCTCCCACCCCCCACTCCACCCCTTTCATTATGCCATTGTTGACGTTGTTTATAAACTGACACAACACAATTAAAGTTTGATTTGGAGACAAATAAATGGTCTTTTTTTTAAATTTAGAACAAGCCACAAACTCTCTCTCTCTCTCCCCACCCCACCTTCACCCATCTTACCACAGTCATGCACACACACCCCACACACACACACACACACACACACACCCCACACACACACACACTATACATACATAAAAATACATGCGTATGCATGCACACATGCAGTGCACACACGCACCTACATGCACACGCACACAAACACAAGGAGGGCCAAAAAATGTGTAGAGGCATTTGAATCTGTCGTCACAAACTGCTGAAGCAGTTCAAGGTAAAGTTATGACAACAAATGCGGCCCGACGGGCGTCGTTGTTTTCATCACGGCAACGTTTTCACATAGCAGCCGCGAGCCTGCAGCCCGCGCCGACTAAGGGAGATAATCGACTGGAACGGACTTGTAGGCTGTAAGAGGCAGTGTCGTATCTCGGTAATGTAGTATGCTCTGCTAACACTAACTCATACTTCACAGCAGCTAGAGTGCATGTCAGTTTGAGGCCTGAAAAGCACTCCACATCAGTTAAGTATTCAGACGACTAATCAATTACGTCAGTTTTGGGACTGACCAAACACACCATCACACTGATTAATTAAGCTGGTCTCCTTTTCAAGGGCTGACACAAACACACCATCGACTCCCTCTTTGAATGCTGACACAAACACACTCTCCAAATCACTTGCTCTGGTGTCAGTTTTGAAGGATGACACGAAACACACACTCCACACCAGCTGTAGCAATGTCAATGTTTAGGGCTCGGGATACTGTGCTGTGAGTTCTGAAGGATAACAGGAACCCATTGTCAACAACAAGCTACACTGCAGTGAGTTTTAAGGGGTGAAATAAACACATTCGACACCAGACAGTGTGCATTCGTTCTAGGGCTGACACAAAACTATCCTCCACTTTCGTTACAGTGGTGTCAGTTTTGAGGACTTAAAACAAATACCTCTTTTAAAACCAGTTACAGTAGTGTCAGTTATGAGGACTTACACAAACACGCCCTTTAATTCAGTAACAGTGGTGTCAGTTCTGGGACGTACACAAACACGTCTTCAAACACCAGTTACAGTGGTGTCATTTTGAGAACTTGCACAAAACACCTCAACACCATTTACAGTGATATTACATCCGACGAATGACCCAAACACTCTCCAGACCAGTTGTAGTGCGTCTTTTTTTAAAGGGCTGACACAAACTCACTCTCCACTCCACTTCAGGCAGAGTGGTGATGGGTTTAAGGCCTGACACCAACACACCTGGCGCCAAATTGCAGTGGTGTGAGTTTTGGGTGCTGACACCAACCCACCCTCCACAAAAATTATGATGGAGTTTGGGTGGAGAGCTGATACGGTGGTGTCCGGCTGGAGAGCTAATACAGACACACCCTCCACACCAATTACAGTGATGTCCATTACAGTAGTGTCAGTTTGGGGGAATTACACCAATACATCCTCCACACCAGCAACATTGCCATCTAATACAAACACATCCACCGCGCCAGTTACAGCGATCGTGAGGGCTGACACGAACACACCATCTAAACGAGTCACAAACAGATGTGGAAAACTTTCGTTTCACTTGGATTTAACATGTTCTCTCTCTCTCTCTCTCTCTCTCTCTCTCTCTCTCTCTCTCTCTCTCTCTCTCTCTCTCTCTCCGGGGGTTGCAACCTTGCCGTGGTCGGAGGGCTTGCGTGGTCCTGTGATCGCTTAGGCTTTGCTGGCGGGGGCATCAATACTTGGAGATAGGCTGGTATTTTCAAACTGCTTCTAGGCCTGAGAAGTCAAGATGCTGTCTGGCCTAAGCATAACGTGGTAAGGAGTTGATGCCCCTGGTAGGGCTTCCCATGTCAGATAGGCTAAGGGTGAGGATCGTGACTAATAGTAACCCGCCTTTCTCCTTTTCTTGTTTTCTGCCTTTCTTATTTGGCTCTTTTCTATCTTCGTCTCCCCTTCAAGTCTTCTTTTCCACACTCCTTTTCTCTCTGTGGTCTTCTTAAGATCCGCCGCATTTGCCGTGCGGTGCGACCTGTGTCGGAGGGGAATGAGATCCTCTGGCCCGGGTGTACTAATCGGCTCCCCTTCTTGGGGCTGGGTCAAGACAGGCAGTTCCCTGCTGGCCAAGTTAACCCCTGCAGTGCTTGGCTCTCTGTTCCCGGGAGTTGAGCATGATCAGGGGGGATAGGGGTAGTGGCGTTCTGTTTTTCGTATATCTCTCCTGAAGCCTGGAAGGGGTCAAGATAGTGATTTCTTGGCCCTGGCCCCTTAGTTGGACTCCAAGGTGGGTGGGTAAGGGAGAGACGAAATATAATGAAACTAACCATGGCTTTTTCAAAAAACATCCCCCCCCAAAAAAAAAAAGAAGAGGAAGGCAGCAGCCCCTATGTCAGGGGATTTTCAATCGGATATTGACTCAGATATGGAAATAAGAGAGAGGGGCAGGTTTCTGGGCTTCCTGGCTCGTGATGGAAGGGACGGAGCAGGAAAAGCCCATTTCAGCTCTGAGTCCTTTCGCCATCCAGAAGGGCTTCCAAGGTCTAGCAGGTGACCCTCAGTCGATCAAAAGGCTACGGAATGGATCATTCCTTGTCCAGTGCAGATCGAAAAAGTAATCGGAACAGCTGCTGAGGGCAACAAAGCTCGTGGACAGAGAGATCCGGGTGACTCCCCATAAGCAATTAAACTCATCCAAAGGAGTTATTCGGTGCCCTGATTTGACGGGTGTCTCGGAAGCGGAGATCAAGACATAACTGGCGTCCCAGGGTGTGACGGAGGTGCATAGGGTGACAGTAAAAAAAAAAGGTGCAGAAAGAGTGGCCACCAACACCCACCCTCTTTCTGAAATTCTGCAACCCTGTGCTGCCTCCGGTCATTAAAGTCGGATACCTGAATGTCCGAGTTCAATTGTATGTTCCATCCCCGTTGAGGTGTTTTAAATGCCAGAAATTTGGACATGTCAGAGACCGCTGTTCTGGGCAGGAGGTCTGTGGTGTTTGCTGCAAGGCAACCCATGATGGGCCGTGTAAAGACCCGGCACATTGTGCGAACTGCGGTGGCGACCATCCCTCCTCTTCACGAAACTGCCCTGTTTGGATTCAGGAGTCCACTATACAACGAATTAAAACAGAAAAGAAGATCTCTTTTTTTTGAGGCCCGCAAACAGGTTGTTTGCAGTCAGACGCCAACAGCATCTTCATATGCTTCAGCCGTAAAGAAAGTTTCGACCCGGTCAGTCTGCTGCCAGACTGATGAATTTATATTCTCTAAAACGCTGCAAGGAAGACTAGTAAACTCTGGTGGAAGCAGGTCCATCACCTCCCAACCCAAAGGGAATGCCCCTGGTGGAGGTAAAAAATCCGCCACCCCTCAGGCTGCCCAGCAGTCTACTACATCTGCTACTGGGCAGATTTAAAAGCCAGCTCTCCCTCCTCGAACTCCTGAATACAGTGCCCGTGCGGGCAAGGGAGTTCAACCGAGTGTGGAGATGGTGGAGATCAGGAAGAAACCCCCACCATCTCCCAAATCCAGGCCTTCTTCACCTGTGGGCAAGTCTGCCAGCAGGTCTGAAGACCCAAACAGTCCGGTGTAAATTTCAAATAAATTCACTCCATTGGAAGCAGACGTTGATGAGGAGATGACCTGATTTCTCTCCTTTTCGCCCTCTGCACCATGGATAGTAAAGTAATCCATTGGAATATCCATGGACTAAATTCAAACTTTGAGGAGCTGCAGCTTCTGTGTCAAACTATAAAACCTTCCGTCGTGGCTCTTCAGGAAACTCAAATTCAAAGCCAGAACACCTTCACTCTTTCTGGCTTTAATATTCTTTCTAAACCTGCACAACCATCCACATTGGGACTGTCGGGCGGTGTTGCCCTTCTCATACATAAAACTCTGCTGTATAGTCCTGTCGCTCTGACTACCTCCCTTCAGGCTGTAGCTGCGAGAGTCACTCTCCACAAGACTGTGACAATCTGCTCACTTTATCTGCCACCTTCTGTCCCGGTTTGTCGTCAGGACCTTGTCAGTCTCATTGGAGGACTGTATGCACCCCCCCCCCCACACACGCACGCACGCACACACACACACCAGCTCATACACATACACACGCACCCCTCCCCCCCTCCTTACATGCACGTCCTATGGCTATAACCACATTTAAATGTAAGCACAAGTATACACACACACACACACACACACACACACACACACACACACACACACACACACACACACACACACTCACGCGCGCACACACACACACACACACACACACACACACTCGCGCGCACACACACACACACACACACACACACTCGCGCGCGCAACACACACACACACACACACACACACACACACACACACACACACACACACACACACACACACACACACACACACACACACACACACACACACACATTTCAAGGAGTGCTGTATGGCTAAACAAAACTGTCAAAAAGAGGGAAAATGGAAAAAGAGTTATGTACAAATACTGACATCTCAGCTTCCCGCACCGATTGGGTACTGGCTGTAGTGGGAGTAGTAGGGATCGTGGAAAGGACGAGCAGGAAGAACAGTGGTGAGTTTTCCGTAGAAAGAATGCAAAGTTGTGTAGAGAAAAGCTGGGAAAGAAAAGGGGAGGGGGTGGGTGGGAAAATAACAACAACGACAGCAGCAGCAGCAACAACAGCGATAATAATAACAATAATGATGATGATAGTAATAGTAATAATAAAAATAATGAAAAGAAGAAGAAGAAGGATAAAAGTAATAATAATAATGATGATAACAATAATAACATCACTACCACCACCACCACCACCAACAACAACATCAACAACAACAACAATGATATAATAATGATGATAATGATAATAATATAAATGGTAATAACAATAATGACAACAGTAACAGCAATAATACTAATCAAATGAGCAGTGATGGCGATGATGATGATGATGATGACGATGATGGTAGTAATAATAGTGATAATAATAATGATAGTAATGATAACAATAATAGTAATACGATGATGATGATAATAATAATAACCATAATCATAATGATAATAATGTTAATGGTGATGATAATAATAACAAGGTTATACTGAAAATGACGATGGTGATGATAATGACCATGGTGATGATAATTATTATAATAATAATGACAGTAATAACGTTGTTGATAATAATAATGATGGTAATGACAATCATAGTAATAATAGTTATGATAATGATAATAGAGATAACAATGATGACGATGATCAAGATGATAATGATAATTATATCAATGAAAACAAGAATGCTGGTAATAATACTATTAATAACAATATTTTTATTATCATTACAACCATCATCTTCATTATCATCATCAGTGTCGTCATTCTTCTACGTATCATTATAGCTGTTGTTTTTTGTTGCTATTGTTGTTGTTATTACATTATTGTTATTATTATCATTACCATCGTGATCATTATTATTTTTAGTATTTTTATTGTTATTAGAATGATGATAACAATAATGATAATAATGATAATGATAATAATAATGATTATTATTATATCATTATTATAATTACCATTATCATTGTTATAATTATCATTTCCTTTGAACTTTTTTTTCGTTACTTTTAGATTATTATAGGAGGAAAATTAATGCTGGACTGAGAAAGATTGATGAAGTAACAGGCCACTGCTCGCGGTGGAGGGGACACAGTGGAAGGGAGGGGATACATATTCTTGTCTTCTCGTTTCTTCATCATTATTCTATGTTGGTTAAAGCTGAATTTGAAAAAGACTGATCGAGGGAAAGGCTGCAACATGAGGTGATTTGGGACACAGGGAAAGGAGGCGGATGGGAGGGCGGTGGAGGAAGGTAGCTGACTTCTTTTTCTCGTAGCATTAAGTTCATTGTATACTGGTTAAGACCAGTCGAATAAATTTATGACAAGAAAAGCTACATCGGGGGGAAAGGGGAGGAGCGGGGTGGTGGTGAGGTGGGGTGAGGGGTGGGGTGGAGGTGGCGTGAGGGTGGGGGTGGGGAGGGTTGAGATGAAAGAAGGAGATGGGGAATGAACGAGAGGGAGGGAAGGTTTTTTTTTCGGTTGATTTGAAAAAAGATTTTATGTAAGTTAATAGGACTGATAAAGGTGAAGGCCAAGGGTACCATTTGAGCTGGAGGGGGTTCAGGGGGAGGTAGGAGGTAACTGAATTTTCTCCCCTCGTTGCTTTAAAATGATAGTGTATGGGTTAATATCGGATTGAAAGAGTGATTAAGAGAAAAACTGCCACATGGCTGAAGAAGATATAAAGAAAGAGGGCAGGGGGAGGGAGAAGGGGGTAACTGACACCCCCCCCCCCACACACACACATATCTATGTATG
>CM031625.1:40290892-40328392 GCA_018398815.1 Conus ventricosus
CATTTGTTTTGTGGTGTGTAAGTGTATGTATCTGTATGTGTGTCTAAACTGAACAATAAACAAATCAACAATCTTAAATACAACAATTAGTGGGGGGAAAAAAAAACCAAACATATAGCAAGAAAGCAAAAATCCTTCACTATCTTAAACAAAATGAGTTAGCTCAAAAGTATCTAAATAAAAACTCCAATCGGACTATGTATTAAGTATTCAGCAATTTCGATCAGCAGAGAATGATTCGAAAGTAGATCTTGCAAGTTTTTTTCAGAAAAAGTATTGGATCGTAATGATGTTGGTAAGAAAGTAGTCAACTTGTGACAATTGAATAAAATGTGGTTCAGTGTTATTTCTTTACCACAAATACAGTTAGTATTCTTACTAAACTTTGTTTTTAAAGCATTTAGCTTTAATCGAATTATAAGGGAAGATATTTGTCTGGAATAATAAACTGGAAGATCAGGCATTTTTCTTAATACAAGGTCTATTGGAAAAGCTTCCCATTGGTTGGATGAAATCTCGGTTGACGTATCAACATTTGTTTGAGCTCTCTTCCGTGCAGTCGATTCAAGGGTACGATAACATTCCACAACTGACGGTTTTATTTTCAACTCATAAAATGACCCTACTTTTTTAGCACCTTTTTTCGCAGCCCTATCAGCCAGTTCATTTCCAAGTATACCAGTATGCGAAGGAATCCAGCAAAATTCTATAGTAATGCCTTTAGACACCAGACAGTATAAAAGATATTTGATTTCAAACACAAGGTCGGGTCGTGTCGATATATTAGAGGAGTCAAGGGCAAGTAGGACTGATTTTGAATCTACAAAGAAAACTATATGAGCGAAGTTAATGGAAGATCTGTTAGAAATTCCATTGCCATCATTATAGCTACTAATTCGGCTGTGAATATAGATAAATTGCAACCCAGAAAGAACGATCTTTGAATTTTAAGGGAAGGAATAACAAATGCTGCACCAACATTTCCATCATCTAAAACGGAACCATCAGTAAACACTTGAAAATGATTTTGATATCTTTCGTATACATGTGATTTTGCTAAATTTGTGATGATATTAACATTTACCCTTTTTGTAATATCTGAATAACCAGTATCAAGAATAGGTTTTGGTATCTCCCATTGTGGAATAGATGAAGAAGATGGTTTTTAGCCACTTCTTTAATATCTATTTTTGAACATTTAATCAATTCAGAAGTATATGTAGCTATTGTTTCTTGCGATTTATCGTAATTGCCCTTTTTGGAAAGTCAGTGTCCGATCTAATTTTTAAATCTTCTTGAATGTAATTATCGCCAGCACTCGATTTTATGACAAATTTTGATGCAGCTAGTTCACGATAATCATCAAGGGGCAAAATTCCAGCTTCTCTATATGTCTTTGCGTTTGAGGCATGCATAGGGATACCCAGAGCAAATTTAATGGCTTTGCAATCCAAACTTTGTAATTTTTTTAGAAGAAATTTTGGAGCGCTAAAATACACTTCTTGACCATATGTAAGTTTTGATCTGACAAGAGCAATAGAAAGATGAAGCAGAGTTTTTTGAATCCATTCCCCAGGGTAGTCTGCTTATGATCTTTAGTAAATTCAAACTTTTCCTAGCCTTTGTTAATATATATTCAAAATGAATATTCCAAGATAATTTTGGCGTAAAGAAAAGTCCTAAAAATTTGATACTTTGTTTATATTCTAAAGGTTCCCCTAGAAGTTTAAAGACTGGTAAATTTTCTGGATTGCTTCCTGCATTAAACAACATCATATTTGTTTTTTCAGTGGACAAGGACAGACCATTTTCTCTCATATAGTTCCCTATGCTATCTAAATCTCTTTGATATAGTCTTCTAACATAATTCTGTGCTCTTTGTGGAGTTGACTTTTCAGAGTTACTTCCATCCACATACAGATGTCATCTGCGTATTGCACTAGAACGACATTTTTGGAGACTGCTTTGGGAGGTCGTGAATAAGAATGTTAAAAGAATAGGTGCTAATACTGAACCTTGCGGAATTCCCATGTCTAGTTTTCTGAGTGTTGAGTGTCTTCTTCCTACTCTGGCTAACATATTTCTATTATTTAAAAATGATTTAATATAATTGTACATGTTTCCAGATATTCCAATCAGTTTCAGTTTGTATAACAAGCGCCTGTGCCAGACTTGGTCATAGGCTTTTTAACATCAAAGAAGGTAGCGAGTATACTTTTCCTACGAGCAAACTGACGCTTTATTTGAGTAGATAATTTAACCAAGTGCTCAACTGTAGATTTTCCTTTCATAAATCCAGCTTGATTAATTGGTATTACATTGTTCTTTTCACAAAAGTGCATGAGCCTATTTAAAACAATTTTTTCTACAAGTTTACCACAATGGGAAGTGAGAGCTATAGGGCGGTAGCTGTTTTTGTCATTCATAGGTTTTCCAGGTTTTAAGATTGGAACGACTATTGAGTCTTTCCATATTTGAGGAACAACGCCATTTTCCCAGCAGTTCTGAACTATATGATGTAGGAAAACAATGCAGTTATCAGGGAGATGTTTTAACATTTCATTGCTCACAATATCAAGACCAGCAGAGCATCTTTTGTTGCTGATACCATATATTGCACTTTTCAACTCTCTGATTGTTATCGGTGCATTAATAGAGAGATCATTATCAGGAAGAGGGTCTGAATAGAGAGGCTGCAATTGTTCTTTTTCTCTATATATTTTACAGTTTGAGGACAGACCGTCTGATTTACTATTCATAGAAAACATATCCACGAAGGTTTCCGCCTTTTCTCCATCAGAAGGAAACTTATTATCATTAGATTCTATTGGATAGCTTGGAAGTGTAATTCCATTTTTCATGCATTTCACTTTGTTCCAAACCTTATTTAAGTCTTTATTATCTGTAACTTCCTTTGTGCAAAAAGAATTCCAATATAGCCGTTTTGCTTTGGCTACTACATTATTACTGTGTATCTTTGCTTTCTTCATTTCCATATGACTTTCTTCTATTAACTGTTTGCGTAAATCTTCATCTAGATTTTTTTCTGTTTTCGCCTTAATGTACTCCTTATATTTGTCTTTTTTAAAATTAACAGCTTGTTCACATTCATTAGTCACCAGATATTCCCTACATGTTTAGACTGTTTTGTGGTTTGTAGTCTTGGGATTGATGAATTAGCTGCCAAAATAACTGCATCCTTGATGTGTGTGTGTGTGTGTGTGTGTGTGTGTGTGTGTGTGTGTGTGTGTGTGTGTGTGTGTGTGTGTGTGTGTGTGTGTGTGTGTGTGTGTGTGTGTGTGTGTGTGCGCGCGCGAGGGCGTGAGCGTGTATCTTTGGGTTCGTTTGTGTAAGCAATTGCGCGTGTGTGCGTAGACGTGCTGCCGTGTTTGTGTGTGTGTGTGAGTGTGTGTATGTGTGTGTGTGTGTGTGTGTGTGTGTGTGTGTGTGTGTGTGTGTGTGTGTGTGTGTGTGTGTGTGTGTGTGTGTTGTGTATGCGTGCACTCGATTGTGTGTGTGTGTGTGTGTGTGTGTGTGTGTGTGTGTGTGTGTGTGTGTGTGTGTGTGTGTGTGTGTATGTGTGTGTGTGTGTGTGTGCGCGCGCGCGCGTGTGCGTGTGTGTGTGTGTGTGTGTGAGTGTGTGTGGGAGAGAGAGAGAGAGTGAGAGAGAGCGAAGAGAGAGAGAGACACACAGGAGAGAGAGAGAGAGAGAGAGAGAGAGAGAGAGAGAGAGAGAGAGAGAGAGAGAGAGGAGAGAGAGAGAGTTGTTATGTATGTGATAGATGCAGCTAGATACGTATAAGCTGCTAGCGCATTGGAGAACACCAGTAGCCTCTTTTCTGAATCAGATTTTATGGAAATTAAAGTCGCGCGTGTGGGCCCACAGAAATGGGATGTGTGTATATAGTGGGTGGATGCAATGTATTAAGGATTAAGCTGGTAGCTTGTGAATAAACACGAAGTTTCCTGTCACCTGGATGTTCTCTCTCTCTCTCTCTCTCTCTCTCTCTCTCTCTCTTTCTTCTCTCTGTGTGTGTGTGTGTGTGTGTGTGTGTGTGTGTGTGTTCACAAGCATTGTGACGTTGTAAGCATCGTGAGCATACCTGGACCTCCGTGTGTGTGTGTGTGTGTGTGTTTCTGTGTGTGTGTGTGTGTGTGTGTGTGTGCGTGTGCGTGCGTGCGTACGTGTGTAGATGCGTGCGTGCAAGCGTGAGTGCATGCGTGCGTGCGTGCGTGCGTGTATGCATACGTATGTGTCGTGTGTGTGTGTGTGTGTGTGTGTGTGTGTGTGTGTGTGTGCGCGCGTGTGTGTGTGTGAGAAAGAAGAGGTGTACCTGCTTTTTTTTCATTTTCATCACTTTGAAATTTTTGAAATGTTGCATGCGGGTTAATGTTGGATTTGAAGATTGGTGAAGAGAAAGGCTGTGACGTGGGGAGGAGGAGGAGGGAAGACAAGGGGGGGGGGGGGGGGGGGGGGGCGGTCACAAGGTGCGGTAGACGGGAAACAGGAGACAGAGTGGAGGTGGGATAACTTTTTTTTTTTCTCCTTGCTTTAAAACTGTTGTGTGGGGGCTAACACTGGACCGAAAGATAGACGGAGAAAAATGTCACAGCACGGGGTGAAGAGGCGGCAGGGGAAGGTTTTTTTTTCTTTTCATTGCTTCAAAATGGGGGTTGGAAGGAGACAGAAGAAGGAAGGGGGTGGGGGTGGGGGTGGGGGTAGACATATTTTCTCCTCCTCGCCGTCCTCCTTCCCCTCCGCCTCCTTCTGTTCCTCCTCCCCTCCTCCTCCTTCTCCAGAACGACTGATTTTCTCCTCCTCCTCCCCGTCTTTTGATAATAATGAAGTAATGATTATTATTGTGGTATTTGTAAGGCGCAAAATCTTGATGAAATCAACTCAAAGCACACGGAAAAAGACAGATCTGCACACACTGACACTCGTGCAGACACATTTGCACACAAATGCACATGTGGAAAGGCGAATCATGTACAAAATAAAAATATCACACACACGCGCACACACGCACGCTGTGGGCCATATATCTCTAAACACAACTAATTCAAAAAGAAGAAGCATTACGTACAAATATTACTGTATGAACCCCCTCCCCACCACACACACACACACCACAACACACACACACACACACACACACACACACACACACACACACACACACACACACGCACGCACGCACGCACGCACGCACGCACGCACGCACGCACGCACGCACGCACGCACGCACGCACGCACACACACACACACACACACACACACCAGCACACACACATACACACGCACCCCTCCCCCCTCCCTACATGCACGTCCTATGGCTATAACCACATTTAAATGTAAGCACAAGCACACACACACACACACACACACACACACACACACACACACACACACACACACACACACACACACCACTCACATTTCAAGACGTGCTGTATGGCTAAACAAAACTGTCAAAAGAGAGGGAAAATGGAAAAAGAGTTATGTACAAATACTGACATCTCAGGTTCCCACACGATTGGGTACTGGCTGTAGTGGGAGTAGTAGGGATCGTGGAAAGGACGACCAGGAAGAAGAACAGTGGTGAGGTTCCCGTAGAAAGAATGCAAAGTTGTGTAGAGAAAAGCTGGGAAAGAAAAGGGGAGGGGGTGGGTGGGAAAGTAACAACAACGACAGCAGCAGCAGCAACAACAGCGATAATAATAACAATAATGATGATGATAGTAATAGTAATAATAATAATTAATAATGAAAGAAGAAGAAGAAGGATAAAAGTAATAATAATAATAATAATAATGATAATAATAATAACATCACTACCTTCACCACCACCAACAACAACATCAACAACAACAACAATGATATAATAATGATGATAATGATAATAATATAAAAAGTAATGGTAATAACAATAATGACAACAGTAACAACAATAATACTAATCAAATGAGCAGTGATGGCGATGATGATGATGATGACAATGATGGTAGTAATAATAGTGATAATAATAATGATAGTAATGATAACAATAATAGTAATACGATGATGATGATAATAATAATAACCATAATCATAATGATAATAATGTTAATAATGATAGTAATGATAACAATAATAGTAATACGATGATGATGATAATAATAATAACCATAATCATAATGATAATAATGTTAATGGTGATGATAATAATAACAAGGTTATACTGAAAATGACGATGGTGATGATAATCACCGTGATGATGATAATTATTATAATGATAATGATAGTAATAACGTTGTTGATAATAATAATGATGGTAATGACAATCATAGTAATAATAGTTATGATAATGATAATAAAGATAACAATGATGACGATGATCAAGATGATAATGATATCAATGAAAACAATAATGCTGGTATAATACTATTAATAACAGTATTTTTATTATCATTACAACCATCATCTTCATTATCATCATCAGTGTCGTCATTCTTCTACGTATCATTATAGCTGTTGTTCTTGTTGCTATTGTTGTTGTTATTACATTATTGTTATTATTATCATTACCATCGTGATCATTATTATTTTTTAGTATTTTATTGTTATTAGAATGATGATAACAATAATGATAACAATAATGATAACAATGATAATGATAATAATTATGATTATTATTATATCATTATTATCATTACTATTATCATTGTTATAATTATCATTTCCCTTTAACTTTTTTTTCGTCACTTTTAGATTATTATAGGAGGTAAATTAACGCTGGACTGAGAAAGATTGATGAAGTAACAGGCCACTGCTCGCGGTGGAGGGGACACAGTGGAAAGGAGGGGATACATATTCTTGTCTTCTCGTTTCTTCATCATTATTCTATGTTGGTTAAAGCTGAATTTGAAAAAGACTGATCGAGGGAAAGGCTGCAACATGAGGTGATTTGGGACACAGGGAAAGGAAGGGGGGCGGGGGGGCGGTGGAGGAGGGTAGTTGACTTCTTTTTCTCGTAGCATTAAATTCATTGTATACTGGTTAAGACCAGTCGAATAAATTTATGAAAAGAAAAGCTACATCGGGGGGAAAGGGGAGGAGCGGGGTGGTGGTGAGGTGGGGTGAGGGGTGGGGTGGAGGTGGCGTGAGGGTGGGGGTGGGGAGGGTTGAGATGAAAGAAGGAGATGGGGAATGAACGAGAGGGAGGGAAGGATTTTTTTTCTGTTGCTTTAAAAAGATTTTATGTAAGTTACTAGGATTGATTAAGGTTAAGGGTACCATTTGAGCTGGAGGGGGTTCAGGGGGAGGTAGGAGGTAACTGATTTTTCTCCCCTCGTTGCTTTAAAATGATACATGTATGGGTTAATATCGGATTGAAAGAGTGATTAAGAGAAAACCTGCCACATGGCTGAAGAAGATATAGGGAAAGCGGGCAGGGGTAGGGAGAAGGGGGTAACTGACACCCCCCACACACACACATATCTATGTGTGTGTGTGTGTGTGTGTGTGTGTGTGTGTGTGTGTGTGTGTGTGTGTGTGTGTGTGTGTGTGTGTGTGTGTGTGCGTGAGTGCGTGCGTACGTGTGTGCATGCGTGTGTGTGTTAATGCCTGACTAAAACATTCGTAAAGAGAAAGGCTGTAACGTGGGTTGGTGTGTGTGTTGGTGTGTGGATTGGTATATGTGTTGGTATGTGGGTTGGTGTGTGTGTGTGTGTAAGGTAAGGTAATGCTGCTTATAGTCTAGCCGACCGCAAAGGACCATATCAGGGCTGTTATAACGTTGAAGTGAGCTCACAAGTCACAAAAAAACATCTTTTACACATCTCTTTAAAATACAAGGTTTGGGGTTTTTTTTTTTTTTTGCTGTCCCAACCTCTGTGCCACCTCAGTGGCAGTTCACCCAACGCCGCTCATTTCGACACCCTGTCCACAGCCACAGTCCGGTCGGTTCCGCCGCAGCAATGGTACCGGCAATTCGCAGGGAGCAGTCAATGTTAAGTCGTCAAGACGCAACCCAGCGGAGGAGACACTGCACTGCTACCGAGTCACTTCGGTGGTGTTCAGTGGCGCCTGTTCTGATCCAACATACGCAGGACACCAGCTACTAAGCCCCTCTTGACTACAATAATTGCTTAGTGGCAGAGCAAGCGTGAGTGAGCTCTCCGTCCGGAGGGCGCCACCACGTCCGTCCAACGACAGCCGCTATGGACTCGCCGATACCGGTGAACCCGACGGAACCAAACCAAGGCCACAGACGTGGAGAGGACATCCAAACTGAGGTCACCATGAGAGCAGGGCATGCAGGACCACAGAATTTGAGACTTTTTTATGCTGATCGATGAGAATGAGGATGATAAAGATAATGCTACGGATTTCCATTTCGGTCTGAGACTGCGTGACAGGGCTGTACTCTACGCTTCCTTTCATAACATATCCCGGCGTCAACCAGGCCCCAAAGATCTAGACACATGCAGTGTTAGTCAGGAAATTTGAGCAACACTCTCAGAGAAGCATCCATTAAGTGGATGAAACTCGACTGTGTGGTCCCACTCTTCCCAACTGAGCCGTAGCAAAATCAACTCTGGGTAGGAGCGGTCGGGGCAGAAAATTCCCACATGACTCTGATGGGAATTGAACCAGCGACCTCCCAGCCGGGAGTCCGCAACGCTAACCACTTCGCCACGGCGGCTGGTAAAATGCAAACTAAAAACGCACAAGAAACTTCACTAAACATATTTCTTCGATAAAATCTTAGATCAGATGAAAACTGTGATCCGTGATGGCCCCTTTTTGGAGGAGTTCTTCGACTTCCCGGTGAAGTGCCTCCGCTTGGCCCGGGGAGGGGTCGCTGGGGGAAAGGGAGGGGAGAGACGCCTCAGAGGGGGGCGTTCATGGGCCCAAGGCAGGCGGAACCCTCCTGTAAAACCGCCATTATCCATGCGCTGAAGCCCATACGTCTCCACTGGCGGGCATGCCGGGATAGGCTGCCTGCCAGAGAGGCCGAGGGCCCGTGGCAGGGTGGAGGCTAGTGGGCGGGATGGGGGGGGGGGGGGGGGGGGGCGGTCTGAGTTCTCCCTGTTCCAGATCCCCCGTAGGTGAGTCCTCCAGTCACCTCCGGGGCCATGCCTGCTGGCCGAACAGAAAATTCTGCTGGGGAAGTCTCGGCTTCGGCCTGGAGGGGGTTTTAGGGCGCTTGGCGGGCTGAGTGCAGCGAGATGGGGCCTGCTTGGGATAGGGCTGGGGTCTGGAAAGGGGAGTGGAGGAACGAAAGGAGGGTCTAGCAGGGCTGACGAGGGAGGCTGGAGGGGGGGGGGGGGGGTGCGGGCTGGCCGCAAATGAGGCTGCCTGCTTATGTTCTTCGACTGTGTGGGAAATGACACCAGCCGAATAGTCGCCGAAGAGCGACTGCTCCTGACCCAGGATGCACTGCAAGACCGCCTGAAGCGCTGGGGTGAGATTAGCCTGTGACAGCACGGCATCTCTACAGGCCAGTAGGCAATTGTAGTGGCTCCTGGCTGTGCTGTCCGCCGCAGCCGAAAGGTGATGCGATATCTTGTTGATCAGGAGTCGCATCAGGGGGTCGCCGAACAAGCGAGATTCCGTCTCCTGGTGTGTCTCAGAATCGAGACAGCGCCGTCCTCCTCCCGCCAGATCTCCTCCACCCGTTGCAAGAGCATGTCGAGAAAGACATGTCCAGCAGTGGTGTGCAGGATCCCCGATCTGGCTATACGGCCCCACTCCGTCATGTTCTTGATAGAGATCGTGGCGGGGTTGGGGGGGGGGGGGGGGGGGGCAGATGACAGTCTGCCGAGGAAATAGCAATTGTCATGGTCACAGGATTGTCGGAGAACAGGGAGGAGATGTGGGCCTTCCGAGGGTCCCTGAGGAAAGTGCCTACAGTGGCCGCATTCGGAGCCGAGAGGGATTCATTCCCTGGCAGAGAGAGGGCTTGCGCACCCCTGGTTAGGGTACACTCCAAATAGAGGTATGAATCTGAGGTGCGACGATTCTGGGGCGAGATCGCTGGGCTGGAGTGGGGCAAGCGTACTTAGCGGGGAAAAGAACTTGTCTGAGGGTGGGGACTCCCTCACGACAAGCTCCGGGGACCACTACTCAAGGGTGGACACGTCGCATGATCAGGAGAAGGATTCCTCTGCCTCATCCTCAGACTCTGGGGAGTCGGGTTCCTGGAGAGGTTGCGCCCCAACGTTCTCCGGAGACAACGCAGGGGTGCGTGAGGGTCCCTGTAAGTGATGAGTGGGTGAGTGAGTGTGTGTGTGTGTGTGTGTGTGTGTGGGGTGTGTGTGTGTGTGTGGGGTGTGTGTGTGTGTTGTGTGACTTTTGAAGGGGCAATACGCTGCGCGTATTTTTCATTCATGTAAATGTGTGTGTGTGTGTGTGTGTGTGGTGGGGGGGGGGGGGGGGGGGGGGGGGGGGGGGGGGGGGGTGGGGGGGGGGTGTGCACCCCCACACCACAAAAAAAAACAAAACGCGCGGGCGTGCTAGCGAGCGCGCAGTGAGTGGCGCGCAGTGTGTGTGCGGCGGTGTGTGTGGTGTGGTGTGCGCGCGCGTGCGTGCATGCGTGCGTGCGTGCGGCGCGAGTGCGCCGCTCTCGCGTGTCTTTTGGTTCGGTAAGTAAGGATTGCACGTGGCGTGTGTGGGCTTCCTGCTGATGTGGTGTGTGTTTTGGGGTGTGTTGTGTGTGTGTGGTGTGTGTGTGGTTGTGTGTTGTGGTGTGGCGCGCGCGCGCGAGGGCGAGAGCGGTCTTTGGGTTCGTTTGTGTAGCAATTGTGCGTGTGGCGTAGACTTGCACCGTGGTTGTGTGTGTGTGTGTGTGTGTGTGTGTGTGTGTGTGTGTGTGTGTGGTGTGTGTGTGTTGTGTGTGTGTGTTGGTGTGTGGTGTGGTGGGGCGCGTGTTTTGCGGTGTGGTTGTGTGTGAAAAAAGAGAGAGAGGAGAGAGAGAGAAAGGGGAGGAGGAGAGGAGAGTGAGAGAGAGGAGAGAGGGGAGGAGGAGAGAGGAGAGAGGAGAGAGAGAGGAGAGAGAGGAGAGATTGTTTTTTGTAGATGCAACTAGAGCGTATGAGCTGCTAGCCAACTGGAGAAAACCATAGCTCTTTCTGAATCAGATTTTTTGGAAATAAAGTCGCGCGTGTGGGCCCACAGAAGAGGGAGTGGGTATAAAATTATAGTGAGTGGATGCAATGTATTAAGGATTAAGCTGTTGGCTTGTGAATAAACGCGAAGTTTCCTGTTACCTGGATGTTCTCTCTCTCTCTCTCTCTCTCTCTCTCTCTCTCTCTCTCTCTCTCTCTCTCTCTCTCTCTCTCTCTCTCTCTTCTCTTCCTTTCCCTCCCTCCCTCCCCCTCCATAACAGACACAGACACACACATAAATGCAAACACCCACCAACACATAACTTGCACACATGCGCGCGCACAAGCACCAACGCACGCACAAAACACATGTATGCCCACGTATACATACGCACTCACCTTTGTGGCACATGTGCACACACACACACACACACACACCACACACACACACACACACACACACACACACACACACACACACACACACACACACACACATAAGATAAGATAAGATAATGTTGCTTATAGCCAGGCGACAGCAATGGGCCACATCAGGGCTGTCATCAGGTTAAAATCAACTCACAAGTCATATTAAAAAATACAAAAAAGAATTAAAAAACTTTCACACATCTCTTTAAATGATATCGTCTAGAAACGCACCAGAAACTTCATTAAAAATCTTTTTCCATAAAATCTTAAATCAGATGAAAAATGTTAATCTCTCTCAAAAACTCAAGGATCACGTCAGGCGGGACATCCCTGAACAGGATCTTCATGGACTCCGCTGTAAAATGTTTGTGTCTCACATCGTGCAAGTGCCAACACTCTAAAAGAACATGTTTCATTGTGAGTGGCGCATAACACGGAATACACCACGGAGCTTCTTCACTCTTTAAAAGGTAGGAATGAGTAAAATACGAATGGCCGGTGTGCAGTCGGCACAAAAACGTTTCCTCTTTACGACCACCGGGACGTAGATGGAGGAGAACCCCTTTAAAGGTTTGGACGGATCTGAAAGAGTTTGTTATTCGTCTGTGTGTTCCAATCCTCCTGCCAGAGGTCTCTCACATAATCGTTAATTTTGGGTTTCAGATCTGAGCAGGGGATATAAATGTTGGACAGTTTCTCTGTTGTGGCATTCTTGGCTAAACGATCAACCATTTCGTTCCCGCCGATGCCAACATGACCAGGAACCCAAGACAGAATAATGTTGTAACCATCCGCTTTCAACTAGCTAAAAGTTCAAAGAAATGTAAAAGTTTGGATGCTAAAGGTTGCGGCCAGCTATGGCCTCCAAAGCTGACAGCGAATCCGACAGAACCAGAAAGTCCCTCTTCGTAGATTGTGAGATTATCCTCAGCGCCAGAGCCAGAGCAGTAAGTTCAGCAGAATAGACAAAAGCATTGGAGGTATATGTTTTAAACAGTATCTGAGAAGGAGCCCAGGGCAATAGGCTGCACAGGCACTCCACCCTCAGACTTGGAACCATCAGTGAAATTTTCTGATACGATGGGAATTTGGAACAGAGGTCAGCATACAAGGTCTTGTATGCCAGAGAGCTGGTGGACTCTTTACGGAAGGCTGCAAGATCAAAACGAATCTCTGGTGTGAAAAAGGTCCACGGAGGCTGATCCAGAAACTTGGAAAAATCCGACACAACTCCTAGGTCTAGACCTGCACTCCGCACGTGAGGCTGCATACGAAGACCAAACGGCAGAATACAGTTAGGGTTGGTTTTGAATTTGTTTTGAAATGAGGGTCAAAGACACAGTCATAGGCAGGATTCTGCGGTTCTGAGAACAGTCTGATATATTATTTAGAGACATTTTCAGCCTGCGGTTGGACAGTGAGGGTTCACCTGCCTCTGCGTACAGGCTGTACACAGGGGGTGGTGTGGAATGCTCCCAGGCAGAGACGAAGCCCTTGATGGTGGATAGGGTCCAAGAGTTTGAGGTAAGAGGGTCTTGCAGAGCCGTACACAGCATAACCATAGCCCAGTTTGGAACGGACCAAGGCTCTGTAGAGGTTCAGCAACGTTTTCTTATCAGCGCCCAGTCAGTGTGCGCTGCAACCCGCAAAATTTATTCAGAGCTTTCTGGCAAGAAGTTTTGAGGTTTTTGATGTGGCTTGAGAAAGTTGAGTTTTTGGTCAAAAATAACTCCAGGAATTTGGCTTCTTTTACAGCTGGAATGGTGGACTTGTCCGGACGAATTTCAGGATCAGCAAAGAATCGACGAAAATTTGGGAAATGAATTGACTGAGTTTTGGTGCGTGAGAAGGTAAACCCGTTTTTCCTCGGCCCACTGTTGAATCTTGTTGACACAAAGTTGGAGTCGACGCTGTACGCTGGCGTAAGAAGCCCCAAAACTGCGTCAGCGCGAAGTCGTCAACAAACAGGGAGGACTCAGAGCCCTGGCTTACCGATTGGACAATGTCATTAATTTTAATGCTGAAAAGGGCTGGAGAGAAAGGATGCTCCCTGAGGGGCACCAAGCTCTGCCCATGGATGTCAGAGAGTGTGGTGCCAACACGCACCTGGAACTGTCGATCAGCCAAAAGTTCTGAATAAACAGAGGCAGGTGACCTCGAAAACCAAGTCTGTGCAGGTCCATGAGGACTCCTGCTTTCCACGTGGTGTCGTACGCCTTTTCGAGGTCGAAAAAGATAGCGACCACATGCTGCTTGTTGACAAAGGCGTTGCGGATGGCGGTTTCCAGACGGATTAGATGGTCTACCGTCGAGTGGTACTTCCGGAAACCCGCACTGTTCACTGGCCCAAAAGGCCATCGGTTTCCAGCTTCCACATCAGACGGGAGTTGACCATCTTTTCCATCAGCTTACAGAAGCAGCTAGTCAGAGCGATTGGGCGATAGTTGGAAGGGTTGGTAAGGTTCTTTCCAGGCTTTGGAATTGGAATGATCAGGTCTTTCCGCCAGGAGGGCGGAAAGGACCCTGTGGTCCAGATATGGTTATAGACTTTGAGAAGAGTCTGGAGACAGCTTTCTGGAAAATGTTTCACAACCTGATAATGAATGTCATCCAGACCAGGGCAGAATCAGTGCAGGTTTGCAAAGCTAATTTGAGTTCAGTGATTGAAAAAGGAAGATTGTAGGTTTCAGAGTTGTCTGATGTGAAATTGTATGAGGATTTCTCTCTCATCATCTTTGTTTCTAAAAAGGTTGCCGATTTATTTGAAGATGAGGAGTTCTGTTGGATGGTGGAGGCAACAGATTGGCAACAGCTTGTTTGTCAGTGATCAGAGCATCGGCAAGTTTCAAGTGATACCAGCCGCTCTGGCGAAGTGGTTAGCGTCGCGGACTCCTGGCTGGGAGGTCGTGGGTTCGAATCCATCAGAAGTCATGTGGGTTTTTCTGCCCCGACCGGCTCCTACCCAGAGTTGAGTTTGCTGCGGACTCAGTTGGGAAGACTGGGACCACACAGTCGAGTTTCATCCACTTAATGGATGCGTTTCTGAGAGTGTTGCTCAAATTCCTGACCAACACTGCAGGTGCCTGTATCTCTTGGGCCTGGTTGACGCCGGGATATATTATGAAAGTAAGCGTAGAGTACAGCCCTGTCATGTAGTCTCAGACCGAAATGGAAATCCGTTGCTTCATCTTAATCATCCTCATTCTCATTGATCAGCATTAAAAAAAATATCTCAAATTCTGTGGCCCTTCATGCCTGCTCTCATGGTGACCTCAATTTTGATGTCCTCTCCACATCTGTGGCTTTGGTTTGGTTCCGTCGGGGTCACCGGTATCGGCGAGTCCATGGGGTCTGTCGGTGGACGGACGTGGTGGTGCCCCCGGAAGGAGAGCCCACTCACGCCGGCTCCGCGACTAAGCAATTATTGTCGTCAGTAGGGGGGTTAGTAGGTGGTTTTCCTGCGTATGTTAGATCAGAACAGGCGCCACTGAACACCACGAAGTGACTCGGCAGCAGTGCAGAGTCTCCTCCGGTGGGTTGCCTCTTAATGACTTGACATTGACTGCTCCCTGTGGATTGCTGGTGCCGGGGCTGCGGCGGGGCCGACCGGGCTGTGGCTATGGACGGGGTGTCGGAATGAGCGGCGTGGGTACACTGCCTCTGAGGTGGCGCAGTGGTTGGGACAGCAAAAAAAAAAAAAAGGTTTCAAGTGATGAATGGAGGGGTTGGTGTTCTTCCTTTGATTTTTTTAATGATGTTCAAACTTTTTTCTTTGAAGTTTTAGATGTCAGCCTGGAGCAGAAGTTTCTCAAGACCGACGTTTATGATTTTGAAAGTGTGTCTCGATTTGGCACGGAGTTTCTGATGGGCTGGAGCGTTGGGACCTGAAGGTCGTTGGTATACCTGAAGCTGAGCCCGTTTGCGAACTTTTGAAATTTGTTGGCATTCTGAATTAAACCAGAATGTTTTGGGCATTTGGAGTTTGTCGGAAGACATGGAATACAGGTTTTAGCACAGTTGATCACAGTACTGGTCAGAGATTCTGCTGGGTCTGGATTCTGAAGAAAATCAGTGTCCTGGAATTCTTTGGAAATATTAGTTACAAAAAGATCCCAGTTTGCCTTCTTTTAATTAAGATGTTGAAAGACAGAGACGTTTTCAGTTATTAGGGTTGTAAAAGAACAGGGAAATGGTCACTTCCGTGCAGATCGTCATGGACAGACCACTCATAGTCCAGGACCAGCGAGGGGTCACAAATCCCAAAATCTAAACACGAAGGTGAAAACCCGTGGAAGAGTGGAGGTAAGTTGGAGATCCGACAAACTGGGACAAAAAGTTGGAAGATAGAGTGAGCGAACTGTAACAGTCTTGTGGAGAGTGACTCTCGCAGCTACAGCCCGAAGGGGGGTAGTCAGAGCGACAGGACTATACAGCAGAGTTTTATGTATGAGAAGGGAACACCGTCTGACAGTCCAATGTGGATGGTTGTGCAGGTTTAGAAAGAATATTAAAGCCAGAAAGAGTGAAGGTCTTCTGGCTTTGAATTTGAGTTTACTGAAGAGCCACGACGGAAGGTGTGATAGTTTGACACAGAAGCTGCAACTCCTCAAAGTTGGAATTTAGTCCACGGATATTCCAATGGATTACTTTACTATCCATGGTGCAGAGGGCGAAAAGGAGAGAGATCAGGTAATCTCCCCATCAACGTCTGCTTCCAATGGAGTGAATTTATTTGAAATTTACACCGGACTGTTTGGGCCTTCAGACCTGCTGGCAGACTTGCCCACAGGTGAACAAGGTCTGGATTTGGGAGATGGTGGAGGTTTCTTCCTCATCTCCACCATCTCCACACTCGGTTGAACTCCTTGCCCGCATGGGCACTGTACAGAGGAGTTCGAGGTGGGAGAGCTGGCTTTTTAATCTGCCCAGTAGCAGATGTAGTAGACTGCTGGGCAGTCTGAGGGGCGGCGGATTTTTTGCCTCCACCACGGGCATTCCTTTGGGTTGGGAGGTGGTGGACCTGCTTCCCCCAGAGTTTACTTCTCTTCCTTACAGCGTTTTGGAAAATATAAATTCATCAGTCTGGCAGCAGATGACTGGATCGAAACTTTCTTTACGGCCGAAGCATATGAAGATGCTGTTGGTGTCTGACTGCAAACAACCTGTTTGCGGGCTTCAAAAACGAGATTTTCTTGTCAGTTTTGATTCTTTGTATGATGGGACTCCTGAATCCAAAACGGCAGTTTCGTGAAGAGGAGGGATGGTCGCCACCACAGTTCGCACAATGTGCGGGTCTTTACACGGCTTATCATGGGTTGCCCTTGCAACAAACACCACACACCTCCTGCCAGAAAACGGTCTCTGACATGTCCAAATTTCTGGCATTTAAAAAACCTCAACGGGGATGGAACATACAATTGAACTTGGACGTTCAGGTATTGACTTTAATGACCGGAGGCAGCACAGGGTTGCAGAATTTCAGAAAGAGGGTGTTGGTGGCCACTCTTTCTGCACCTTTTTTGACTGTCACCCTATGCACCTCCGTCACACCCTGGGACGCCAGTTTGTCTTGATCTCCGCTTCGAGACACCAGTCAAATCCCGGCACCCAATTACTCCTTTGGATGAGTTTAATTGCTTATGGGGAGTCACCGCATCTCTCTGTCCACGAGCTTTGTTGCCCTCAGCAGCTGTTCCGATTGCTTTTTCGATCTGCACTGCACAAGAAATGATCAATTCCGTAACCTTTTGATCGACTGAGGGTCACTGCTAGACCTTGGAAGCCTTCTGGATGGCGAAAGGATCAGAGCTGAAATGGGCTTTTCCTGCTCCGTCCTTCCATCACGAGCCAGGAAGCCCCGAAACCTGTCCTCTCTCTTATCTCGATATCTGAATCACTATCTGATTGAAATCCCCTGAAATAGGGGTTGCTGCCTTCTCTTCTTTTTTGGGGGATGTTTTTGGAAAAAGCCATGGTTTGTTTCATTAAATTTCGTCTCTCCCTTACCCACCCACTTGGAGTCCAACTAAGGGGCCAGGGCACGAAACCACTGTCTTGACCCCTTCCAGGCTTCAGGAGAGATATACGAAAAAACAGAACGCCACTACCCCTATCCCCCCTGATCATGCTCAACTCCCTGGAACAGAGAGCCGAGACTGCAGGGGTTAACTTGGCCAGCAGGGGAACTGCCTGTCTTGACCCAGCCCAAAAAAGGGGAGCCGATTAGTAACCCGGGCCAGAGTGTACCCCTGTCTAGGAGAGGTCCGAGCCAAAGTGATGTGTTGAGAGCGCTGGCCCTCTCAATCACCAGGATCTCATTCCCTCCGACACAGGTCGCACCGCACGGCAAACGCGGCGGATCTTAAGAAGACCACAGATAGAAAAGGAGTGTGGAAAAGAAGACTTGAAGGGGAGGCGAAGATAGAAAAGAGACAAATAAGAAAGGCAGAAAACAAGAAAGGAGAAAGGCGGGTTACTATTAGTCAGGATCCTCACCCTTAGCCTATCTGACATGGGAAGCCCTACCAGGGCATCAACTCCTTACCACGTTATGCTTAGGCCAGGCAGCATCTTGACTTCTCAGGCCTAGAAGCAGTTTTTTTTAAAAAACCAGCCTATCTTCATGTATTGATGCCCCACCAGCAAAGCCAAAGGGATCACAGGACCACGCAAGCCCTCCGACCACGGCAAGGTTGCAACCCCAGAGGGACACACATAATGCAAACACCCACCAACACATAACTCACACACACACACGCGAGCACATGCACAAACGCTCGCACAGACACGCGTATGCCCACGTATACATACACTCACTTGTGTGGCACATGTGCACACACACACACACACACACACACACACACACACACACACACACACACACACACACACACACACACACACACACACACACACACACACACACACCACGCACACACACACACACATACACACACTGGGGAGTCGGGTTCCTGGGGAGGTTGCGCCGAACCTTCTCCTGGAGACAACTGCCAGGGTGAAGAGTGTGGGTACGTGTACGTGAAAACAGTGAGTGTGGTGGGGTTTGTTTGTGTGTGTTGTGTGTGTGTGTGTCTGTGTGAGTGTGTGTTGTAGGTGCACCTGGTGTGTGTGTGGTGTGTGAACTTTTTGGGGTGTATGCCAATTCGCTGCGAGTATTTTTCAATTTCATGTAAAGTGGTGTGTGTGTGTGGTGTGGGTGTGATGTGGGGGGGGGGGGGGGGGGTGCAGGCTGGGTGGGGGTGTTGCACCCCCCTCACACACACAAATAAAAATCACGCGCGGTGCTAGCGAGCGCGCACTAAGTGTCGTGTGCGCGCAGTGTGGGTGCAGCGCGTGTGTGTGTGTAGTGTGGTGTTGCGCGCGAGTGCCGTGCATGGCGGGCGTGCGTTGGCCGTGCGTCGAGTGCGCACGCCTCTCGCGTGTCTTTTGGTTCGTGTATAGTAAGCGATTGCTACGTGGTGTGTGGGCCTTTGTGAATGTGTGTGTGTGTGTGTGTGTGTGTGTGTGTGTTGTGGTGTGTGTGTGTGTGTGTGTGTGAGTGTGCGCGCGCGCACGAGAGTGCAAGAGTGAGGTGTTTCTTTTTTTTTGGTTCGTTTTGTGTAAGCCCAATTGTGCGTGTGTGCGTTTGTATTGCATTAAAGTGTGTGTGTGTGTGTTTGTGTGTGTTGTGAGGGTCGTGTTGTGTGTGTGTGTGTGTGTGTGTGTGTGTGTGTGTGTGTGTGTTGGGCTGTGTGTGGGTAGTGTGCGAATTGACGCGTGTGTGCGTGTGTGTGTGTGTGTGGAGTAAGAGAGAGAGAGAGGAGGTGAGAGAGAGGATGTGTGAGACGAGCAGAGATAGTACGACGAGTAGTGTAACAGGTGAGTGAGAGAAGGATGACAGAGAGACGTGAGAGTGAGTGAGAGAGAAGAGAGAGAGGAGGGTGACGGAGGAGATTGTTATGTATGTGATAGATGCAAACTAGATGCGACTGTGTGCTAGCCAACTGGAGAACACCAGTAGCCTCTTTTTTGAATCTGATTTTTTGGACAATTAATGTTCGCGCGTGTGGGCCCACAGAAAGGTGGGATGTGTGTATAAAATTTTAGTGAGTGGATGCAATTGTATTAAGGGATAAGCTGTGGTGTGTAATAAACGCGAAGTTTCCGGTTACCTGGATGTTCTCTCTTCTCTATTCTCTCTCTCTCTCTTTCTCTACTCTCTCTCTATCTCTTCCTCGACTCTCTTCTCTCTCTAGCTCTCTCACTTCCGTTCTCCTCCCTCCTCCCCTCCCATACAAGATCAAGACACAACACACATAAATGCAAACCACCACCATACAATAACTTGCTAAACATGGCGCGCGCAAAGCACAAAAGCACGCATCTAACACATGTTTATGCTCAGTATACATACAGCACTCACCTTGTGGCTATTGTGCTACACACTCACACACACACAACACTCTACACACATCCACACTCACACAAACACTCACACACTAACACTCAACCACCACTCACACAACATTTTGTTAGATAAGATATTGTTGATTATTGCCAGGCGACTGCAATGGACACATCAGGGTGTCATCAGGTTATAATCAACTCCAAGATAATATTAAAAATGCATACTCATAAATGAATTAAAAATATGCCCTTGTCTTCAAGCTCTTTAAAAGATATCGTCTAGAATGCACCAGAATTACTCATTAAATATCTTTCTTCCATAACATCGTAAATCAGATGAGATAAAAAATGTTAATCCTCTCTCAAAACTCTAGGATCACAGTAAGGCGGGAATTCCTGAACAGGATCTTCATGGACTCGCTGTTAAATGTTTTGGGTATCTCTTCGTGCAAGTGCCAAACACTCTAATAAGATACATGTTCATTGTTGAGTTGGCGCATAACACGGATTACTACCTACGGAGACGATTCCTCTTCAACTCTGTTAATAAGGTAGGAAGGAAAGTAACAAAACCCGAATGGCCGGTGTGCAGTCGGCATGAACCGTTTCCTCTTTACGTCCACCTGGACGTAGTTGGGTGGAACTCATTAAGGTTTGGACGGATCCTGAAAGTGTTTGTTATTCGTCTGTGTGGTCAATCATCTGCCAGATGTCTCTATACTTAATCGTTAATGTTTGGTTTCAGCTTCTGAGTGTGGGATCTAATGTTGGACGTTTTCGCTGTTGTGGCTATTGTGGCTTAACGCATAATCCATTTCGTTCCCGCCCCGATGACATCATAGACCAGAACCCAAGAAGATTATTGTTGTTACATCCGCTTTAAACTAGCTATAAAGTTCAAAGATAATGTAAAAAGTTCTGGTTGCCGGATAGGTGCGGCTGCTATGGAACTCCCAAAGGATGGACAGCGAATCCGACCGAAAAAGATCTAGCCCTTCATCTTTCGTTGTTTGTGAGTTATCCTACAGCGCCTGAGCCAGAGCAAAGGAAGTGCTGCAGGATTAGTAACATAAAGCATATGGATAGGTATATGTTTTTAAGTATTGAGAAGGAGCCCAGACCGGCATTAGGCTGACAGTGCCATCCATCCTCAGACTCTGGAACATCATGTGTCACATTTTGTCTGATTACGATGGGAATTTGGAACAGAGGTCAGATACAGGTCTTGTATGACAGAGAGCGGGTGGGACTCTTTACGGAAGGCTGCAAGTAAAACGAATTCTGGTAGTGAAAAAGGTCCACGGAGGCTGATCACGAAACTTGGAAAAATCCGACACAACTACTAGGTCTTAGACCTTGCACTCCGCACGTGTGGCTGCATACGAGACTATCACGGCAGAATACAGTTAGGGTTTGGTTTTGAATTTGTTTGAAACTGAGGGTCAAAGATACAGTCATAGGCAGGATTCTCGGTTCTGAGAACAGTCATGATATATTAATTTAGTGATCATTTTCAGCGGCGGTTGGACCAGTGAGGTTGTCACTGCCTCGGCTCGTAAGGCCTGTACACAGTGGTGCTGTGGAATGCTCCCAGGCAGAGGACCCCGAAATCCCCTGAGGTGGTTAGGGTCCAAGAGTTTGAGGTAAGAGGGTCTTGCAGAGCCAGTTCATGCATAACGCCTTAGCTACACATGTTTGGAAAGGACAAGGCTTGTAGAGGGTCGCAACGTTGTCTTATCTGCGGCCACCTGTACAGTGTTTGTGCGCTGCAATACCCGCAGACTATCAGAGCTTTCTGGCAAGAAGTTGTGAGGTTTTCTGACTGTGGCTGAGAAAAGTTGAGTTTTTGCGTCATAATATTAACTCCGGAATTTGGCTGCTTTACTGCTGGAATGGTGGACTTGTCGGTCGAATTTCCGGATCAGGCATGAATACGACAGATTATTGTGGGAAATGAATTGTCTGAGTTTTGTGTGAGTGAGCATAGGTAAACCCGTTTTCCCTCGGCCTCTGTTGAATCTTGTTGACACATAGTTGGAGTCGTCGCTGTACGCTGGCGTAAGATGTCATAACTGCGTACAGCGCGAAGTCGTCAACAAACAGGGAGGATCAGAAGCCCTGGGCTTACCGATTGGACATTGTCATTAATTTTAATCTGCTGAAAAAGGGCTGGAGAAGGAAAGGATGCTCCCCTGAGGGGCACCATGCTCCTGCCCATGATGTCAGAGAGTGGGTGAAACAACCGCACCTGGATCTGTCGTTCAGGCCAAAGTTATGAATATACTGTGGTAGTGACCCTCCCGAAAACCAAGTTCTGTGCAGGGCCATTGTAGACGCCTGTCTTTCACTCGTGGTGTTCGTACGGCCTTTTTCGAGTCGAAATAAGATAGCGACTCATGCTGACTTGTGACATTGGCGTTTGCGGATGTGCGGTTTACAGACGGATTAGATGGTCTACCGTCGAGTGGTACTTCCGGAAATCCGCACTGTTCTTGGCAAAAGGCTTCGGTTTCCAGTTCCCCCACATATTCAGACGTGTGTGCTTCCATTTTTTTTTCTTTTTTCCTTCTGCTTTAAGAAGCAAGCTTGTCAGAGCTTTTGGGCGATTGTTGTAGGGTTGTTAGTTTCTTTCACAGGCTTTGGAATTGGTATGGATTCAGGTCTTTCCGCACCTGGAGGGCGGATAAGGCTGTGGTCCAGATATGGTTTAGGGACCCATGCGAAGAGTCTGGAGACTGATTTCTGGAAAATGTTTCAAACTGATAATGAATGTCATCAAGACCCAGGGGGCATGAATCTAGATGTTGTTTCGCTAAGCTAACTTTGTGCTCGTACTAGTGATTGCAAAAGGTTGATTGTGGTGTCAGATTAGTCTGATGTGAAATTGTGAGGATTTATTTCTTCTTTTGTTTCTTAAAAAGGTTGCGATTTATTTGAAGATGAGGAGTTCAGTTGGATGGTGGAGGGCCAACAGATTGGCTAAAAGCTTGTTTTGTGGGACAGTGATCAGAAAGCATTCGGCATCGTTCTTCAAGTGTGTACCAGCCGCTCGGGGCAGTGGTTAGGAGTTCGCGGTACTCTGGCTGGGAGGTCGTGGTTCGAATACACTTACAGAAGTCATGTGGGTTTTTTTCTGCCCGACCGGTCCTTACCTGAGTTGGAGTTGCTGCGGACTCAGTTGGGAAGACTGGGACACTCAGTACGGAGTTTCATCACATTATATGATGCGTTTTTGGAGGTTTGCTCAATTTTCCTGACCAACAACTGCAGGTGCCTGTATCTCTTGGGCCTGGGTTGACGCGGGATATATTATTGAAAGTAAGGTTTTAGAGTTCAGATGTATTAGTCTCAGACTCTAGAAATGGAAATCCGTAGCTTCCATCTTTAATCAGCCTCATTCTCATTGATCAGATTTAAAAATAAATTTCTCAAATTCTGTGGCCCTTCATGCACTGCTCTCATGGTGATCCTCAATTTTGTTTTTAATTATACCACATCTGTGGCTTGGGTTTGGTTCCGTCGGGGTCACTCCGCGTATCGGCGAGGTCACCATGGGGGTTGTCGGGGACGGACGTGGGGGTGCCCTCCGGAGGATAGCAGCACTCACGCCGGCATCCGCGACTAAGCTTTATTTAGTCTGTAGGTGGGCTTAGTAGGTGGTGTCCTGCGTTTATGTTAGATCAGAAAGAAAGCGCCAACTGAACCAACAACTGAAGTGGACTGGCAGACAGTGCAGTGGTCTCCTCCGGTGGGTTGCACTTATGACTTGACATTGATCTCGCCTCCATGTGGATTGCTGCGGTGTCAGGGGGTGCGGCAGGGGACCGACCGGGCTGTGGCTATGGACGGCGGTGTCGGAATTGAGCGGCGTGCGGTTTACATGCTCTGAGGTGGCAGTGGTTGGAGACAGCAAAAATACAAAAAAATGGTTTCCAGTGTTGTGGTGGAGGGGTTGGTGTTCTTCCACTTTGGATTTTGTTATTGAAATGTTCCAAACTTTTTTCATGTGATGTTTTAGTTGTAAGCCTGGAGCAGAGTTTCTCAAGACCGACGTTTTGATTTGAATGCTGAGGTTCGATTTGGCACGGAGTGTTGATGGCTGGAGCGGTTCGGGTCCTGAAGGTCGTTGGTATTTACCTGAAAGCTGTTGCCGTGGGCCGTTTGAGAACTTTTGAATTGTGTTGGCTTTCTGAATTTTATACACAAGATTGTTGTGGGCTTGTACGGAGTTTGTACGGATGACTCTGGGTAATACAGGTTTTAGGCACAGTTGATCACAGTATGGCTGGATTCTGTGGGTTGGTTCTGATGGAATTTCGTTGTCACTGGAATTCTTTGGAAATATTAGTTAAAAAAGTATCCCAGTATTTCATTCTTATAATTAAGATGTTGAAAGAAAGAGCGTGTTAGTTATTAGGGTTGTAAGAGAACAGGGGAATGGTCAATTCCGTATGCAACTGATCGTCCATGGGACAGGACCCACTATAGTCCACGGACCAGCGACTGGGGTAACTATTACATCTATCTTAATCACGAAGGTGATCTGTGGAAGAGTGGTGGTGTAGTTGGAGAGATCGACATAACTGGACTGAAGTTGGAAGTCTATGAGTGAGAGAATGTATACAGTCTTGTGGAGCGTGATACTCGCAGTAAGCCTGAAGGGGGGTACGTCAGAGCGACAGGGACTATACCAGAGATGTTTTATGTATGAGAGGCAACCCCGTCTGACAGTCCAATTGGTGGATGGTGGGCAGGGTTTTGTAAGAATATTTAAGCAGAAAAGATTGTGTTGGTCTTCAGCTTTGAATTGAGTTTATGAGAGGGCCACGTCGGAAGGTTGTGATAGTTTGACCCAGAAGTCGCCAACTCCTCAAAGTTGGAATTTAGTCCACCGGCATTTTACCAATGGTTTACTTTATTTCCATGGTGCAGAGGAGCGGTTATAAGAGAGAGTGATCAGGTAATCTCATCATCAACGTCTGCTTCCAATGGGAATGTGAAATTATTTGATATTTACACCGAGGACTGTTTGGGACCTTCTGACCTGTGGCAGACTTGCCCACAGGTGAACATGGTCTGGATTTGGGAGAGGGTGAGAGGTTTCTTCTTCATCATCAAACATCTTCACACTCGGTTGAACTCCCTTTCCCGATGGGCACTGTACAGAGGGTTCGATGGTGGGAGAGCTGGCTTTTTTTTAATCTGCACAGTTGCGATGTAGTGACTGCTGGGCAGTTGAGGGGAGGCAGGTTATATTTTTGCCATCCATCCACGGGCATTCCTTGGGGTTGGGAGTGTGTTCGGACTGCTTCCCCAGAGTTTTACTTCTACTTCTTACAGCGTTTTGGAAAATATTAAATTACATTCAGTCTGGCGCAGTCTGACGGTATCGATACTTCTTTACGGCCGAAGCATATGAAGATTCTGGTTGGTGTCTGACTGCTAATCGTTTGTAACCTGTTTGACGGTTCAAAAACGAGTTTTTCTTGTCGTTTTGATTCTTTGTATGATGGATCCTGAATCATAACACGGCAGTTTCGTGAAGAGGAGGGATGGTCGCCACCACAGTTCGCACAAGGTGCCGGGGTCTTTTCAAGGCTTTTCATGGGTTGCCTAGCAACATTAACCACTTCCTCCGGACCAGAAAAACGGTTACTTGACATGTCCAAATTTCTAGGCTATTTAAAACACCTCAACGGGGATGGAAACTTTCAATTGATACTTGGACGTTCAGGTATCTGACTTTAATGACCGGATGGCAGCACTGGGTTGCTGATTTTCAGAAAGAGGGTGTCTGGTGGCATCCTCTTTCTGCACCCTTTTTTGACTGTCACCCTATAGCCACCTCGTCACACCTGGGACGCCAGTTCTGTCTTGATTCCGCTTCAGAAAACAGTCATTCCCGGCACCGAATTACTACTTTGGTTGAGTTTTTTTGCTTATGGGGAGTCACCCGCATCTCTCTCTGTCAACGAGTGTGTTGCCTCAGCAGCTGTTCCGATTGCTTTTTCGATCTGCAATGCACATGAATATGATCAATTCCGTAACTTTAGCTGTGCAGAGGGTCAACTGCTAGACCCTTGGAAGCCCTCTGGTTGCGCGAAAGGACTCTCTGAGCTGAATGGGCTTTTCTGCTCAGTCCTTCACATTCTCGAGACTGGAAGCCCAGAAACCTGTCCTCTCTCGATATCTCGATATCTGATCATTTATCTGATTTGAAAATCCCTGAAATTTGCGGGTTGCTGCCTTTCACTATTCTTTTTTGGGGGGATGTTTTTGGAAAAAAGCCATGGTTTGTTTCATTAATTTTCGACTCTCCCTTAACCCACCCACATTGGAGTCCAACCTAAGGGGCCAGGCCACAAAACCACTGTCTTGACCCCTTCCCAGCTTCAGGAGAGATATAAGACAAACAGACCGCCACTACCCCTATCCCCCCTGATCATGCTCAACTCCGGGAACAGATGAACCGAGCAACGGCAGGGGTTATCTTGGCAGCTGGGGAATGACTTGTCCTTGACCCAGCCCCAAAAAAGGGGAGCGATTAGTACACCCCGGGCCCGAGTTGTACCCCTGTCTAGGTGAGGTCCGAGCCATATGGTGATGTGTTGAGAGCACGCTGGCCCCTATCAATCAACCCTGGGATTCATTCCTCCGGCACAGGTCGCAACCGAACGGCACAAAAAACGCGGGCGTATATTAAAGAAGACAATGAATAGAAAAAGGAGTGTGGTAAAGAAGACTGGAAGGGGTGGCGAGATAGAAAAAAGAGACAAAATAATGAAAGGCAGAAAACCAAGAAGAGGGGAGAAAAGGAGGCGTTTAATATTAGTCATGGCATCCTCACACCTCTAGCCTTATCTGACATGGGAAGCCCTACAGGGGCATTCAACTTCCTTCCTCGTTATGCTACTAGTCCAGGCTGAATCTTGGACTTCTCAGGAATAGAAGCTGTTTTTTAAAAAAAAACCTAGCCCTATCTTCCAGTTATTGATGCCCCCCAGCAAGCCAAAGGGGATCCAGGTACCACGCAAAGCTCCGACCACGGCAGGTTGCAAACCACAGAGGGACACTAATGTTTAACCCACCCACATAAACTTACACACACTCACGCGAGCCACATGCACAAACAGCTAAGCACAGACACGCGTTTGCCCACGGATATTTTACAATAACTCACTTGTGTGGCAAACATGTGCACCACACACACACACAACACACACACACACACACACTCACACACACATCTCACACACACACACACACACACCACACACACACAACCAACACACACACATCGAACACACACACAAATCTTACACACATGGGGAGTAGGGTTACCAGGGAGGTTGCGCGAACTTCTTCAGGGTAGACCAACTGTCAGGGGTGCGTGAAGGGGGTGCGTTGTGATAGTGATAGTGAGGTGAGTGTGTGTGTGTGTGTGTGTGTTGTGTGTGTGTGTGTGTGTGTGTGTGTGTGTGTGTGTGTGTGTGTGTGTGACTTTTTGTGAGTATGACAATACGCTGCGTGTATTTTTCTAGTCGCATGTAGTGTGTGTGTGTGTGTGTGTGTGTGTGTGTTGTGTGTGTTGTATTGTGTGTGTGTGTGTTGTGTGTGTGTGTGTGTGTGTTGTGTGTGTGTGTGTGTGTGGTGTGTGTGTGAGTGTGTATGTGCCTTTGTGAGTGTGTGTTGTGTGTGTGTGTGATGTGTGCTGTGTGTGTGTGTGTGTGTGTGTGTGTTGTGTGGGTGTGTGTGTGTGTGTAGTTTTGTGAGTATGAATACGCTGCATTGTATCTTCTGTAATTAATGTTACTGATGTGTGTGTGGTGTTGTGTGTGTGTGTGCTGTGTGTGTGTGTGTGTGTGTGTGTGTGTGTGTTAGTGTGTGTGTGTGTGTGTTTTGCCAATGTGTCTGTGTGGCGTGTGGTGGGTGTGTGTGTGTGGTGTGCTGTGTGTGTGTGTGTTCAGTGTGTGTGTGTGGTGTGTCGTGAGGGCGTGCTAGGTGGGTGGGGGTTGCATGCCCCCACCCCCCCCTTCACACACACAAAAACTACATGCAGCGGGTGTGCTAGTCAGTGCGCTCACGTGTGTGCGGCGACGCCGCGCGCGCATGTGTAGTTTGTGGGTGTGTGTGTGTGTGTGTATGTGTGTGTGTGTGGGATGCTGTTGTGTGTGTGTGTGTGTTTGCGGGGCAGCCGCGCGGTGCGTGCGTGCTCGTGCGTGCGGTGCGTGCGTGCTGCGAGACGTGCAGCTCTTGCGTGTCTTTTTGGTTCGTGTATGTAAGGCCATTGCACGTGCGTGCGTGGACTTCCCGCTGATGTGTCGTGTGTGTGTGTGTTGTGTGTGTGTGTTGTGTGTGTGTGTGTGTGTGTGTGTGTGTGTGTGTTGTGTGGTGTTTTGTGTGTTGTGTTGTGTGTGTGTGTGTGTGTGTGTGTTGTGTGTTGTGTGTGTGTGTGTGTGTGTGTAGTGTGTGTGTGTGTGTGCGTGCACTCGATTCGTGTGTGTGTGTGTGTGTGTGTGTGCGCCGCGCGCGCAGCAGTGTGTGTGCGTGTGTGTATGTGTGTGTGTGTGTGGTGTGTGTGGTGTGGGTGTGGTTGTGTGTGAGAGAGAGAGCAGTGAGAGAGTGAGAGAGGGTGAGACAGAGTGAGTGAGAGAGAGAGAGAGAGATGAGATGAACAATACTTGAGATGAGAGAGAGTGAGAAAGAGAGAGAGAGCCGAGAAGGGAAGAGAAGGAGAAGAGTGGAGAGATAGAGGAGAGAGAGATTTGTTATGTATGTGATAGATGCAAACTAGATATTATTAGATGTAGCCAAACTGGGTGAACACCTAGTAGCACTTTTCCTTAATCAAAATTTATTGAAAATTCAAAGTCGCGCGTGTGGGCCCCAGAAAAGGGATGGGGGTTATGTAAGTGGGAGTGGATGGAATGTATAGGGTTAACTGTTGGCGTGTGAATAAACACGAAGTTTACAGTAACCTGCCATGTTCGCACTCTCTTCTTCTCTCTCTCTCTCTCTCTCATCTCTCCTATCTCTCTTACTTTCTTCTCTCTTCCCTCTCTCTCTCCTCACTCCCTCCTCCCTCCTCCAATCCAGACTCAGGAAACAGGTCCACTACACCCACATAATGCAAACTCCCACCAACATCATACACCTCGCACATATCGCGGCGCGCACACAGCACAGACACCCTCTTTTTGCCCACGTATAATTACACACTCATTGTTGGCATGTGCACACAACACCACAACACACACACCAACACACACACAACACACACACACACCTCACTCCTCTCACACCAAACACACACAAACATACACACACACTCCACACAAACTCACACTTGGCAAGGTCGTTCATTTTGGCATTACAGCCTAGGAGGCCGTTTTCATACACATGTATGATGATGCTGCTCGGAGTTCCTAGGGGGTATGCTCCCACATGACTCAGCGCAAAGCTTCGAGTCTGCATACACAGGTCTAGAGAATGATAATGCGCTAAAGGTGGCGATTAGATTGTACTGTGATGGTGGAGGTTCTATAAGCGCAATCTTGCCAACAATAAGACCCGTAGTGTTTATAGTGCAACTCTATGATCATACAAGTAGCTGTGTGAGTTTGTGGTGTGTGTGTGTGTAGTGTGTGTGTGTGTGTGTGTGGTGTGTGTGTGTGTGTGTGTGTGTGGTGTGTGTGTGTGTTCTGTGTGTTGTAGTAGTTTGGTAGTAGTTAGTACTTCAGTTTTACTTCTTGTAAATATGTGTATTAGGACGAAGTGAGGAGAGTGGGACGGAGAGGAGAGAGAGAGGAGAGGAAGGGAGTCGAGAGGTGACGATGGTGAGAGAGGACGAGAGGAGTGAGAGAGAGTGAGTGAGAGAGTGAGAGAGTGATGTCGGTAACTATGTTAAAGTATGATATGTTGGTTTTCTAAGTATTATAATTTAAGCTATTAGACTTACATACAAAATATCTGTCCAAATTATTTAAGGTTAATTGTAACTGGACGAATAAAATTAAGGAGGAAAACAAAATTTGAAGGCAAGTTTTTAAATCTGAAATTGCGACCATCTCACAATGCCATGCACTGATATGGTGGTTATTGAAACTTGAAGAGGTAAAAATGTCAACAGCGCAAATGCTTTGCTGGGGATTCTTCAGTTCTCCACAAATAATTTTTGTTTCTGTTTGTAATTTTTAGTTTTTAAGGCATCGAGCTTTTATTGATAGTTTTGTGAAAATGAAATGTTATATTGGTATAGATTTTTCCACTTGTAAATGAGGAATGCTGTGTAATGTTATAATAATCAAAATGAGTGTTCTTTTCAGCCACACATAGAAACTTAATTTTGTTTGGGTTTTACTGAATCTGGCACCCAGACGGTTTGCTTTAATAATAATATAACTGATTGCTTTCATGGTAGTTAACGTAAAAGGATTCATCAATTCCGTTGGCGCACAGCGTACATTATAACTTAGGCATAGAATGTTATATCTTAGTTCAAGACCACCCATGTTATTTTGACGAAAACCCCCTTTTCAATTCTAAATCACGTCATATCTATGTCACTTTTGGCCAAAAATTAACACCCGTTTTACAAACAATTTAACACGCAAAACGCCAAAAAATTGCCGTTATTACGCACATTAAAACGGGGGTTACGTGAAGATAAGATGGGTGGATCGTGATTCCGTATTTTTTTCTAATCGAAGACATAAAAAGCACTTAATTGTATATGGTTTGACTGCTCTATCCTGATGGTCTATCTGCTGTTGTAAGTGATATGCAAAACGATTAAAGTGCTTTACTGTCCTGACATCGATATTGCTACAGGTACCTGGTCATGAGTGCCGTTGTTTTTTGGGATCAACATGGCATAATCAATAAATTGGCAATTTGTGTTCCAACAGCGAACAACGCATGAGACTCATTCTTTTCATTCACGTGATGTGCGCATACCCAATGGCTGGCTTAATTTCACGTGTACATAGCTAGTGAGCTGCCCTGTTATGTCATTTCTTAGTGTGGCGAACACCGAGCTGTTGATGACGTGCATGGGGAAAACTGTGTGACTTAAAAAACAGTTGTTTTGCTGTTGATTTCAGTCTCGCAATTTAGTGTTTCTTCTGGTTAAGAAGCGAATTCTTTGTGTTTTGTCTTCTTCACAAGAATAAATAAGGGTAAATATGTGAAATCGCACGCAGAGCAACAGACTGTGTAATTATTTCAGTAGGATGAATCAACATAGTGCAAGATACTTTCAGCCTTCTACTCCTTTATGGATGTTGAAGAACAACGTGTATATAGATGCGAATAGCAATATATTATGATAGATGGCATTAATTGTGCTAAGCTAAAATAGAAGGAACAATGGACTACCAACTACATGAACAACAGAAGTATCTCATGTTGTGCGCTTACTGTTAGAAAGTGTTTATATATTTGTAACGATCTTGCATGTTCGGTTTCAAAATGTTAAATGACGGCGGCTCTAAATTAGTAACGTTCATGATGTTCGGTTTCAAAAATAGTATATGAAAGAACTCTAATTTTAGTTAGATATGCATGTACGGTTTGTGACCTTTGAAATTTGCGAATTGCCTGCTTTGGCTGTGTTATTGTTTGTGCTTCGCCATGATTTTTTCTGACGGCGCCAATTGACTGAAACAGATCCTGGATTATTGATTAGGATTCTGCTAAGTGCTTTGTTGGCTGTTTGTTGTTGTTGTTTTGTTGTTTGTTTGTATTTGTTTGTTGTTTGTTTGGTGTGTTGGTGTTTGGGTAGGTGTGTGAGGAAAGAGCGTTTGCCCACCAAAGCAATGCAGTAATCAGGTCATATAGACTGCTATTGATTAACATAATTATTTAATCCACACACGCACCTGCCCACGCACGGCTCATATATAAAACCCTAAATGAACTCACAGCGCGTCTTCTACTTCTAATACCATTTAATATATCAGAACAAACAACTGGCTTTCCTTCTTGATTAGTTATTTTTAAATCTAATGAATTTATAGGCCAATTAATTACTTTTTAAATTCGCTGTTTTTTCAACTGAGATTAATTCGTTTTCGCCAAAACCCGCCTAGTTGATGGCTTAAACCTTAGAAGGTAGATGGATAGCATCAAAGAATTAGTATCTGTTGTAATGTTGTAATTGACATTCAACATTGGGTTCTCAAGAAAATCAGAAATGGTTTAATTACCTTCATAATTTTTAAAACATTTCTCTTGTACTAAATCTATAGCTCTGGCCATACTGTGGAAAGCTAAGATTTTTGCAGGCCTCTAGGGAAGTATACTCTCTTCTTTCTTTAGTGGGAAATGTATAGTAATTTTAATAAGGTTTGCTTCGTTAATTTTTCAACAATTATGCATATTCGAGAAGTACTTCTTTTAAAGACAATGTTGTAGTACCATCAGCTATTTTGCTACATGAGTTATTTGATTGCCCGCTCGTTACTAATATTGATCAGTTATTTTGTTCCCCTCATAGTATGTTAGCCAATTTACTTTAACCCAATTTCTCTTTAAGGGCAATCCTACCAACTTCCGAGCCAATTAACTATTGGCATACGTTAAGAACCCACGATCGTTTAGCTTGGTGATATAGTTGTAATCTTTTTTATTACTATTTTAATAAATACTATTTAAAAAATATATTAAAAATTGGTTAGAATTTTGAATATATTTGACAATGCTTCTTAACAGATGTAGGAGGTTTTATTTCCCCTAATCTTTGGACTTCTGCAATTTAAACCATTGCTGTAGATGGATAATTCGGCTTCCAAGTTAGATTCTTGTAAACCGTAATAAGTTATTTAATCCGCATAATGTGTGCAGAGGACCATCAGCTTGGACATCCAATCCCCATGGACTTTTTTCCAGAATCTGATAAATTTTGCCGTTTACTGCGCATCTACTGGCTGCGGTTGTTTTCATATGCTGTCATTTTAATCCACCTTATTCTTTTTGTATGTGTCAAAGTATTTTTCTTTCCTGCTTTATTACAGGACAGACGATTACTAACTGAACTACAAGTACGTTCTACATAACGAACAAGCTTTTGTATCCATTCAACTGCCAATGATCAATAATGCATATGAAAGAATATGCAAAACGAATGTAACATTGATCCTTCAACTGATTTTAGACAAAAGGTAGACGCATATCATGGGTTAGGCACATTGTATTTGTGGTGTGCATAAAAAGAGTTTATTCTTATGACTACTGGCCCGGATGCCGGCACCTCACTCTTTTATACCCAAAGGCACAAGTTAGTTTGGGAACAATAGATACAAAAACACGATATTGCTGGAACAACTTTTTTGAGATAAAGTAAAAGGTTTTACAATGCCCAGGAGTGAAAGACTTTTTGACATCATTAGAACATAAGTTTGGGTTTGTGTATTCTGGAGCGACAAGAAGACCATGTTAGCATAGTTGATCAATCTACAGCTTTGATGCAGGAAAACAATGTCTAGCTAATTAGAAGATGCTATTAACTCCCCATGCTGTTGATTTGCTGCCCAGCATACAAAGGTATCAAGACGTTCTTGAACATTTGCTAGGTCAAAGGTTGCTTTGTTGTACGGCATGGTTTTTACATGATACAATATGACTTTGACTGCAGATGGTATGATACAGAGAATTATTAACAATGAAATCTTATAGTGGAGACGAACCAAGACTTTGGAGCAAATAAATGGTTAAACACAAAGGCCACGCCAATCCCATTTTTAAAAAATGTACCTAGCCTTGAAGAACTCAGTAAGCGATCCCACAACAGTTTTAAGCGCCACCCCACAGCCAGGAAAGCAGCCCAGAAAGCACACCGGCCTGTTACGTGTACCTTCAGACAGTCCATCTAGAGAAAAGAAGCCTTGTCGCTTTTTTTAACTTTTACTGGATTAGCCTACTTTTTTTCACTAAAATTAATCCTGCAGCTAGCACCCCTAACGTCCACAGTGGTCTGCCATATAACCAAGCTACTTGCCTTTTGTAGACAAAAACCAAACTATAAAACACTGCTATTATGCCAGGCAGAGCATCATGCGATTTGGCAAGTAATTCTTTAATAGTTTGTAAGATGGTGTTATTGTTTTCTAATCCAACTTTTACAGGCTGAGGGGAGGGGTCCTGGGGGAGGGTGGGGGCATCAGTTGGCAGTTCTGCGGGGAAATAGCAATATCCGGTAACAGGATTGTCAGGACGAACAGAGGGAACGTGGCTTTCCGAGGGTCCCTGCTGGAATCGTGCCTACAGGGGCCGCATCGGAGACGGAAAGGGATTCATTCCTGGCAGAGGAGGCCCGTGCGCACCCAGGGCCTAGTGGTTAAGATCTTTCCATATAGAGGTAAGAATATAAGGTGCGACTTTTGGGGCGAGATCAGCTGGGTGGAGTGGGGCAAGCGTACTTGTCCGAGGGTGGGGACTCCCTCTACGACAAAGCTCCGGGGGCCACAATCAATGGGGGACACGTCGCAAGATGAGGAGAGGTAGGATCTCTGCCTCATCCTCAGACTCTGGAGGAGTCGGTTCTGGAGAGTTGCGACGAAACCTTTTCTGGAGACATTTGCAGGGAGTGAGTGATGTGGGTCACAGTGTGTGTGAGTGAGTGAGTGAGTGTTATAGTGTGTGTGTGTGTGGGTGTGTGTGTGTGGTGAGTGTGTGTGTGTGATGGTGTGAATGTGTGGTGTGTGTGTGTGTGTGTGTGTGACTTTGGTTGAGTATGCAATAAGCTGAGTGTTTTTCAGTTCATGTAAGGTGTGTGTGTTATGTGTGTGTGTGTGTGTGTGTTGTGTGTGTGTGTGTGTGTGTGTGTGTGTGAGTGTGTGTGTGTGTGTGTGTCGGGGGTGGGATGGGTGGGTGTGTATGCACCCCCCACCCCCCACACACACAGCACAAAAACACGGCGCGCGCGTGCTAGCAAGGCGCGCAGTATTGTGCGCGCGCGCGTGTGTGTGTGTTTCTGTGTGTGTGCGTCTGCGCGGCGCGGCTTCGTGCGTGCGTGCCGTGAACAGACGCGGGTTATGCGCGCCGCGCTCGCGGTCTTTTGGTTCGTGTAAGTACAGCGATTGCACGTGCGTGCGACTTAGACTTAACGCTGATGTGTGTGTGTGTACCTTATTTTTGTTCGTGTTATAAATACTTTTGACAGAACTTTGTGACCGGCCAAAATCTATAGCCTGGCGCTGCGCGTGCGTAGTTTGGCGGACTGTTGTGCTGGCTGATGTTTGCTTGTGAGCCGTAGTTAGGGCCAGGGTTGGCACAAGATCTTTTGTGATTGAAAACGTTAGTTAGATTTTGTAACGGGGCAGTTTTTAACACCGTTTGTTATATACTATATTTCTCATTCGTTGTACAGTCTTATATGTTACTATGGTTGCAGGTTGAGCAAACGTAGGCCTAATTTAAGGGAAACGTAGTGGATACATAATACTACAGCATAATTATATTCTTAATAACAGTAATGGTAGTAGGCATAAATTAATAGTGAATAATTTATTATAATTAATTAATACTTACATTTCCATCACTAATAATTTTTCTATCGGCAAATTCAATTTAAAGTGTGTTGTTGGTAGTACCTTTAGGGTGTTTTTGATTTAGTGTGTAGTGTGTGTGTGTGTGTGTGTGTTGTGTGGTGTTGTGTGTGTGTGTGTTGTGTGTGTGTGTGTGTGTGTGTGTGTGTGTTGTGTGTGTGCGTGCGTGTGTGCGTGGTTGCGGTGTGCGTGCATGCGTGGTGGTGTGTGTGTGTGTGTGTGGAGTAGAGCGAGAGAGAGACGAGAAGAGAGTAGAGGAAGAAGAGAGAGAGCAGAGTTGTGAGAGAGAGAGAGAGAGGAGAGAGAGAGAGATGGTGAGGATTGAGTGAGAGTGTGAGAGAGAGAGAGGGGGGGTGGCCGAAGGATTATGATCAAAAACGGTCATGTTCTCAGGATACATTTTGAAGTTTAAAGGTCTTGGTGTTGACTGTGTGGGAAAAGGTCTACTATGAGATTCAAAGAAAGATAAAAACAATTCTGTTGTAAGTGTTTGAGTGTTGCTTCTGAAATATACGTATTTCTTCAATGTGAATGTTCTGGAAGTTGGGAGAAAGTTCATTCAAAATTTGTTTGGGTGTTTAGTGCAAAAACTTTGAAATATTCTGACAATACACAACCATTTCAAACTACTGAAAGAGCCGTGGAATTGGCAGAATTTGATAAAGCCTCCAAAATTATTGCACCTGTTGGAACAGTTTATTCTGTCAAGGTCAGTGTGCGCTATGCATCACTTCAACAGGGAGTAAAAAGGTGGGAGACAGAGAAAATGATAAAGAAATTTGGGCCGTTCTAAACAGTATTACAATAGCCAAAACGATAGTGCCAATCAATACTTGATTTGATAGTGATATTTTCATTTTCTGTCTCATCTGAGCAACATCAACTCACGGCCAAAAAGTCCCTGAATGTATCTGTGCAGACTGCCCAGTTGCCATCAAAGAAGCATTATCTCCAGTCCAAAAATACAAAGTTTCCTTTTGTGTCACATCTGATGCCAATAAATCACCCAAAGGATTAAGAGGCGATCACGTGCAGAAGTCCGTTCCAACTGGGCATGACAAAGGCAAAAATTTTTTTTGTACTCCGTCAGAAAAAAAAGGGTTTCCTCAGGATTTGTGAGTCAGCTGAAGGCAACAATGACAAAAATAGATGAAGATTATTTCACAAACTTGCCGTTTTATAGTATCCACAAGTTCCCAGTGTTAAATTACTGGTCACATGCCAAATGGTGACAGACGATTGTGCTGAAAAAAAAATTACCAAAAAACCTCGGCAAGCATCAAGGGAAGCTCGAACATCAGGAAGAAGCGAGAAAAAGAAATGAACAAAGTTCGTTTGAATTGTATCAGGAGACAGGAATCTTGATGTTGGCCAACGGCAGGGCTCAGAAACTGAAGGTTCACGGCAAGCAAAGTAGCAAACTGCTAGGTTCTTATTGAAGCGGAATTGCGGTCAAGTATCTGTAAATGACAAAAACATGGTCCTGCCACTTCGTGCGGCATTGGCTCAGTTTGACAAGAGTACAGATGCACAAAGTTTTAGGAGGCTCGGCGGTACACTTTGCCAGTGACAGATAAGAAAGGAAAGAAAAGTCAAATTCACTGTGTGCTGTAGTAGTATGTCAGATTGAGAAGTGTGGACGGTCTGGAATGTGAGCGATGGGATTATGGAATAGGTTCCAACTCCTTTGCAGGGCACATTAAGGATGTCGCATTTTGTCACAATACTGTGGATGCTTATGACATCTAGGCCGATTAACAGCTGATGAGAGTATTCCAGAGAAAGAATTGGATCACGTTTGGCGCGTGGGACAATGGAGGCGGAGCATTATCGATGTTCAATAGCAACCTGTCGTGAACGCTCAATTTAAGCATAACACATGGCATTATAGGACCATGCTGAATGTAAGTACACCCCTGAAAAAAGAAGAAGACTAGTTGGGACCATTACTAAGAGCAAATTGAAGACTCATGTAAGATGAATGGAGAGGCAAATACCAAACTCGCCTTTGTCTCTTTGAGGAGACTAG
>CM031625.1:40333392-40336758 GCA_018398815.1 Conus ventricosus
TCGCACACCTCCTTCGTTTTTAATGATCAAGCAGATAGAGCAGCAAAAAGGGGAGCAAAGAATATATTTGGTAGTATTAAGGTTGATTGTCCTTTATCATACAAGGAAATTAGTCATATAATCGAGAGGGATTTCTGGAGCCAATACAGTTCCTCATCAAAACCTCGTCAGCAAACTCTGTCAAACTTTGTGTCGATTAGCCGACCGGTTTCTAGCCTGACTTTTAGACTTTTATGTAATTCCCTACGAACCAAGTATTGCCAGACTGTTAAGTGCGTATGTCGTGGGGATCTTTCAGTTCAACATGTGATTTTTGATTGTGAACTAACGAAACCCTTTTTGAATGGTGTTATACCAAGTGCTGACACTGGGCATGTTAATGTGTTTGACTTTTTAGATTCATTGCCAGTTGTTTCTCTTGTTAAATTAACGAGTAACCTTTTGGGAAGTCCATTAAGGAACATTTTATAATCATAATCGTAAGTTAGATTATTTTAGTTATTTTTATCTAATTTTTCATAGTTACTGTCCTACAATTCATCTATCCTTTATTTTTATTCCATGTAACCACATCGTCCTCTTTTCTTTTATGATAATAGTCTAAAATTGTAAACAAAATGTTATTTAGACGTCTGCAATCACCTATATGTGTGACGAGACGTAAAACAGAATTCCTTCCTTCGAAGAACTCCTCCAAAAAGGGGCCATCACGGATCACAGTTTTCATCTGATCTAAGATTTTATCGAAGAAATACTTTTAGTGAAGTTTCTTGTGCGTTTTTAGAATTTGCATTTTACCAGCCGCCGTGGCGAAGTGGGTTAGCCTTGCGGACTCCCGGCTGAGAGGTCGCTGGTTCAATTCCCATCAGAGTCATGTGGGAATTTTCTGCCCCGACCGGCTCCTACCCAGAGTTGATTTTGCTACGGGCTCAGTTGGGAAGAGTGGGACCACACAGTCGAGTTTCATCCACTTAATGGATGCTTCTCTGAGAGTGTTGCTCAAATTTCCTGACCAACACTGCATGTGTCTGTATCTATCGGGCCTGGTTGACGCCGGGATATGTTATGAAAGGAAGCGTAGAGTACAGCCCTGTCACGCAGTCTCAGACCGAAATGGAAATCCGTAGCATTATGTTTATCATCCTTATTCTCATCGATCAGCATAAAAAAGTCTCAAATTCTGTGGTCCTTCATGCCCTGCTCTCATGGTGACCTCAGTTTGGATGTCCTCTCCACGTCTGTGGCCTTGGTTTGGTTCCGTCGGGGTCACCGGTATCGGCGAGTCCATAGCGGCTGTCGTTGGACGGACGTGGTAGCGCCCTCCGGAGGGAGAGCTTACTCACGCTTGCTCCGCGACTAAGCAATTATTGTCGTCAGTAGGGGGCTTAGTAGGTGGTGTCCTGCGTATGTTGGATCCGAACAGTCGCCACTGAACACCACCGAAGTGACTCGGCAGCAGTGCAGTGTCTCCTCCGGTGGGTTGCCTCTTGACGACTTAACATTGACTGCTCCCTGCGAATTGCCGGTACCATTGCTGCGGCGGAACCGACCGACTGTGGCTGTGGACAGGGTGTCGAAATGAGCGGCGTTGGGGGAACTGCCACTGAGGTGGCACAGATGTTGGGACAGCAAAATACAAAAAAACAAAAACAAACCCAAAACCTTGTATTTTAAAGAGATGTGTAAAAGATGTTTTTTTGTGACTTGTGAGCTCACTTCAACGTGATAACAGCCCTGATATGGTCCTTTGCGGTCGGCTAGACTATAAGCAGCATTACCTTACCTTACACACACACACACACACACACACACACACACACACACACACAACACACACACACACCCCACACACACACACACACACACACACACCCACCAACACACACACCAACACATATACCAATCCACACACCAACACACACACCAACCCACGTTACAACCTTTCTCTTTACGAATGTTTTAGTCCGGCATTAACACACACACGCACGCACACACGCACGCACGCACTCACGCACGCACGCACGCACGCACGCACGCACGCACACACACACACACACACACACACACACACCACACACCACATACACACACACACACACACACACACACAACACACACACACACACACACACACACACACACACACACACAGATATGTGTGTGTGTGTGGGAGGGGGGTGTCAGTTACCCCCTTCTCCCTACCCCTGCCCGCTTTCCCTATATCTTCTTTAGCCATGTGGCATGTTTTCTCTTAATCACTCTTTCAATCCGATATTAACCCATACACTATCTTTTTAAAGCAACGAGGGAGAAAATTCAGTTACCTGCTACCTCCCCCTGAACCCCCTCCAGCTCAAATGGTACCCTTCACCTTAATCAACCCTAGTAACTTACATAAAATCTTTTTAAAGCAACCGAAAAAAAACCTTCCCTCCCTCTCGTTCATTCCCCATCTCCTTCTTTCATCTCACCCTCCCCACCCCACCCCCACGCCACCCCCACCCCACCCCTCACCCCACCTCACCACCACCCCGCTCCTCCCCTTTCCCCCCGATGTAGCTTTTCTTTTCATAAATTTATTCGACTGGTCTTAACCAGTATACAATGAATTTAATGCTACGAGAAAAAGAAGTCAGCTACCCTCCTCCACCGACCTCCCCTTCCTTTCCCTGTGTCCCAAATCACCTCATGTTGCAGCCTTTCCCTTGATCAGTCTTTTTCAAATTCAGCTTTAACCAACATAGAATAATGATGAAGAAACGAGAAGACAAGAATATGTATCCCCTCCCTTCCACTGTGTCCCCTCCACCGCGAGCAGTGGCCTGTTACTTCATCAATCTTTCTCAGTCCAGCGTTAATTTTCCTCCTATAATAATCTAAAAGTAACGAAAAAAAAAAGTTAAAAGGAAATGAAAAATTATAACAATGATAATAGTAATGATAATAATGAGCAGTCAACATTTCTTCAAATCATAATTATTATCATTATCATTGTTATCATTATTGTTATCATCATTCTAATAACAATAAAAAATACTAAAAATAATAATGATCCCGATGGTAATGATAATAATAACAATAATGTAATAACAACATCAACAGCAACAAGAACAACAGCTATAATGACACGTAGAAGAATGACGACACGATGATGATAATGAACATGATGGTTGTAATGATAATAAGAATACTGTTATTAATAGTATTATTACAGCATTATTGTATCATTGATATATTATCATTATCATCTTCATCATTGTTATCTTATTATCATTATCATAATTTTATTACTATGGTTGTCATTACCATCATTATTATTTTCCACAACGATCATACTACAATTTCATTACTATAATTATATCATGC
>CM031625.1:40342758-40345258 GCA_018398815.1 Conus ventricosus
GCGGAATGCTCCCAGACGAGACGAAGCCCTTGATGGTGGATAGGGTCCAAGAGTTTGAGGTAAGAGGGTCTTGCAGAGCCGTACACAGCACAACCATAGTCCAGTTTGGAACGAACCAAGGCTCTGTAGAGGTTCAGCAAAGTTTCTTATCAGCGCCCCAGTCAGTGTGCGCTGCGACCCGCAGAATATTCAGAGCTTTCTGGCTAGAAGTTTTGAGGTTTTTGATGTGGTGAGAAAGTTGAGTTTTGGGTCAAAAATAACTCCCAGGAATTTGGCTTCTTTTACAGCTGGAATGGTGGACTTGTTTCCAGACGAATTTCAGGATCAGCAAAGAATCGACGAAATTGTGGAAATGAATTGACCGAGTTTTGGTGCGTGAGAAGGTAAACCTGTTTTCCTCGGCCCACTGTTGAATCTTGTTGACACAAAGTTGGAGTCGACGCTATACGCTGGCGTAAGAAGCTCCAACTGCGTACAGCGCGAAGTCGTCAACAAACAGGGAGGACTCAGAGCCTGGGTTACCGATTGGACAATGTCATTAATTTTAATGCTGAAAAGAGCTAGAGAAAGGATGCTCCCCTGAGGGACACCCAGCTCCTGCCATGGATGTCAGAGAGTGTGGTGCCAACACGCACCTGGAACTGTCGGTCAGCCAGAACGTTCTGAATAAACAGAGGCAGGTGACCCCGAAAATCAAGTCTGTGCAGGTCCATGGGACTCCTGCTTTCCACGTGGTGTCGTACGCCTTTTCGAGGTCTAAAAAGATAGCGACCACATGCTGCTTGTTGACAAAGGCGTTGCGGATGGTGGTTTCCAGACGGATTAGATGGTCAACCGTCGAGTGGTACTTCCGGAAGCCGCACTGTTCACTGGCCAAAAGGCCATCGGTTTCCAGCTTCCACATCAGACGGGAGTTGACCATCTTTTCCATCAGCTTACAGAGGCAGCTAGTCAGAGCGATTGGGCGATAATTGGGAAGGGTTGGTAAGGTCATTTCCGGCTTTGGAATTGGAATGATCAGGGCTTTCCGCCAGGAGGGCGGAAAGGACCTGTGGTCCAGATATGGTTATAGGACTTTGAGAAGAGTCTGGAGACAGCTTCTGGGAAAATGTTTCACAACCTGATAATGAATGTCATCCAGACCAGGGGCAGAATCAGTGCAGGTTTGCAAAGCTAATTTGAGTTCAGTGATTGAAAAAGGAAGATTGTAGGTTTCAGAGTTGTCTGATGTGAAATTGTATGAGGATTTCTCTCTAATCTCTTTGTTTCTTAAAAGGCTGCCGATTTATTTGAAGATGAGGAGTTCTGTTGGGTGGTGGGGGCCAACAGATTGGCAACATTTTGTTTGTCAGTGATCAGAGCATCGGCAAGTTTCAAGTGATGAATGGAGGTGTTGGTGTTCTTCCCTTTGATTTTTCTAATGATGTTCCAAACTTTTTTCTTGGAAGTGTTAGATGTCAGCCTGGAGCAGAAGTTTCTCCAAGACCGACATTTACTGATTTTGAAAGTGTGTCTCGATTTGGCACGGAGTTTCTGATGGGCTGGAGCGTTGGGACCTGAAGGTCGTTGGTATACCCGACGCTGAGCCCGTTTGCGAAATTTTGAAATTTGTTGGCAGTCTGAATTAAACCAGGGTGTTTTGGGCATTTGGAGTTTGTCGGAAGACACTGGAATACAGGTTTTAGCACAGTTGATCACAGTATTGGTCAGAGATTCTGCTGGGTCTTGATTCTGAAGAAAATCAGTGTCCTGGAATTCTTTGGAAATATTAGTTACAAAAAGATCCCAGTTTGCCTTCTTATAATTAAGATGTTGAGAGACAGAGACGTTTTCAGTTATTACGGGTTGTAAAAGAACAGGGAAATGGTCACTTCCGTGCAGATCGTCATGGACAGACCACTCATAGTCCAGGACTAGCGAGGGGTCACAAATCGACAAATCTAAACACGAAAGTGAACCTGTGAAAGAGTGGAGGTAAGTTGCAGATCCGTCGTTCAGACAACACAAATGAAAGTCCGAAAGGACATCCTCAAGAAGCAGACCTCTGGATGACGAACTGACACTACCCCAAAGAGGATTGTGACCGTTAAAGTCACCCAACAGCAAAAAATGTCGAGGAAGTTCTCTGATCAGACTGACAAGGTCCTGACGATAAACTGGGAAAGAAGGTGGCAGATAGAGTAAGCGAACTGTAACAGTCTTGTGGACACCCTGGACGCCAGTTCTGTCTTGATCTCCGCTTCCGAGACACCAGTCAAATCCCGGCACCGAGTTACTCCTTTGGATGAGTTTAATTGCTTATGGGGAGTCACCCGCATCTCTCTGTCCACGAGCTTTGTTGCCCTCAGCAGCTGTTCCGATTGCTTTTTCGATCTGCACTGCACAAGAAATGATCCATTCCGTAACCTTTTGATCGACTGAGGGTCACCTGCTAGACCTTGGAAGCCCTTCTGGATGGCGAAAGGACTCAGAGCTGAAATGGGCTTTTCCTGCTCCGTCC
>CM031625.1:40354455-40371955 GCA_018398815.1 Conus ventricosus
TATGATCCCCGGAGAACACAATAAACTTCGATCGAGTACCATTGATCTAAAACAAATATTAACTTCTCCGTGTATTGATACTACAGTGTTCACATCAATAAATTCACCCCACCGACACACATGCGGTGGTACAATTAGAGCACATAAATAATCTTACAGGAGTTTTAAGTCACTCTCGGCGACACAGCCTTCACAACATTTTTATAACAAATAAATTTTCTGCTACATATTCCGCTGGTACCGTCATCAAAAGCATCCCACATACACAGTGAACATCGATGCCCTACTGACTTAAAAGTCAGCCTCTCCACATAGTAACACAAACGGAGAAAACGATGATTAAAACAAAATAAATTAGACTGGATACCAAAGCCTCGGCCGTTAGTTCTTCCTCTCTTCTCTTGTCCTCTTTTATTATTTTCGTCATCTAGTTTCTATGTCATTTCCAGTTGACGTCATAATTTACGTTGACGTCACAAGGCCGCTGCACATATGATCAAGACGATTGGAGGGGAAAAAAAAGGTCAGTAATGGTTTGATAAGATGAGGTAAGGTAATGTTGCTTATAGCTCAGCCGACCGCAAAGGCCCGTTTCATGGCTGTCACCACGTTGACGTCACCTCACAAGTCATTGAAAAAAAAAATTCATACAATCCTTTAAAGTATACCTTCTAAAAACACACAGGAAACTTTGTTAAAAAATCTTTTTCCGTGAAATCTCGGATCAGATGAAAAATGTTAATTTCTTTCAGAAATTCAAAGATCACATCAGGTGGGACATCTGTGAACAAGGTTTTCATGGAGTCTGCTGTCAAGTGTTTATGTCTCACATCGTGCAAGTCCCAACACTCTAAAAGAACATGTTTTCACTGTGGGTGGAACATGACATGGAATGCACCACGGAAATTTTTCACCTTTATTATGGGTGTAAAAAGAGCGGCTTGAATGCAAGCGGCATAAAACTTTCTTCTTTACTGCCGCCACGGGAACATGGTATAAAGTCTTTTAGGTCTGGACGCATTTTAAACAGTTTGTTATCCGACTGCAAGTTCCATGCCCCTTGCCAGAGGTCTTGGACATAAACCTGTGTTTGGGGTTTTTGATCAGCGTGAGCGACGGAGCGCCTGCTGTACTCTTTATTTGTGGCACTCTTGGACTCAACTGATTCTTGTTTTGCCTCCTTCCTCTCAGTGTATTTGTTCAGCAGATTTACGTGGAGCATCATCAGATTCCCTTTTCCGTTTGTTTTGCAGCTATTCAACTCCAGCAATCTCTTCAACGATGGAAAGATCTTTCCACTGCATCAGTAAAGTAGGCAGGATCTCTAGCACATTTGATCATTTCTGGGACTCCCAGGCTTTCTTCTTGTGGTCTTAGTAGTGTTTTACTAGGCCGCTTTGCCTTTCCAAATTCGTTTCTGGCGAGTTGAAGCGTCTCTTTTCAGTCTCTCTGTAACGCAAAGACGTACCCGTATGAATTCTTCGCCTCTGAATGCTCCATTTCTTTGGTCCAAAGCTTTTTTTTTCCTTTTCAGAAAGAATGTGAGGAAAGAAAGCATAGACTCCTATGATAATTCACGATAGGCAAACAGCAGAGCTTTGATGAACCTGTGTCTCTGATTTAGCTGCTTACTTCACAGCTTCTTCAGCATGGATTTCAATGATCTGTGGAGGTTTTATTCCAGTTCCTCGCACATTAAATGATATGCATACGCCGTAGTGACATGACTAAAATAGAGTAGCGCCCTCATGCAATTTGACTTAAACCAGGCGCCTACATCCCTCAAGATCTCTTTAGGGATCTCTAGTTTGCTGAACATGTCCACTGGTGCTTCAGCTACAGCCTCTCTATCCATCTTCTTTAAAAGCTATCTCGTGGCATAGCCTACAAGTGTCAAAACGTACCGGTGTCCAGCCTCATGTACAGATGAAGTGGGCCGATCAGATCAATCACAATTCGCTTGAAAGGCATGTCCATGAGAGGCATCTTCATTATAGCACCTTGGAAGCTTTTCCCTTGGCATTATCTTCTATCAAAAATCAGAAGATCAGTAGAATCGTTTAACGTTCTCTTGAAGACCTTGACAGTAAAGAGCTTTTCTTCAAAATAAGGTTATCCATGTTTCTTTGTGACTGTGATCTTGTAATCTCGGTCTCTATCAAGATAGTGGTCGACTGTCTGCAGTTTGGTCAGTCTTGTCTTTATCTAGTTGCAAAGCGAGACGACTGCAGGCGGAAATCTAAACAAATCTTAAATAAATGTTAGCGAACCGCCCCGAGAACGTGGACAAACGAGTCACAAGACAAAACACAACGCGTTTCGACCTCTTAGGTCTTTGTCGGGTGATAAATAAACGAATAAAACAACGAAAATTCACTTAGCTTTGATCGCTTCAGATCGCTTAGGGTTCAGCGCAAGGAAGAAGGGCTTCCTTGTTGCCGATGATGGGATCATGAATGGATGTGGGAAGACAGGGGGCCTCAGTCTCTCCACAAACGTTAGGCGTGGCTAAAGTGGTCGGGACTGAGAACACCTTCATGGCATGGAGTACGGACAGAAGAAAGCTGGTCTTCTCCAACCAGTTCCTGTTTCACTACCAATCCACTGCATTCAGTGTCCCTCACAACATTCACATTCTTATCAGCTACATAGCCCTTTGCTACTGGTAAATTGTGAATTGTCGTTATTATTGGCCTGGCAGCGGACTGCTCACAACATGAATCTTTCCACATGTTTATAGAAATTGTCCGTCTCCTAGATAGGACACTAAATCATAAAAGTAAAATTCGGTTGCAGTTGAAGTACTGGACTTGTTTTACTCTTTCTTTCTTTTCAGGCTTACACTGATCGGTTCTGGCTTAAGGATGCTTAGGCTGAGGAGTGACTAGAGAGCAACTATGCACCATCAGGTATTGGTCAGCTGCCTGCGTTATGTAAGTCAGTTTGCGATTCTTGCTCAGGAAGATGAATGGTCACATTTGGGGGGACAGGTACCGATCAACGGCTCTCTGATGACTAAATTAGACAGTCTCCAGCAGAACCTGACTGTTCAACCCATTGTTTGAAGTAGGCAGCGAATCCTGACAATCGCCTTCTGTGGGCTCTCTGATGATTAAGTTAGACAGTTCTTCAAAGTCTCCAGCAGAACCTGACTGTTCAACCCATTTTTGAAGTAGGCAGCGAACCCTGAAAATTACCTTCTGTGGGCTCTCTAAGTTAGACGGTTCTTCAAAGTCTCCAGCAGAACCTGACTGTTCAGCCCACTGTTTGAAGTGGGCAGCAAATCCTGACAATTACCTTCTGTGGGCTCTCTGATGATTAAGTTAGACGGTTCTTCAAAGTCTCCAGCAGAACCTGACTGTTCAGCCCACTGTTTGAAGTAGGCAGCAAATCCTGACAATTACCTTCTGTGGGCTGTCTCTAGTCTCGGGCTGCAGTCGTAAAATCGATGACAAAAACCTTCCTCAGTGAGGACAAATCTTCACAGCAAAGTTTCCTTCAGTTGCAGCATGTTGAGGGGAAATATGTTTATACACATCACGTGCCCTTCCTGGCACTAAGGCATTTGTATTTGCCACCTATCTGCCTTGAGTCACCTAGCTCTAGTTGTTGAGGTTATTCTATAGGCTGAGGCCTCAACCTCCAATGCTCTAGTTGTTGAGGTTATTCTATAGGCAGAGGTCTCAACCTCCAATGCTCTAGTTGTTGAGGTTATTCAATAGGGATAGGCCTCAACCTCCAGTGCTCTAGTTGTTGAGGTTATTCTATAGGCTGAGGCCTCAACCTCCAGTGCTCTACTTGTTGGTTATTCTATAGGTAGAGGTCTCAACCTCCAGTGCTCTAGTTGTTGAGATTATTCTATAGGGATAGGCCTCAACCTCCAGTGCTCTAGTTGTTGAGGTTATTCTATAGGGATAGGCCTCAACCTCCAGTGCTCTAGTTGTTGAGGTTATTCTATAGGGATAGGCCTCGACCTCCAGTGCTCTAGTTGTTGAGGTTATTCTATAGGGAGAGGCCTCAACCTCCAGTGCTCTAGTTCTTGAGGTTATTCTATAGGCAGAGGCCTCAACCTCTGGTTATTGTCTTTTTTTTTATATAGGTCAAACGCATGCCATCCTTGCATTTCTGCTTCTCATTCTTCCCTCTTAGTCTTTTTTTCTCTTTTTCTCTGTCACGTTGCTCTCTCTCTCTCTCTCTCTCTCTCTCTCTCTCTTCTCTCTCCTCTCTCTCTCTCTCTCTGTGTCTCTTTCTCTCTCTCTCTCTGTTTGTCTTTCTATCTGTCTGTCTGTCTGTCCATTATGTCCGTCTGTCTGCCTGCCTGTCTGTCTGTCTGTCTCTCTGTCTGTCAGTCAGTCTGTTTGTCTGCCTATCAAGTCAAGTTGCAAAGTGAGACGACTGCAGGCGGAAATCTCAAATAAATGTTAGCGAACCGCCAAGAGAAACGTGGACAATCGAATCACAAGACAAAACACGACGCGCTTCGACCTCTTAGGTCTTCTTCAGGCAAGACACAAACAAACAGGACAATGAAAATGAACGAGTTTGTCACTTGGCTTAGTTCTCTTTAGCACAAGGTTGGCGTTGAATGACTTACCATTGGGATTTTTACACGGTTGTTGTAGCACGTCGTTCAGCCCAGGTAATGATCCCTCCAACCGTATGGCGGAGCACATATTTCTACAATGTTTGGTTTTGTATTTGTATAAATGTGGTCCACTAAAGTAGATCAATTTTCAGTTACACGTCGTTGTAACCTATGTATGCATGATGGGCCTAATCTGACGATCTGGTAACCTGTTACGTTCATGTCAACATCTGTTATTCATGATGACAGACGGGATTCGCCAAAACAAAATAAATGAAAGTTATTCCCTTTGTTATAGAAAAATGCTTGCAATATCGTCCTTCTTAATCCTTGCATTATTTATATTCAAGAAACCTATACAAACACCTTGTTTAGTTGGTCGTGTATGTAGTGTTAACGACATGTTGCACAACCCCCCCCCCCCCCCCCCCCCCCCCCCCCCCCCCCCCCCCCCCCCCCCCAGAAAATGGTGAATTGTTACCATGGTATCAACACTCAGTCGATCACAAACTTAATGGGAATAGACGTTACGACAGCAGTAGCTTCTAGCTGAAAAAGAAAAAGAAATGTTATTATATGATTTCAATGTAAATCTTAATACACAGAAGTTGTTAAAAAAAAATACAGACCTAAAGCAAAGAGAGAAAAATCGAAACGAAAAGAGAGAGGGGAGATGGGGCAGGGGGGCAAGCAAAAGTCAACAAAGTCAGTTTGTACAATGAATACAGTATCCTCAATCCTGCTGTCAAACAACTAAAGTTTAGAGATGCACATTAAAAGCTGTTATCTTTTGAAACCAGGTAACAACAGACATTGAAAATGAATCGGGTGCTTCCACAACATCTTATTACTGTGGGCAGCAGGTCAGTGTTTGGTCCGGCAAACTGAGACGACCTATAATAGTACACGAAGAACACACAAAACACACCACACACACACACACACACACACACACACACACACATACACACACACACGAAATCACGAAATTAACTCATAAAAAATAATTTCAATTGTCCAATATTCTGCAAGCAAGAATTGAGTGGTAGAATGTTAGCAGTATACAATAGTAGAACAGAAAGCAAAATACTCTCTCACTCTCTCTCTCACTCTCTCTCTCTCTCTCTCTCTCTCTCTCTCTCTCTCTCTCTCTCTCTCTCCATACACACACATATACAGAAGAGAGAGAGAGGAGAGAGAGAGAGAGAGAGAGAGAGAGAGAGAGAGAGAGAGAGAGAGAGAGGGGGGTGGAATTGGATTTTGTACATCATCTTAACCAGAATAAACTCACACAAGTGTATGATATTGAAATGGCTAAAAATTAAATTCATGCGACGGATATTGGATGCCACTTGTAAACGGTTTTTCTGCCTTCGGATGAAAATGACTATATGAACTGGAACTTGCTCAAAGCGTCTATGTCTTGCCTTTGCTGGGCAGGGAGGAGGGACAAAAGCCCCTCAATGGCCAGAGTTGGAGTGATGTGGGCTGGAGGAGTCTCGTTTCAACGGGTGGAAGTTCAAGAGGTGGAATGGGCGATTTGTGGTAGCGAGGAATGGGAATTTTCTCAGCTGAAATCTTGAAAATGCAGGTGGGCAATGATAGACTGTTGGAGGGGAGCGAGGGGGGGGGGGGGGGGGAATAACTGCTTGAAGGGCACATGTCAATGGGGATATCGCTCAGAATGAAGAAGCCCCAAACACCCAAACCTGGCGGTCTGGGGGAAAGGAGGATGGTTCAGGTCAATTTGGTATCAGTGGAGGATCAGTCCGGCCTATGAGGTGGCTGTTACTGGGCTGTATGATTCGTCTTTCTGGCCATCTTGACCGACAGAACTTTGACAATCTCAGCAAGTTTAACTCTTCCTTTTGCCTTGGGATGTTTGAAACAGCTATACAGTTTTGCATTGGATGCAAAGGGTATAGAGTTATCAGTGAAATAATGTTATGTTTACTACAGGTTTATTCTGGATGATGATTTTATGGCGTGATGGCATTGTTGAAATGGTTTCCTGTGGCTGGTAGCACGGAGCTGAAAGTTACTTGAGCCAGCGGAAAAGTCTTTCAGCACAATAAAATGATTTCTTCCCACGTTTCAAAGGAAACTGGAGCTGACGGACACGTGTTTCTCCCCGCACGTATGATAACATCTTTTATATTTAATGTGGCAGGTAAAGAAAACAGCCAGTAACAAAGATCATCCAATAATAACCCCGGAACACCGATTTTAATTAAACATAATTTCGTCTCGAGAGGCCAGTCGTTCTATCGAATGATAGAATCGCCTACAAACAGCATGGGCGCTCTCTCAGCCACTGTCATTCGATTCAGTGTGTCGCCTGCAGAGGGAAGCGTAGGGAACTGGGAGCCGTCCTCTGCTGACAATTCCGTCTGTATTTCCTTTTCCTCCTCGGTCATCATCCCTGACTGATGCTATCGTGAAAGAACATGTTGTACCTGATCATTGTTTTGAGAGAATATGAAACAGATTAGATGTAGGGACTGAACAGTGAATTCTGACATTCTCACGACCTGAACTATTGTCTGTCTCAGTTGGATTTCCGTCCGTGCAACTGTTATCTGAAACGTCCTTCACTGACTCTAGTTTTGGGTTCATCCAATGGTTATTAGTCTTAATGGATATGGTTTCCAACATTTGTTCTGTCTGTGTTCCAGTGGCACATCTGGATATGGTTTCTTAGCGACGGGTGGCATTCTGTTCGATCTGAATATCAACTATGATATTCGGTCTGAAGAATGTTTTGCCTGTGGTTGTTCATGTCTGACTGGAGGGAACACAGCTGCGATTTCGCTGACTGGTTTTCTTTTAGAAGCTCTATGTTTTATGGCTTTCTTTCTAGGTTATTAACTACTAGCTCATGATCTTTCTGTCTTCGACATTCTTTCGAAAACGCTTCAGTATGTTCCCTTACGCTTTATTATTATCTTTCCCTGCACGCCTTCACAGTCTTTCATGTCTTCCCTGTACGTAATTTTCAATTCCAAAACGTCATGTTCCTCAGTTTATACATGAGAGATACCCAGTTTAGTTTGATATGATTATCCCATTCTTCACTGATTGTCTGTGTGCGAACTGAATGTGTTCACACTGATTGTCAGTATCTACACTCACTGTCTGTGTCCACACTGATTGTCTGTGTGCACACTGAATGTGCCGACACTGGTTGCCTGTGCCCACACTGATTGTCTGTGTCCACACTGAATGTCTGTGTCCACACTGTCTGTATCCACACATTGATTGTCTGTGTTCACATATTGATTGTCTGTGTCCACATTGACGGTCTGTGTCCACACTGTCTGTATCCACACTGTGTCTACACTGATTGTCTGTGTTCACACTGGTTGTCTGTGTCCATACTGGTTGTCTGTGTCCAGATTCGTTGTCTGTGTCCACACTGTCTGTGTTCACACCGGTTTTCTGTGTCCACACTGTCTGTGTTCACACTGGATGTCCGTGTCCACACTGTCTGTGTTCACACTGGTTGTCTGTGTTTGCACTGGTTGTCTGTGTCCATACTGGTTGTTTGTGTTCACACTGGTTGTCTGTGTTCACACATGGTTGTCTGTGTTCACACCGGTTGTCTGTGTCCACACGGTCTGTGTTCACACTGGATGTCCGTGTCCACACTGTCTGTGTTCACACTGGTTGTCTGTGTTCACACTGGTTGTCTGTGTCCACACTGGTTGTCTGTGTCCATACTGGTTGTCTGTGTCCATACTGGTTGTCTGTGTCTACACTGTGTTCACACTGGTTGTCTATTTCCACGCTGGTTGTCTGTGTCCACACTGTGTTCACGCTGGTTGTCTGTTTCCACGCTGGTTGTCTGTTTCCACGCTGGTTGTCTGCCTCGACACTGTCTGTGTTCATACTGGTTGTCTGTGTTCACACTGGTTGTCTGTGTCCACACTGGTTGTCTGTGTCCACACTGTGTGTGGTTGTCTGTGTTCACACTGGTTGTTTGTGTCCACACTGTCTGTGTTCACACTGGTTGTCTGTGTTCACACTGGTTGTCTATGTCCACACTGTGTTCACGCTGGTTATCTGTGTTCACACTGGTTGTCTGTGTTCACACTGGTTTTCTGTATTCACAATGGTTGTCTGTGTCCACACTGTGTTCACGCTGGTTGTCTGTGTCCACACTGGTTGTTTGTATCCACACTGTCTGTGTTCACACTGGTTGTCTGTGTCCACGCTATTTGTTTGTGTCCACACTGATTTTCTGTGTTCCAGGTATACTACAGTCACCAAGATGGCTGCCAGAAGTCGGCACCGAACGCTTTATTGATTTAATGGTGGCTTATAATGCGTCTCAAACCGTCACAATTCCATCGGATCACGTGATGTTGCTCAGCTTGATCTATCACAATGTCAAGGACTCGAAAGTTGTACAACTCAAAATGGCGTGCCCGGAACTGCCCAGTTGCACCGTGGATATTTCTGACAGACTGGCAGACAGCCCGACAACACTTGTAGAGGATGGGGAGTTATTTGTGTCGTACTCCGGATCCGAAAGGTTCTCTAATGTCTACTTCTTACACGAAGAGTATCGTCTGCTGTTTACTTTCTTTAATGTGAGTCACTCTATGTAGTTTGTCTTAAATTGTGAAAGTTTATACTTGTGTGTGTATTTATTGCTGGGTTAGTGGCACATCAATGCTCTCTTGAACAGATGCTTGTCAATGCCTGAGGAAGCAATTACAGCGTTTCCCCACTGCCAGTGAAGGAGCCTCTGGCTGACCCACCCCAAGCGCAGGAACTGCGAAGGCTCTGAAGCTGATCATGCCTGGGAAAGCACCAGGAGCAGATGGAATTCCAGTTGACATCTACAAGAATGGAGGCTAGGTTCTCTTAGAAAAGCTGACAAAGCTCTTCCAGTCCAAATGGGAAAAGGGAGAAGTGCCTCAAGACTTCAAAGACTTCAAAGATGCCTCTGTTGTACACATCTACGAGAGGAAGGGCGATAAAGAGTCGTGTGAAAACCAAGTGGGATTTCCCTCTTGTGCATCGAAGAAAAGATTCTTGCCAGGGTCCTCTTGAGCAGACTCATCACCCACATAGCAGACTCTATCGTCCCTAAATCACAGTGGGCGTTTCGCGCAGGCAGGGGCACAACCGACATGGTGTTTGCTGTTCACCAGCTACAGAAGTGTCATGAGCAGAATCAGGAACTCCACACGGTGTTTGTTGATCTCACCAAGGCCTTCGACACCGATAATCGGACTGGCTTTAAGATTCTTCACAAGTTTGGTTGCCCAGAAAAGTTAATCTCACTGATCGTTTTATTCCATGATGGCATGCAAGTGAGTTTGGAAGAAAACGGAGATATCTTTGACCCATTCCTAGTGAAAAACGGAGTGAAGTGAAAAACGGAGTGAAGCAGGGATGTGTTTTAGCTCCCATCCTATTTTCCATTCTGTTTTCTGCAATGCTAATTGATGCATCCCGGAACTGTGACATCCAGTTTCGTTCAAATGGCAAACTCTTTAAGCTTCGACGACTTTAAGCCAAGACAAAATTCTCTGATGCCCTTCTGAGAGAGTTCCTTTTTGCTGATGACTGTGCACTCCCATGAAGACATCCAGTGCATCACAGATCGCATTTTCACATGAGAACCCACATCAAAAGATGACCGGCCTGCCTACTCATCCGTCAAACACAACGGGAAAATCCATCAGAGACTCAACTGACCACATCCTTCAAGTCTGTACGACGTATGCAGCATCCAGGAGAAAGTACTGACCAACACCGACAGCAGTGGAAGCCAAGCTGTACGGCACCCTGGAGGAGCTGCGACGGACGGCAGCCTTCATCGAGGACACCGGGCTGCTCATCTAACGGGATGGCGAACGAGGAAGAAGGAAGAAGAAGAAGATCAGAGGCTGATTGATTCACTCACTGCCACTCATCTCATGGGGGTGAGAGAGAGAGAGAGAGAGAGAGAGAGAGAGAGAGAGAGAGAGAGAGAGAGAGAGAGAGAGAGAGAGAGAGAGAGAGAGAGCATGCAACTGAGGATTGAAGCCTGCAGTTTTTCTGTGAGTCTTCAGAAGCGGCGGAGACCTGTGCAGACTGCCGGTGGACAGTGGAATTGCTCAAGGTACCACTGGACAGGAACACACAGCCTCCACCCCCACCTGGCCTGCAATCTCATGGTGCAGTGTGCTGACGGACTGGACGAAGAAGAATGTGGCTATGCCAGGTGTCGCCAGGTAGGCACAAGACTTTTCCATTCACGTGTGGAACAAAGGGATTGTACGCAAGCAAGTAAAAACCATAACAACAAAAACGCCAAATGCGTTCTATGAAATGGTATCAGTTAAAAGTATAAGTTATATAGTAAATAAAAGATGTGTTGTGTTGCAGTGCGTGTGTGTGTGTGTGTGTGTGTGTGTGTGTGTGTGTGTGTGTGTGCGTGCGTGCGTGCGTGCGTGCGTGCGTGCGTGCGTGCGTGCGTGTGTGTGTGTGTCTACGCGCGCTTTTGCGTATGTGCGTGCATCCGTCGGTGCATGGTTTTTCTTTGTGTGTGTATGTGGGGAGGGGGGGGGGTGAAAGAGAGTGAGGGAGAGAAAGAGAGAGAGACTGTATTGCAATTACAAGTTGCAACCTCATCCACATTTGGCAGAACAACAAACACTGACAAGACCCTTGCCACCCTATACCAATCAGGAGAGATATGGTCAAATACAAGAGGCTCTAAATATGCTGAACAGACTTTTTTTTAGCATTTTTTAAACTAGTATTTCGTGGTCACTGCAGTCAGTATTACATTCTGGTGTGTGACTGTAGCTTATTCTCTCCTTGTTTGTTCTGTGTGCTCTGTGTTATTATTTTTGCTTGGCGATTCGGTGTGGTAAGCAACATTCGTTTGGAAATGTTGGCGTCTATTTATTTCATCACATGAGCAAGAGTTACCCCACTTGTTCGTTAATTATATTCTCGCTTTTTACGCTACAAAGACACACTGACGGCCTCACTGATGTGCTGTAGCATCGCCCCTTGCCTTTTGGGTAGAAGCTGCGCAAGATTGCTCAACGGGGCGCACCATGATCAAATCCGGAGTGAAAGACTCTGAAACGAGGCCAGTGGAGGCACAGGAGCAGAAAAGTCAGTTTCGTAAAAACAGAGCAAGCACCACCTGTCAGCCTGGCTCACCTCCAGGTCTGCCCTGTCCACACTGCAACTGACTATTCTATGTAAGGATTGGCCTGATCAGCCATCTTCATACACACACGCCACCACCCGGTGATAGCTAAAGTCGTGGTCATCTTTGCCCGCGAAGGACAAATAACATTATGACACGTTCTGTAATATTCCGTTTCACTGTGATGTGTGTGTGTGTGGTGTGTGTGTGTGTGTGTGTGTGTGTGTGTGTGTGTGTGTGTGTGTGTGTGTGTGTGTGTGTGTGTGTGTTTAACTCTACTGTGCTGCGCTATGTTAGCTTCTACTTAAATTCACTGTGCTGTTTTACAGATGATTATAGTGTTCTCTGCTATTCTCTGTGACAATGTCTATTGATATGTTCTGTTTCACTATCCTCTGCTCTGTTCCATTCAGTTTCATCGGCTTTTCACTTCTACTTTGAATCTTTGGGGAGGAGGGAGGGGGGGGGGGGGGGGTATGAAACAATCGGGTTTGTAGCTTGTTCTGTAGAAACATATGATATATTAGTGACGGTATGCGTCGTTTTGGGTTCACTGCAATGTGCTGTGGTTTGTTCTTTCGTTCCATGCTATGTTCTGTGCTGTTTCATTTGTTGTGTTTTAATCTATTGCAACGCCCTGTGCCATAGTCTGTTGCTTGTCTTTTATTTCATTGTTCTATGCTCTGTTCCCTTCTCTGCTGCTGTGCATTGCTATGTTCTGTTCCACTGTGCTCAGTTCTGTGTCATTTTCTTGTGCTATGTTCTAACACATGGTGCTCAGCTCCGTTCTGTTCTTGTCACCGTATTGTGCTATGTTCAGCTGCATGGTGATATACTGTGTTCTGTTCGATGTCACCGTATTGTGCAATGTTCAGCTGCATGGTGATATACTGTGTTCTGTTCTTGTCACTGTATTGTGCAATGTTCAGCTGCATGGTGATAAACTGTGTTCTGTTCGATGTCACCGTATTGTGCAATGTTCAGCTGCATGGTGATATACTGTGTTCTGTTCTTGTCACTGTATTGTGCTGTGTTCAGCTGCATGGTGATATACTGTGTTCTGTTCGATGTCACCGTATTGTGCAATGTTCAGCTGCATGGTGATATACTGTGTTCTGTTCTTGTCACTGTATTGTGCAATGTTCAGCTGCATGGTGATATACTGTGTTCTGTTCTTGTCACTGTATTGTGCAATGTTCAGCTGCATGGTGATATACTGTGTTCTGTTCTTGTCACTGTATTGTGCAATGTTCAGCTGCATGGTGATATACTGTGTTCTGTTCTTGTCACTGTATTGTGCAATGTTCAGCTGCATGGTGATATACTGTGTTCTGTTCTTGTCACTGTATTGTGCAATGTTCAGCTGCATGGTGATATACTGTGTTCTGTTCTTGTCACTGTATTGTGCAATGTTCAGCTGCATGGTGATATACTGTGTTCTGTTCGATGTCACCGTATTGTGCAATGTTCAGCTGCATGGTGATATACTGTGTTCTGTTCTTGTCACTGTATTGTGCAATGTTCAGCTGCATGGTGATATACTGTGTTCCTCCTTGTTATTGTATTGTGCTATGTTCTGTTCCACTGTGCTGTGTTGTGGCCAGGTCTATGCCACTATGTACTGCTGGGTTCTATTCCATCACGCTGTTCTCTCTTCTGATCAATGCCAGAGCAAATTCGGTATGTTCTATTCCATCGTTCTGTGCTCTGTTCTGATCTATGGTATTGCATTGTGCTATGTTCTGTTCTATTGCGCTATGCTCCTTTCTGTTCTGTTGTCAATGCACGGTGCTATGTTTTATTCCACTGTGCTGTGGTCTGTTCCATTCTATGTCATTGTCCTGCTGTATCTTTTCTGACATTGCTGCGTCCTGTTCCTTTCAGCGTCATTGTTTAGTTTCTTTCTTACTGTGCCATTATGACGTACTTTGTTCCGTCATATTTGACTGTATTTGCCACATGCTATTCCATCGTGTAGTGCTCTTTTCCTTGATGTTTCATCGCATGTAGTATGTTCTATCCCATCACGTGCTCTGTTTTACTCTGTTTCACTATATTGTGTAATGTCCTGTTTCACTGCGTTGTCTTCTGTTTCACTGTACTGTGTTCTGTTCCACTGTACTGTGTTCTGTTTCACTGTACTGTGTTCTGTTCCACCGTACTGTGTTCTGTTTCACTGTACTGTGTTCTGTTTCACTGTGCTGTGCTCTGTTTTACTGTACTGTGTTCTGTTTCACTGTGCTGTGCTCTGTTTTACTGTACTGTGTTCTGTTTCACTGTGCTGTGCTCTGTTTTACTGTACTGTGTTCTGTTTCACTGTGCTGTGCTCTGTTTTACTGTACTGTGTTCTGTTTCACTGTGCTGTGCTCTGTTTTACTGTACTGTGTTCTGTTTCACTGTGCTGTGTTCTGTTTTACTGTACTGTGTTCTGTTTCACTGTGCTGTGCTCTGTTTTACTGTGCTGTGCTCTGTTTTACTGTGCTGTGTCCCGTTTCGTCGTGCTGTGCTGTGCTCTGTTTCACTGTACTGTGTTCTGTTTCGTCGTGCTGTGCTCTGTTTTACTGTACTGTGTCCTGTTTCGTCGTGCTGTGCTCTGTTTTACCGTGCTGTGTCCCGTTTCGTCGTGCTGTGCTGTGCTCTGTTCTATTGTGTTGTGTTCTTTTCTGTCTCAAATTCTCCAGGAAGGATTTCAAGTTGGAGGCAAGTGCTACATTCTAGGCTGGAAGCAGGGCGCCTCTCACCGTGACGCACATGGCCTGTGCCGGAGGAAGGGAGCTCACCTGGCAAGTTTTGCGCCACAGGACAACGTGACGGAAATTGTTCGCCTGCTGTGGAAAAGTCATCCCTTTTACGTCAAAACTGGGCTGACATTACTGACACGTCTGCTACCAAAGGTGTAAGGTCCTGTGTGTGTGTGTGTGTGTGTGTGTGTGTGTGTGTGTGTGTGTGTGTGTGTGTGTGTGTGTGCGTGCGTGCGTGCGTGCGTGCGTGCGTGCGTGCGTGCGTGCGTGGTGTGTGTGTGTGTGTGTGTGTGTGTGTGTGTGTGTGTGTGTGTAGGTAGGTATGTACGCGTGTGTGTGTGTGTGCTTGCGTGCGTGTGTGCTTGTGTGTGTGTGTGTGTGTGTGTGTGTGTGTGTGTGTGTGTGTGTGTGTGTGTGTGTGTGTGTGTGTGCGTGCGTGCGTGCGTGCATGCGTGCGTGCGTGCGTGCGTGCGTGTGTGTGTGACCAAAAGAACAAGAGTTACCCTACTTGTTCATTATTTGCCCTTTGCTGTTCCTCGTTTCCTTAAAGTTTCCTTTCATACCAGTCAAACTTTGATTACCAGTACTTGCTCTGTTCATCTGTAGGTTGTCTTTGACTATACTCGAGACCACAAAGGCTGTACCGGACTCGAACAAATGTAAATTTGTGTTCGTTCGTTTCCCTAGTTGTAGACATAGCCAGGTACAGGGTACATGGGCAAGCTTGGAACATCCTTTCTGGGTGATGGTCTCCTTGTTTGTTCTGTGTGCTCTGTGTTCATGTTTATGCTAGGCGATTTAGGGTGTTGGTAGCACTCGTTTGGAGTTATAGGTGTGTAATGATCTCCTCATGGGAGCAAGATTTACACTACATGCTTCTAATCATTATTCCCAAATTAACGTTGTTGTTGAGAATGCGTACACATTGCTTGTCTTTGGTTATAAACCGAGCTTTAAGCGCTTTAATCACTCACGCTTCTGCTCGCACAAAGGGCAGATCACTGAAAAGCTGCCTGTTGCACAGGCCTACATTCAGTTGCGATGCATGTAAATTCATTCGATTCATTCATCCCTCACCCATTTGTTCTCATCTTGTTGATTTTCACGAGAATGAATGCTATATATCTGGTGTATATGTCTCATCAGAAACGAACGTCAAAGTGGCATTTTCTTCCGAATGTCGGCGATCGGATTTTAGATGTGTGCCAAGATGTTACGCTAAGATTAACAATCAGAACTTCATGTTATAATCTCATTCAATGGACTTTAAAAAGAAAAATGGAGTCAAAACCAATGTTAAGCCAAAAGAGAAAAAATATCCATGTCCGATGGATGTTCGAAACCCGCAACACGAGGTTCACCAGGATCACGAGATAGCGCCCTACCAATGGAGCTTTACCCAACCCCGGCAAAGACAGGACCGCAGACAAAGCATTACGTAACAGAAAAGTAAATTACAAAAATAAAATAAAAATGTATCGAAGTCATGAAAAGAAAGGTCTTGAAAAAAGTGAGTAAAAAATGTCAATGTAAACAAATAACACTTTGAATAAACAGCTATTTATAATTCCGGGAAGTGTTTGAGATTTCAGCGACATGGCGGTCAGATTATCACAAAAAGCAGCCACACATATATATATAGATGGATAGAAGATGGCTAGGGATGGATATGTACAGTATACATATCAGACCAAAAAAAAACCTTGTTATAAAGATATACATCTCTGTTAAAGACATGAACATATTTTTAAAACTAAGACTACCATTTGAGTCAACTCATTATTTACGAACAGTATTAGATTTTGTGTGCTATTTCTGTTTCAGGTACAAGAACTACTTGATGTGGAACAGACAGGACCGTGGCCCATGCTTTTACATGCAATGCGGTTTGACAAATTTTGACTCCATGGAAGACAGTATGCAGTGTACTCGGCATGTATCGGGAAAAAAAAACAGGAGCCAAGAGATTTCTTTCTTTCTGGACCTCAACAACTGTATTAGTAGATTGTCACAGACACAAAAATATGTTCTCGTATTTTCTTTGCACGCTGGACACATCTGATGCTGAGAAAACTTCCGTGAAAACAGGACAGCTAGATTCACGTAGCTTTGCTGTAAGTTTACGCTTTATCTCCTGCCCTTCCCATCACAAGACACATTCGTTTTTGGCTTGCAGTAGTGCTACTGCCTGCTGGAGAAATGACGTCCTGCATTTGAACTCTGACAGCGACGATCGGGAAGTCCCTTCCCATTCTTCCTGCCCAGTGCCAGAATGACATCACGACCGCCATATTACGCATGCGCCACGGGAAGTGGCTGGTGTCATACACCATTTGGTGTGACCACCGGCAAGATTGTAGTGACAATAGTGACGAGTCGCTTCTGTGATTTTGACGCCTGTCAGGGCAACAACGAACGGGAATGTGGAAGTGACAGACAGGTATGCTTCTTTATCCTAGTTAAAAACTAATTCAGATTTGTCACAGTCGAACTGCTATGACAAGAAAAAAGAGCTCATATTAAATGACACTCCAGTGGGGTTTGATGATGTTGATTACAGTGATCAACAAACGTTTGTCCTAATCTCTTGTTGAATTGATCCAGAAAGAGAAAGTGCTGATTTAGTAAAAGTTAAAAGTCTTTAAATGCAGCAGATTTTCAGCTCAGTATGTACATGACCATCAGATCAGACCTAAAACAAAAACGTGTCCATCTCATACACTTTCGCAAATGCTGCACCATTCACTTTCAATTTACCCTTTTCACGCTGCATTTTTCAACACCCAAACCACGACCATACACAGATCATCAAATCAAAAGTTGCAGAAACATGGTGCATCCCAGTTAGTCAACAAGTATCAAGTCAATGGAATGTTCGAAAATCATGACGTAATCCAGCCAGTCAAAACGCGTGGAACTTTTCAAAAGAACCGGAACCATTACGTATTATAGTCAGTCAACTTTCTCAAAGCATTCACGAAACAATTTCTAGAAGGTTTGGCACGTACAACATTA
>CM031625.1:40382125-40392125 GCA_018398815.1 Conus ventricosus
GCGCGCTGTTTTGGTTATCTGAAGGAACGTAAGGGAATGGGCAGGGGGATATGCACAAATTCCTTGGATATACCCTCACCCGCAACTTTTCCACCTGTGTTTCCATCCAGACCCCTTGGGAACTTCAACAGAACAGAACAGTGCTCGTATCATCCAGTGGTAGTGCTGCTAAACCAAATGTGAATGAGATCTGGAGCTTTAAGAATTAGATATTAATCTTGAATAAGATCAGTGCTCGCATCATCCAGTGTAGTGCTGCTAAACCAAATATGAATGAGCTCTGGAGCTTTAAGAATTGAACATCAATCTTGAAGAAAGTGTTATGACAGGTGTCTGGAATTTACCCGCGCCTTTTATTGAACTTTATGGAACCTGAGGAAACTTGTGACGTCAGAGTCCTTTCTAGGAAGGACAGTTTGAAGACTTTAAAGTATCTTAAGCATCTCATCTAGTGAGAAACCATAAACAAGGCTTTGCACTGAACTGATTTGGCAGAGTATCAAGAGTGTTTCCCAATATCCAGAAGTAGGCAATGTTAGTGTGATCAGTGCACGACGCTCTCAGTTCTTAATGGTAAGTTCTGGGCCTTCATTAACTTCAGCAGCTTTTCCTCTTTCTTCTTTTGCTGTCTTTCTAACAGTAAATTCAGTGTGTAGAGAAACGGATTTAGAGCCGAGTTCAACGGCATCACAATGATAGCAATGGCAACACTGACCTCTCCGGGGATGGACACGCCCTGTGAGCCCAGAAGTCCTAACAAACCAACGGGAAACCAGCAGAGGAAATCTGAAATAGCCACAGTGAAAAGACGACGGGCGATGCTGTTGTCCTGACAACTTTTAGTGCTTAGTCCTTCCTTGAGCATACTGGATTGTATGGCCCAGTAGATGGTTGTCTGACCCAGTGCAACAGCCAGGAACAGGATGAAATTCAAAACGATCAAAATCCCAAAGGAATATGAGTGTCCAGCGAACATTTTTCTGGTAAAAGGCAGAGGAATACAGATGCCTGTGTGACTGTAGAACTCCCAGTGAGCCACACCTGGCAGCAGTGGGGTGACAGCAAGAACACAGCCTGCAGTCCATGATAAGCAGGACACCAGCTGTGCGCTCCCTCCTTTGAAACGCAAAAACTCAGGGGGAAACTCACAGCAAGAAAACGGTCTAACGTGATCAAGCAGATGACGAAAGCAGACACCTCACAGGAAATGACAGAGAAAAAACCCGCTATTTTACAAGAAACGCTATGTCTCCATTCACTGTCCTTCCAAACATAATTAGTTTGATACCATCTGTCAGCCACGCCTATGACAGTTAGATACACACCCATCAGAAAATCAGACATACACAAGTGAAGGACAAAGACGCCAAAGCCTGATACACCACTGACTCGCAAAGAGTGCAGACGAAATACGAAACTGACTCCATTACCAATCAAAGCCAGGCTGCTGAAGATAGCTAAAGTCACTCTGTAGACGTTAGATCGAAGCAGATTCTGACAGGAAGACAGCTCGTTCTGTGGGGCCTGACAGTTAGCAACGTCCGGTAGAAGACTGGCCCCACAGCAAATTTTGTAGCTGTCAGCATAAACCGTGTGCAGGTTTTTAAAGGCCTTGAAGAAGTTCTTTGTCAATCTGCGCCACTGGATATCCCTCAGATCCAGGACGCGGAGCTTTTCCATTGGTGGAAACCTTTGTCCTGTGACGTGTTGCAGCTCACTGTGTGAGACATTCAGCAGGGTCAGCTCAGGAAACAAAGAGAGGAACTTCTGGTCCAGTCTGGTCAGATTAGTCAGTGACAGGTCTAATATCTGCAGTTGCTGAAATCGTACTATGGTGCTCAGGTCTCTGGAAGAAGAAGAAGAAGCAGTGATGGGGTTGTTGGACAAAAATAATCGTTTCAGATTTGGAGCGCCCAGTAAGATGTGGAGAGGAATGTTGTCCAAACTGTTACTGTTCATATCAAGAGTGACCAAATTGGGCAACGTAACGTTGGCCACTTCCTGCAGGTGACAATCAGCCAGGCTGAGGTAGATCAGCATTGAATTCTTCGTTAGCTCTGACAGGGTCATGCCGCTGCTTCTGGCGTTCAAGTATCGGAGCTCCGGTGGTCTTGGGCAGGGAAAGGCTGCGGGCAGGTGAAGGCCAGACCATGGCACGTGCAGCTCTGAGGACAGCGCAGGTCACACAGTAGATCGTCGTCAGACCTGGGACACTGGTAGATGCCATCACACACGTGGGTGGGGTGCACGCACACTCGCGAATCAAAACACCGATAATGATGGGGGCAGGTATAGGTATCACAGTCCACTTCATCCTCATGGTCCGGGCAGTCGTACACAGCGTTACATCGGGTGAAGGTGGGCAGGCAATAGCCGTTGTGTGCACACTGATAGTGGCTGTCTGGACACACTGGGTGGACGGGGACTGCCCGTCCTGTGAAGCAACGAGAGGGGAGATGGTGGTGCTGCCATCGTTCGTAAAGTCAACGACAGCTAGAGCAGGTGGGGGACGATGATATTGTTCTCCCAGATCATCTATTGAGCGACATCCATCTTCATCAGACCCGTTGACACAGTCCTCTTTTCCGTCACACTGCTTGGTGCTCTTGTAACACTGCGACGATATGCAACAGGGACCGTAAGACAATAATGGTAGATTGGCATGCTACAACAACTTGTGTTAGGTATGTCCCTGAGGGTGTTTGTTATTTCATGTACTTTTTGTTTACATACTTTACCTTTTAGGCATAGATAGACAGATCGATATGTGGTGAGAGAGAGAGAGAGAGAGAGAGAGAGAGAGAGAGAGAGAGAGAGAGAGAGAGAGAGAGGGGAGAGAGATAGAGATAGAGAGATAGAGAGAGAGAGAGAGATAGGTCTTTTTTGCTGATACTGTATACGCTGGTTCTCAGTGGATCCCAACACATTTCTACCTTTTGTGTGTATGGTGCTACTGAAGAATAGGCTTCAGCCCTAAAACACCGTAAGTAGGCTGGGCTAAAACAATGAACATGACTTCCTACCGCCAGGCTGCATCTATGCGCCATGCATTTTGTTCCCATTTTGAGAGCTACTAGCATGTACTTCAAAGATAATCTGCATTTTAAAATAAGTCGAAATTCTGAAGGCCCTTAAGCCCTGTTCATATAATGACCATACTTTCGATTTCCATCTTCACGGCTAGAGCCTTGGTTTTTGATTTTTGTCTGGGGGCACCGCTATTGGCAAATTCATGGGGTCTGTCGCATGGACGGACATGGTGGTCGGCCCCCAGGGGAGAGCTCAGTCAACCTCCGCTGACTAACAATTGTTGATCAGGAGGAGGTTAGTAGTTAGTGTCCTGCGTATGCAGGAAACAGAACATGCTCCACTGAACAACCCACCGAAGTGACTATCCGCAATGCAGTGTCTCCACCTGGTAGGAAGCCTCACTGATATTGACTACTTCCTGTGAAATTGTTTGTGATTGTAAATGTGGAGGGCTGAGCCGGCCTGTGGCTTGTGACAAAAAGTTTGGAATGAGTGTCGTGGTTTGGCAATGCCATGAAGTGACACAGAATAACACCAGCCCAAACAACAAACTCCAACTTTAGAATGAAAATTAAAGTGCTCTGCAGGCCTGAATCGTTCTAATAATACCAATATCCTTTCACTTTGTGTCTTTCTTAGGACTGAAGGATTAAGTAAAAGGCTTACCCTACACGGCCTTATCCTCTGCTATTACTCTTCAGATTTTATACTGGTCAAACAAAATCAGCCCTTAGCCCTAACAACTTTCGTAGGTAACAACAGTTGAATCTGAGGAAGGATCACCCCAATTTTGTGATTCCAGAGGTTGGTTCGTCGAACTGCAAATATTGTGTCTGTGTGGGTCGGTTTGGCGTAGACCCCGCGAAGGCGAGCACCAAAAAAACCGTCTGATCGGTGATGAGTGTGTCCAGCATTTTCAATGGATTCATTCTGCTCTACTACCCTCATGAATTTGATGCGGGATGTTGGTTGTACAGATGTTCAGTGAACTGCTTCCACCAGGCGTTGGGTAGGTGTCTGGTGTCGTCAACGTATCGGCCCCAGTACGGGAGGAGAGTGGGAACGGGGCCATGCTTTCCTCTCAAAGTCCTCCAAAGAGGTTGGCAACTATAGGGCTCCCGTGAGACCATGGGCTGCTCCTTCTTTCTGCTGGCAGAACACCCTTGAAGTGAGAGTGGCAGTGAGGCAGCAGGCAAGAGATCGCCAATGATCATCCACCTCTCAGAGATTTCGTTGGTGGAGAGTTTTGGTCGATCTGTAACCTTCGTCTGATGACTCCACTCTCACTTTCACTGCACATCTGGTGAAAAAGTGCTGAGACGTACGTATGACACAAGAGTTCATCCTGGGAAATAGTTGTATTTCTCATTGTCTCCACTAGGTCGCGCTGTATTTGTGGATGTGGGGTTCTTGTGTCCTACCAGAGGGCCAGAAGTCCGCCACGAATCTCGCCGTCCTCATACATGAGGAAACCTCTGGGTGCACTACTCTGGGACGGAGGGGGACGTCGTAACTTGTGCACCTTAGTTATAACCAAAGAACTTGGTACATCCCTCACGGTGGGTACAGTTTCTTGTTACTGTTCCAACGTCAGTCGGCCCGTGTCTCTGAGGCATTTAGTAACTCTTTCAGTATTGTTGAAACTTGGTGTGGGGGTCTTTCTTGAAGAATTCAAGTTTGCTGTGTCATCCGAGGAGATTTGTTTTGCCTTCCTTGTAGTACAAGGTTGGACATGATAATGTTGCACGACCCTTGTCTGCTGCAAGAAGTCCATTATGAATCGCTTCAAGTCCGCAAGTGAAGGTACACGTACCTTTGATCAGCAGTTGAGGTTGGATTTGAGGAGATTGGCTTGCTTCAGGATTCTGACTCTGTAGAACCGTAGTGTGTCGCCTTCTTCGGAGTTGGGAGCCGGGGGGGGGGACCGACCCAATGTGTCTACATGCCTTTCCGCCACGCTTGTGAAAAGGTCAACCACTCGCAGTATGTCCGCGCTACTGCAATTCAGTCCTTTCCTCTAGTAATTCCCTTCTCATGAGTGGTGAGTTTGCTTCTAAAGATTAATCACCCACCTATCTTTCCACACTTCTTTTTCTTCTCCTTTCGACACAGACACAATAAGGCTCCTGTCTTCATGTAAGACGATTCGATCTCTCACCAAACACTCTATTTCGTCCGTTGGGCGCAATGCGCACTTGTCCCATTCAATTCGTTGCGCAGACACGACCCACTCTTCATTTCCACCAGAATGAAGTCTGGTAAATTGTGTGTCGAACTCGGATTCTCGAAGAAGGACCGTGAATTTTTTCGTTCTAGGAATGTAATCCGAGTGTTCATCTGTTTAATCCGTTCGTCAGAGTGTTTCGTTGGGCTTGTTTGATAATCCCACTCGCTGCATACTAGTCCTTACCACCGATGTTTTGGTCTTAGGCTGGGGGCGACGTCCGGTGATGTTTACATTGCAGCTTGAGTGCAAAGTGGTTTCCAGGATGTCGCTAGAGAACGATGTCTTTCTCCAGTTCCGAAAGTTTAGATGATCGTCCCAATCGAAATGCGAAAAGAGACGTAGGCAGCTCAACAGTTTAAAAATACATTCATATTGATAATTAGGCAAGGGGCGTCCTGCAGTAAAGTTGATATGTCTGAAAGTTAACCATTCTTTCTGAAAACACCTGTTCATGGTCAGACCTTTTACTCCAATTAAAGATATCTAAACACAAATATTATATGTAACTTTGTCCCAAAAAAAGAAGCATTATAAATTTGATAATTGCTGTTAAAAAGGTACGTTTGTTTTCGTCCTGCACGGAAGTACTTTTATCCAAGTGTTTCTCATACAGGTGAAAGTTTTTGTTAACCATTTCAATATAGGCAACATCCATTTTTTATATACTTTTTTATAATCCGATCGGAAATCACACTCCCTCTCTCACATGCACTCTCTTAGCGCCGCGCATGCGCACAACACACACCACACACACACACACACACACACCCAACACACACACACACACCAGAGCGAGAGAGAGAGAGAGAAGAGAGCGAGAGAGAGAGAGATAGAGAGAGAGAGAGAGAGAGAGATAGAGAGAGAGAGAAACATTTACTTAATAAATGAGTGCCAATACTCTTAATAGTAGAATGGAAAACATCAGACAGATACATCTTTGTCTGGAAACTCGCCATGGCGCCATATCTAAATCAAAAGACTGCCAATACATATGCCGTAATGTGGAACTCTGTACTTCTTGATTTGTCTGTCCCTCTCAACAAGAATTCAAACGCTGTTTAAGTTGAATGACCTCAGGCTTTGTGCTACATCACAGACATTCACCGTAAGTTAAGTTAACAGCATCTTTTTAATAATTGATAAGAAAAACGACATTTAGTTAAAATTGCAAAACTACAGAATAATTTTCTTCAAAAATTTAGCCAGGATGGTGTACTGCCCACATAACGATGCTGTGGGTGCTAACATCCGAAAACATATTGTGAAAAATGGCTGGAATGATTGGGCGGTTTTTGTTTCCTGGTAACATTTTGATTATCAGACCTGATGGCAAATGTAATTCCGCGCGTGCGATTTAATCTATACACATTTGCAATTCACGGACGGAAGCAAGCTCTAGCTTCAGCATGTTTCCGTCCCTGGGCTGGCAAACAGATCCACTCTAGTCTCGTTTGATTCAGCTCTATGTACAAGGAAATAAAAGTAATTGACAGCCTGGGATCTTTCACCAAGTATATAAAAAAGGTAGAAAAAACACCTTGAACCCACTTGGGAGGAAAGACCAGGTACTATCGGTTCGTAGAACCATCAAAGTCACTAAAGAGAGCGGTGCAGCTTAAACAAAAGTCACTGATGTTTTCTCTGCAGGAAAAAAATTATTACGTCGATGAATATCCACAGTGACGAAATACATTAATGACGATATAGGATATACTGGCAGGGGTGGTGGGGTGGGGGTGGTAGTTGGAAAAAGAGTGAGAAAGAATCTAGATGTGAGGGGAAGGGGGATGGTGAAGATGGGGGGGGGGGGGGGGGGGGAGAGGGGAGCAAATAGGAAAAAATTTTCCTATTTGTTTCCCCTCTCCCTCCCCCCCCCCCTGCAGTATATCCAACGTCATAATGTATTTCGTCACTGAGAAAATTCCACGACGTCATAATTTTTTTCCTGCAGTGGCAGTGACTTCTGTTTAAGCTGCACCCGCTCTTTTTAAAGCTGCTTTGAAGGTCTACGAACCGAAGTACCCAGTTCTTTTCCTCCCAAGTGGGTTCAAGTGTTTTTTCTACCTTTTTTTTTTATATCAGATCTATGTACTTCGAGTTTTACTTTGTATGTTTTACTTTTCATGTGGCGTCACTTTACCTATGACTATGCAGAATTTCTGTAATAATGCCAGGAATCACTTTAGAGCTCCAGAAAAAAGTTGCAGGGCCCAAATCTATAAATTGTTTCTTGATGCTTTACGTCTCATGTGACGTCACTTTACCTAATGACGTATACAAAAATTCTGTAATAATGACAGGAATCACTTTGGGGATCACATAATGTTGTCTGCCAAACCTTCTAGAAATTGTTTCGTAAAATGCTTTGAGAAAGTTGACTGACTATAATACGAAATGGTTCCCGGTTTTTTTGAAAAGTTCCACGCGTTTTGACTGGCTGGTTTAACGCCCATGATTTTCGAACATTCCATTGACTTGATACTTGTTGACTAACTGGGATGCACCATTTTTCTGCAACTTTTGATTTGATGATCTGTGTATGGTCGTGGTTTGGGTGTTGAAAAAATGCAGCGTGAAAAGGGTAAATTGAAAGTGAATGGTGCAGCATTTGCGAAAGTGTAGAGATGGAAAACGTTTTTTTTTTAGGTCTGATCTGATGGGCATGTACATACTGAGCTGAAAATCTGCTGCATTTAAGACTTTTAACTTTCTACTAAAATCAGCACTTTCTCTTTTTTGGATCAATTCAACAAGAGATTAGGACAAACGTTTGTTGATCATGTAATAACATCATCAAACCCCCACTGGAGTGTCATTTAAATAGAGCTCTTTTTTCTTGTCATAGCAGTTCGACTGTGACAAATCTGAATAGTTTTAACTAGGATAAAGAAGCAAAACCTGTCTGTCACTTCCACATTGCCGTTCGTTGTTTCCCTGACAGGCGTCAAAATCACAGAGCGACTCGTCACTATTGTCACTACAACTGCCGGGGTCACACACAAATTGTATGACACCCGCCACTTCCCGTGGCGCATGCGTAATATGGGGTCGTGATGTCATTCCTGGCCTGGGCAGGGAAGAAGGGAAGGGACTTCCCGATCGTCGCTGTCAGAGTTCAAAAACAGGACGTCATTTCTCCAGCAGGCAGTAGCACACTGCAAGCCCAAAAACGAATGTGTCTTGTGATGGGAAGGGCAGGAGATAAAGCGTGAACTTACAGCAAAGCTACGTGAATCTAGCTGTCCTGTTTTCACGGAAGTTTTCTCAGACATCAGATGTGTCCAGCGTGCAAAGAAATACGAGAACATATTTTTGTGTCTGTGACAATCTACTAATACAGTTGTTGAGGTCCAGAAAGAAAGAAATCTCTTGGCTCCTGTTTTTTTTTTTTCCCGATACTGCCGAGTACACTGCATACTGTCTCATGGAGTCATATTTGTCAAACCGCAATTGCATGTACAGCATGGGCCACGGTCCTGTCTGTCCACATCAAGTAGTTCTTGTACCTGAAACAGAATAGCACACAAAATCTAATACTGTTCGTAAATAATGAGTTGACTCAAATGGTAGTCTTAGTTTTAAAAATATGTTCATGTCTTTAACAGAGATGTATATCTTTATAAACAAGGTTTTTTTGGTCTGATATGTATACTGTACATATCCATCCCTACCATCTGTCTATCCATCATATATATATGTGTGGCTGCTTTTTGTGATAATCTGACCGCCATGTCGCTGAAATCTCAAACACTTCCCGGAATTAATAAATAGCTGTTTATTCAAAGTGTGTATTTGTTTACATTGACATTTTTTACTCACTTTTTCAAGACCTTTCTTTTCATGACTTCGATACATTTTTATTTTTTATTTTTGTATTTACTTTTCTGTTACGTAATGCTTTGTCTGCGGTCCTGTCTTTGCCGGGGTTGGGTAAGCTCCATTGGTAGGGCGCTATCTCGTGATCCTGGTGAACCTCGTGTTGCGGTTCGAACATCCATCGGACATGGATATTTTTCTCTTTTGGCTTAACATTGGTTTTGACTCCATTTTTTTTTAAAGTCCATTGAATAGATTATAACATGAAGTTCTGATTGTTAATCTTAGCGTAACATCTTGGCACACATCTAAAATCCGATCGCCGACATTCGGAAGAAATGCCACTTTGACGTTCGTTTCTGATGAGACATATACACCAGATATATAGCATTCATTCTCGTGAAAATCAACAAGATGAGAACAAATGGTGAGGGATGAATGATCGAATGAATGACATGCATCGCAACTGAATGTAGGCCTGTGCAACAGGCAGCTTTTCAGTGATCTGCCCTTTGTGCGAGCAGAAGCGTGAGTGATAAAGCGCTTAAAGCTCGGTTTATAACCAAAGACAAGCAATGTGTACGCATTCTCAACAACAACGTTAATGGTAATAATGATTAGAAGCATGTAGTGTAAATCTTGCTCCCATGAGGAGATCATTACACACCTATAACTCCAAACGAGTGCTACCAACACCATAAAATCGCCTAGCATAAACATGAACACAGAGCACACAGAACAAACAAGGAGACATCACCCAGAAAGGATGTTCCAAGCTTGCCCATGTACCCTGTACCTGGCATATGTCTACAACTAGGGAAACGAACGAACACAAATTTACATTTGTTCGAGTCCGTACAAGCCTTTGTGGTCTCGAGTATAGTCAAAGACAACCTACAGATGAACAGAAGCAAGTACTGGTAATCA
>CM031625.1:40397125-40409176 GCA_018398815.1 Conus ventricosus
TTTTATCACCATGCAGCTGAACATTGCACAATACAGTGACAAGAACAGAACCAGTATATCACCATGCAGCTGAAATTGCACAATCAGTGACAAGAACAGAACACGTATATCACCATGCAGCTGAACATTGCACAATACAGTGACAAGAACAAACACAGAAATATCACCATGCAGCTGAACATTGCACAATACGGTGACATCGAACAGAACACAGTATATCACCATGCAGCTGAACAAAAGCACAATACAGTGACAAAACAGAACACAGTATATCACCATGCAGCTGAACATTGCACAATACGGTGACATCGAACAGAACACAGTTTATCACCATGCAGCTGAACATTGCACAATACAGGGGACAAAAAACAGAACACAGTATATCACCATGCAGCTGAACTTTTGCACAATACGGTGACATCGAACAGAACACAGTATATCACCATGCAGCTGAACATAGCACAATACGGTGACAAGACAGAACGGACTAGCACCATGTTTTAGAACATAGCACAAGAAAATGACACAGAACTGAGCACAGTGGAACAGAACATAGCAATGCACAGCACAGAGAAGGGAACAGAGCATAGAAACAATTGAAATAAAAGACAAGCAACAGACTAGGCACGGGGCGTTGCAATAGATTAAAACACAACAAATGAAACAGCACAGAACATAGCATGGAACGAAAGAACAAACCACAGCACATTGCAGTGAACCCAAACGACGCATACCGTCACTAATAAAATCATATGTTTCTACAGAACAAGCTACAAACCCGATTGTTTCATACCCCCCCCCCCCCTCCCTCCTCCCCAAAGATTCAAAGTAGAAGTGAAAGCCGATGAAACTGAATGGAACAGAGCAGAGGATAGTGAAACAGAACATACAATAGACATTGTCACAGAAAATAGCAGAGAACACTTAATCATCTGTAAAACAGCACAGTGAATTTAAGTAGAAGCTAACATAGCGCAGCACAGTAGTTTTTAAAATACACCAACACACTCACACACAAAACACACACACCACACACACACACACACACACACCCCACCACACACACACACACACACTCACAGTGAAACGGATATTACAGAACGGGGTCATAATGTTATTTGTCCTTCGCGGGCAAAAAATGACCACGACTTTGCTATCACCGGGGGTGGCGTGTGTGTATGAAGATGGCTGATCAGGCCAATCCTTACATAGAATAGTCAGTTGCAGTGGGGACAGGGCAGACCTGGAGGTGAGCCAGGCTAAACAGGTGGTGCTTGCTCTGTTTTAACGAAACGACTTTCTGCTCCTGTGCCTCCACTGGCCTCGTTAGAGTCTTTCACTCCGGATTTGATCATGGTGGCGCCCCGTTGAGCAATCTTGCGCAGCTTCTAACCCAAAAGGAAAGGGGGGCGATGCTACAGCACATCAGTGAGGCCGTCAGTGTGTCTTTGTAGCGTAAAAAGCGAGAATATAATTAACGAAAAAAGGGGGGGTTACTCTTGCTCAGGTGATGAAATAAATAGACCCCAAAACATTCCAAAGAATGTTGCTTACCCACACCCGAATCGCCAAGAAAAAAATAAACACAGAGCACACAGAACAAAAAAGGGAGAGAATAAGCTACAGTCACACACCAGAATGTATACTGACTGCAGTGACCACAAAAATACTAGTTTAAAAAATCTAAAAAAAGTCTGTTCAGCATATTTAGAGCCTCTTGTATTTGACCATATCTCTCCGATTGGTATAGGTGGCAAGGGTCTTGTCAGTGTTGTTGTTCTGCCAAAGTGGATGAGGTTGCAACTTGTAATTTGCAATACAGTCTTTTCTCTCTTTCTCTCCCTCCTCTCTTTCACCCCCCCCCCCCCCCCCACATACACACACAAAGAAAAACCATGCACCGACGGATGCACGCACATACGCAAAGCGCGCGAGAAAAAACACACACTAACCCCGCACCCCACGCACGCACGCACGCACGCACGCACGCAACGCACGCACACAAAACACACACACACACACACACAACACACAAACACAACACACACGCACTGCAACACAACACATCTTTTATTTACTATATAACTTATACTTTAACTGATACCATTTCATAGAACGCATTGGCGTTTTGTTGTTATGGTTTTTACTTGCTTGCGTACAATCCCTTTGTTCCACACGTGAATGGAAAAGTCTTGTGCCTACCTGGCGACACCCTGGCATAGCCACATTCTTCTTCTCCATTTCCCGCCCAGCACACTGCCCATGAGATTGCAGGCCAGGTGGGGGTGGAGGCTGTGTGTTCCTGTCCAGTGGTACCTTGAGCAATTCCACTGTCCACCGGCAGTCTGCACGGGTCTCCGCCGCTTCTGAAATCACAGAAAAACTAGCAGGCTTTCAATCCTCATTGCATGGCTCTCATTCCTCTCTCTCTCTCTCTCTCTCCCCTCTCTCTCTCTCTCTCCCCTCTCTCTCTCTCCTCTCTCTCTCTCTCTCTCTCTCCACCCCATGAGATAGGGGCAGTGAGTGAATCAATCAGCCTCTGATCTCTTCTTCTTCTTCCCTTCCCTCGTTCGCCATCCCGTTAGATGAGCAGCCCGGTGTCCTCGATGAAGGCTGCCGTCCGTCGAAAGCTCCTCCAGGTGCCGTACGCTTGGCTTCCACTGCTGTCGGTTTTGGTCATACTTTCTCCGGGATGCTGCATACGTCGTACAGACTTAAAGGATGTGGTCAGTTGAGTCTCTGATGGATTTTTCCCGTTGTGTTTGACGGATGAGTAGGCAGGCCGGTCATTTTTTGATGTGGGTTCTCATTGAAAATGCGATCTGTGATGCACTGGATGTCTTCATGGGAGTGCACAGTCATCAGCAAAAAGGAACTCTCTCAGAAGGGCACAGAGAATTTGTTTTGGGCTTAAAGTCGTCGAAGTTTAAAAGGGATTTTGCCATTTGAACGAAACGGGATGTCACAGTTCCGGATGCATCAATTAGCATTGCAGAAAACAGAATGGAAATGGGGATGGGAGCAAAAACACATCCCTGCTTCACTCCGTTTTTTTCACTTCACTCCTTTTTTTTCACTAGGAAGGGGTTCAAAGATATCTCCGTTTTCTTCCAAAACTCACTTGCATGCCATCATGGAATAAAACGATCAGTGAGATTAACTTTTCTGGGCAACCAAACTTGTGAAGAATCTTAAGCCAGTCCGTTTTATCGGTGTCGAAGGCCTTGGTGAGATCAACAAACACCGTGTGGAGTTCCTGTTTCTGCTCATGACACTTCGGGTAGCTGGTGAACAGCAAACACCATGTCGGTTGTGCCCCTGCCTGCGCGAAACGCCCACTGTGATTTAGGGACGATAGGTCTGCTATGTGGGTGATGAGTCTGCTCAAGAGGACCCTGGCAAGAATTTTTTCTTCGATGCACAAGAGGGAAATCCCACTTGGTTTTCACACGACCTTTATCGCCCTTCCTCTCGTAGATGTGTACAACAGAGGCATCTTTGAAGTCTTTGAAGTCTTGAGGCCCACTTCTCCCTTTTCCCATTGGACTGGAGAGCTTTGTCACTTTTCTAAGAAAACCTAGCCCCATTCTTGTAGATGTCAACGGGAAAATTCCATCTGCTCCTGGTGTTTTTCCCAGGCATGATCAGCTTCAGAGCCTTCGCAGTTCCTGCGCTTGGGTGGGTCAGCCAAGGCTTCCTTCACTGGCAGTGGGGAAACGCTGTAATTGCTTCCTCGGGCATTGACAAGCATCTGTTCAAGAGAGCATTGATGTGCCACTAACCCACAATAAATACACACACAATTAAACTTTCACAATTTAAGACAAACAAAATAGAGTGACTCACATTAAAGAAAGAAACAGCAGACGATACTCTTCGTGTAAGAAAGTAGACATTAGAGAACCTTTCGGATCCGGAGTACGACACAATAACTCCCCATCCTCCTAAAGTGTTGTCGGGCTGTCTGCCAGTCTGTCAAAAATATCCAGGGTGCAACTGGGCATTTCCCGGGGCCCACGCCATTTTGATTGTACAACTTTCGAGTCCTTGACATTGTGATAGATCAAGCTGAGCAACATCACGTGATCCCGATGGAATTGTTGACGGTTTGAGACCATTATAAGCCACCATTAAATCAAAAAAAGCGTTCGGTGCCGACTTCTGGCAGCCATCTTGGTGACTGTAGTATACCTGGAACACAGAAAAATCAGTGTGGACACAAAAAATAGCGTGGGCACAGACAACCAGTGTGAACACAGACAGTGTGGATACAAACAACCAGTGGGACTCAGACAACCAGCGTGAACACAGTGTGGACACAGACAACCATTGAATACAGAAAACCATGTGACACAGACAACCCGTGTGAACACAGAAACCAGCGTGAACAAGTGTGGACATAGACAACCAGTGTGAACACAGACAAACCAGTGTGAACACAGACAGTGTGGACACAAACAACCAGTGTGAACACAGACAACCACACACAGTGTGGACACAGACAAAACCCGTGTGGACACAGACAACCCTGTGAACACAGACAACCCGTATGAACACAGACAGTGTCGAGGCAGACAACCAGCGTGGAAACAGACAACCAGCGTGGAAACAGACAACCAGCGTGAAAAACAGTTGGACACAGACAACCAGCGTGGAAATAGACAACCATGTGAACACAGTGTAGACACAGACAACCAGTTGGACACAGACAAACCCGTATGGACACAGACAACCATGTGGACACAGACAACCAGTGTGAACACAAGACAACCAGTGTGAACACAGACAGTGTGGACACGGACATCCAGTGTGAACACAGACCGTGTGGACCAGACCCAAACCCGGGGTGGGAAAACAGACAACCAGTGTGAACACAGACAACCATGTGAACACAAACAACCAGTATGGACACAGACAACCCGTGGGAAACACAGACAACCAGTGTGAACACAGACAGTGTGGACACGGACATCCAGTGTGAACACAGACAGTGGGACACAGAAAACCGGTGTGAACACAGACAGTGTGGACACAGACAACGAATCTGGACACAGACACCATATGGCACAGACAACCAGTGGGGAACACAGACAAATCAGTGTAGACACAGTGTGGATACAGACGTGTGGGACACAAAACCGCAATGTGGACACAGACAATCAATAGTGAAAAACAGACAAACAATGTGTGGATACAGACAGTGTGGACACAGACATTCAGTGTGGACACAGACAATCAGTGTGGGCACAGGCAACCAGTGTCGGCACATTCAGTGTGCACACAGACAATCATGTGGACACAGACAGTGAGTGTAGATACTGACAATCAGTGTGAACACATTCAGGGGCGCACACAGACAATCAGTGAAGAATGGGATAATCATATCAAACTAAACTGGTTTCCTCATGTATAAACTGAGGAACATTGACGGTTTTGGAATTGAAAATTACGTACAGGGAAGACATGAAAGACTGTGAAGGCGGGGCAGGGAAAGATAATAATAAAAGCGTAAGGGAACTTTCTGAAGCGTTTTTCCCAAAGAATGTCGAAGACAGAAAGATCATGAGCTAGTAGTTAATAACCTAGAAAGAAAGCCATAAACATAGAGCTTCTAAAAAAAAAACCAGTCAGCGAAAGCAGCTGTGTTTTCCCCCCAGTCAGACATGAACAACCACAGGCAAAACATTCTTCAGACCGAAATATCATAGTTGATATTCAGATCGAACGAATGCCACCCGTCGCTAAGAAACCATATCCAGATGTGCCACTGGAACACAGACAGAACAAATGTTGGAAACCATATCCATTAAGACTAATAACCATTTGATGAACCCAAAACTAGAGTCATGAAGGACGTTTCAGATAACAGTTGCACGGACGGAAATCCAACTGAGACAGACAATAGTTCAGGTCGTGAGAATGTCAGAATTCACTGTTTCAGATCCTACATCTAATCTGTTTCTATTTCTCTTTAAACAATGATCAGTACAACATGTTCTTTCACGATAGCATCAGTCAGGGATGATGGGCCGAGAGGAAAAGGAAATACAGACGGAATTGTCAGCAGAGGACGGCTCCCAGTTCCCTACGCTTTCCCCCTGCAGGCGACACACTGAATCGAATGACAGTGGGTGAGAGAGCGCCCCATGCTGTTTGTAGGCGATTCTATTTAAATTTGATTGAACGACTGGCCTCTCGAGACGAAATTTTTGTTTAAATTTAAAAACGGTGTTCCGGGGTTTTTATTGGATGATCTTTGTTACTGGCTGTTTTCTTACCTGCCACATTAAATATAAAAAGTTATCATACGTGCGGGGAGAAAAAACGTGTCCGTCAGCTCCAGTTTCCTTTGAAACGTGGGAAGAAATCATTTTTTGTGCTGAAAGACTTTTCCGCTGGCTCAAGTAACTTCAGCTCCGTGCTAACCCGCCACAGGAAACCATTTTCAACAATGCCATCACGCCATTTAAAAACATCATCCAGAATAAACCTGTAGTAAACATAACTTTATTTCACTGATAACTCTATACCTTTGCATCCAATGCAAAACTGTATAGCTGTTTCAAACATCCCAAGGCAAAGAAGAGTTAAACTTGCTGAGATTGTCAAAGTTTCTGTCGGTCAAGATGGCCAGAAAGACGAAACATAAAGCCCAGTAACAGCCACCTCATAGGCCGGACTGATCCTCCACTGATACCAAATTGACCTGAAACCATCCTCCTTTCCCCCAGACCGCCAGGGTTTGGGTGTTTGGGGCTTCTTCATTCGAGCGATATCCCCATTGACATGTGCCCTTCCAAGCAGTTATTTCCCCCCCCCCCCCCCTCGCCCCCCCCCTCCAACAGTCTATCATTGCCCACCTGCAATTTCAAGATTTCAGCTGAGAAAATTCCCATTCCTCGCTACCACAATCGCCCATTCCACCTCTTGAACTTCCACCCGTTGAAACGAGACTCCTCCAGCCCACATCACTCCAACTCCCGGCCATTGAGGGGGCTTTTGTCCCTCCTACTGCCCAGCAAAGGCAAGACATAGAAACCCTTTGAGCAAGTTCCAGTTCATATAGTCCCTTTTCAATCCGAAGGCAGAAAAACCGTTTACAAGTGGCATCCAATATCCTGTCGCATGAAATTTAATTTTTAGCCATTTTAATATCATACACTTGTGTGAGTTTATTCTGGTTAAGATGATGTACAAAAATCCAAATTCCACCCCCCCCTCTCTCTCTCCTCTCTCTCTCTCTCTCTCTCTCTCTCTCTCTCTCTCCTCTTCTCTCTCTCTGTTAATGTGTGTGTTTGAAGAGAGAGAGGGAAATGAGAGAGAGAGAGAGGAGAGAGAGAGAGAGAGAGTGAGAGAAGAGTGAGAGAGTATTTTGCTTCTGTTTCTACTTTGTATACTGCTAACTTCTACCACTCAATTCTTGCTTGCAGAATATTGGACAATTGAATTATTTTTTTGAGTTAATCGTGATTTCGTGTGTGTGGAGTGTGTGTGTGTGTGTGTGGGTGTTGTGTGGGGTGTGTGTGGGTTCTTTTGTGTACTATTATAGTCGTCCCCATTTCGGACCAACACTGACCTGCTGCCCCATATTAAGATGTTGTGAAGGGCCCCCATTCATTTCAATGTCTGTTGTTACCTGTTTCAAAAGATACACTTTTAATGTGCATCTCTAACTTTGTTGTTTGACAGCAGATTGAGGATACTGTTCATTGTACAACTGACTTGTGGTCTTTTGGCCCCCTGCCCCACTCCCCTCTTCTTTTCGTTCGATTTTCTCTCTTGCTTTAGGGGGCTGTATTTTTTTTTAACAACTTCTTGTATTAAGATTTACATTGAAATCATATAATAACTTTCTTTTCTTTTCAGCTAGAAGCTACGCTGTCGTAACGTCCTTCCCATTAATTTGTGATCGACTGAGTGTTATACCTGTAACCATTCCCCCCATTTTTCCCGGGGGGGGGGGGGGGGGGGTTGTGGGGAACAGTCGTTCATCTCACGCCTCAGGGGTTTGTATAGGTTTTGAAATAGAAGGATAAGGGAAAGGGGGATATTTCAAGCATGTCTATAAAAAGGGAATAACTTTCATTTATTTACAAAACGGTCATCTAATAACAAAATGTTGTAACGTAAATTCCAGTTCGATTACCCACAATACTTGGCACAAGATTAACGAAAATTGATTATTTAGAAACATTTTCAATAAAACAAACATTTTAGAAATTTGCTTTTTTAGGTTGGGGGATATTCCTGGTGGCGTGTCCCTCAGTGTAAATAATCCCAATGTTCACAAGCCAACCGTGCTAAAAGGAAAAGCCAGAAACTCGTTCATTTTCAAATGTCCGTTGTTTGGTTTCGAAGAAACATTAAGAGTCTAACCCTTTGTTTGTGGACATGTCCCGATTCGGGGTTCGTAACCATTTATTTAATTCCCGCTCCGTCTCCTTTACGTTGAGGAAACACTACTGCGCAGAGACGACGATTTTGCAACAAACAAAACAACCGTGTAAAAGACAACAGGAGAAGAAAAAAGAACCCGAGAGAGAGAAGAGAGGGGAAGGAGAGAGGAGGAGAGGGGGCCGTCCAAAAAAAGAAGACCCAAGAGGGAAAGGAAGCAAATGCAAGGATGCATGCGTTGACCTTTATGCTAACCCAATTGAGCCTTTTTCCAAGACTGGCATGGAGGTAGGCCTCTCCTATAGAATAAATCAACAAAAAAAAGATGGGTCGAGGCTTCTATAGAATAACCAACAACTAACGGAGGTTGAGCACCAAGAAAAAAACCTCAAAACAGACAGAGGTGACACACTATAGAAATTCCAAAATAGAGCAACGGAGGTTTAGATAAAGAATAACAAAGTTAGAGCAGGAGGTTGAGGCCCAGTCAAGAAAAAAACAACAGAGACTGAGGGTGAGCTACCTATGAAAAAACAATGAGCAAGAGGAGACCTTGTTAGAAAAACCCAACAATAACATGGAGGTTGAGGGGCCCCAGCCTATAGAAAACCTAAAACTTAGAGCAGGTGATCAAGCTTTGGAAAGAAAACCAGTGCAAAGGGCACGTGAGTGTATACATATTTCCCTAATGCTGCAACTGAAGAAACCATTAGAGCTCTGAGGGGAAAGGTTTTGTCAGATTTTACACTCAGCCGTGACTAGAAAGCCCACAAAGGAATTGTCAGGTTGCTGCCTACTTATAAAGGGTTGAAAACAGGCTGCTGGAGACTTTGGAAGAAACCGTCAACCTAACATAAGGCCAAAAGAAGTAGAGATTTGGAAAAGTGGGCACAGTCAGGCTGTGGAGATGAAGACGTCAACAAGAGAGCCCCAGAGAATTTAGGGTTCGCTGCCTATTAAAAAGGTTAACAGTAGGCGTGGAGATTGAGAACTGTCCTAACTTAATCATCAAAAGCAAGAAGGTTGTAGGTCCTGCCACTCCAGTTTGAACAGTCGGCTCAGACGCTAATAGGGATCAGAGGGCCTGATCTATGTCCCCAAATACCATCTTCTGAGGGGCAAATCGAAACTGATTACCTAACAGACTGACCAAAACCCGAGGATAGTTGCTTCTAAATCACTCCTCACTAGAATCTTAAGCAACCCATAGTTAACTGAAAAGAAGAAAGAGTACACCCTACTTAGAACCGAATTTACCTTTGATTAGTGCTCCCTATTTTAGAAACGGACAACTATTCATGTGGAGACTGTTGAGCATCCCAACCAATAATAAGACAATAATTTCCCAGTAGAATTTTGACTGATAAATTGGAAGTTGAGGGACATGAACAGTATTGTAGTGAACAGGAACTGGTTGGAGAAACCAGTTTTCCCTTTGTCCGAGCCGCACATGAAGGTTTTTCCCGCCACTGCCCGCCTACTTTGTGGTAAGATGGGGTCTCCAACCCTCAGAATTTTTGCAACAGGGAACCCTTCTTTCGCTGAACCCAAGGACTGAGCGTCAGCTAAGGAATTTTCCGGTTTTCTATTTCCACCAAAAACCAAGGGTGAAAAGCGGGTTTTGTCTTGGGACTCTTTTAGTCTCGGGGCGGGGTTGTACTATTTTGTTGTTTAAATTTGCCTGCAGTCGTTCGCTGAAATAGATAGACATGATGACCAAACTGCAGACAGTCGACCACTATCTTGATAGAGACCGAGATTACAAGATCACAGTCACAAAGAAACATGGATAACCTTATTTTGAAGAAAAGCTCTTTACTGTCAAGGTCTTCAAGAGAACGTTAAACGATTCTACTGATCTTCTGATTTTTGATAGAAGATAATGCCAAGGGAAAAGCTTCCAAGGTGCTATAATGAAGATGCCTCTCATGGACATGCCTTTCAAGCGAATTGTGATTGATCTGATCGGCCCACTTCATCGTACATGAGGCTGGACACCGGTACGTTTTGACACTTGTAGGCTATGCCACGAGATAGCTTTTAAAGAAGATGGATAGAGAGGCTGTAGCTGAAGCACCAGTGGACATGTTCAGCAAACTAGAGATCCCTAAAGAGATCTTGAGGGATGTAGGCGCCTGGTTTAAGTCAAATTGCATGAGGGCGCTACTCTATTTTAGTCATGTCACTACGGCGTATGCATATCATTTAATGTGCGAGGAACTGGAATAAAACCTCCACAGATCATTGAAATCCATGCTGAAGAAGCTGTGAAGTAAGCAGCTAAATCAGAGACACAGGTTCATCAAAGCTCTGCTGTTTGCCTATCGTGAATTATCATAGGAGTCTATGCTTTCTTTCCTCACATTCTTTCTGAAAAGGAAAAAAAAAGCTTTGGACCAAAGAAATGGAGCATTCAGAGGCGAAGAATTCATACGGGTACGTCTTTGCGTTACAGAGAGACTGAAAAGAGACGCTTCAACTCGCCAGAAACGAATTTGGAAAGGCAAAGCGGCCTAGTAAAACACTACTAAGACCACAAGAAGAAAGCCTGGGAGTCCCAGAAATGATCAAATGTGCTAGAGATCCTGCCTACTTTACTGATGCAGTGGAAAGATCTTTCCATCGTTGAAGAGATTGCTGGAGTTGAATAGCTGCAAAACAAACGGAAAAGGGAATCTGATGATGCTCCACGTAAATCTGCTGAACAAATACACTGAGAGGAAGGAGGCAAAACAAGAATCAGTTGAGTCCAAGAGTGCCACAAATAAAGAGTACAGCAGGCGCTCCGTCGCTCACGCTGATCAAAAACCCCAAACACAGGTTTATGTCCAAGACCTCTGGCAAGAGGCATGGAACTTGCAGTCGGATAACAAACTGTTTAAAATGCGTCCAGACCTAAAAGACTTTATACCATGTTCCCGTGGCGGCAGTAAAGAAGAAAGTTTTATGCCGCTTGCATTCAAGCCGCTCTTTTTACACCCATAATAAAGGTGAAAAATTTCCGTGGTGCATTCCATGTCATGTTCCACCCACAGTGAAACATGTTCTTTTAGAGTGTTGGGACTTGCACGATGTGAGACATAAACACTTGACAGCAGACTCCATGAAAACCTTGTTCACAGATGTCCCACCTGATGTGATCTTTGAATTTCTGAAAGAAATTAACATTTTTCATCTGATCCGAGATTTCACGGAAAAAAGATTTTTTAACAAAGTTTCCTGTGTGTTTTTAGAAGGTATACTTTAAAGGATTGTATGAATTTTTTTTTTCAATGACTTGTGAGGTGACGTCAACGTGGTGACAGCCATGAAACGGGCCTTTGCGGTCGGCTGAGCTATAAGCAACATTACCTTACCTCATCTTATCAAACCATTACTGACCTTTTTTCCCCTCCAATCGTCTTGATCATATGTGCAGCGGCCTTGTGACGTCAACGTAAATTATGACGTCAACTGGAAATGACATAGAAACTAGATGACGAAAATAATAAAAGAGGACAAGAGAAGAGAGGAAGAACTAACGGCCGAGGCTTTGGTATCCAGTCTAATTATTTTGTTTTAATCATCGTTTTCTCCGAGTTTACTATGTGGAGGGCTGACTTTAAGTCAGTAGGGCATCGATTTCACGTGTTGTGGGATGCTTTTGATGCGTTGAGC
>CM031625.1:40409276-40419276 GCA_018398815.1 Conus ventricosus
TTTTAGCCGAATAAGGCGCTATATAAGTATTCATTATCATTTTTATTATGATAGTATTATGCATAATGAATTTCATTATTTCCAGAGGGTACCCCATAAGTTTAGCACAGAAAATATTCGCACTCATGTTCAGATTTAAAGTATTTGATAGTAATTGGCTTCTAGTCCTAGATCGTTTGAAACTTCGCTTCTCTTTCTTCTATGGCTGCGTTTGTTGAGCTGCCAATGAAAGCTACTTATACCAGCTATGAGTCAACCCTGCTCTTGCAAACAATGTGATTACGGTGCTGCAATAAATCAATATAGAGAGACAGAATCATTATATCTATTTGAATATTTGGTAGTTTTGCAATTTACAAAAGTTTCATTGATATTCACAAAAGCAGAAACAAAGAAGCACCCAGATAATGTTATAATGTGATGGTGTGGAGGGGTAAGGGGTGTGCAGGTGAAGACAGGCAGATGGTGATATGTGCAGGAACCAAGGACAGCAGCCGGTCAAGAAGACAGTGGACGAGCAGAGTTTTTCTCCTTTTATTTGCCTTCCATAAGAAGCTCAAACCAGGAACGCAGCCCTGGAGCAATCTCTCTCGCACAGCACTCAGCGCACTGAGCATTCTCTCTCTGCCTCTCACGCCAGTCGCTCACATCAGGGAACACTGATCCATTCTCACACAACGCTCCACTTTTATAACAACGTACCGGGCCGCAGAGCCAGCAACACGGTGCCAGAGACGAAACGGGCCTCGCGAGGCCGGAACCAACAGAATTTGTGTTTTCTATGGCAGCTTCAGTGTTGTCTGGCTCGCTGTCCGTTCAAACTATTAACACATATTTACTATCGATGAAAACCTCAGAACACAAGGAATAAAATGCAGTAAGTCACATTTGACAATTTTGTTCCTGTACTAAATCATTGCTGATTAATGTCCTAGATTGAAGCCACTTTTAACAAGCTTACGTCATATTTTCCTTTATTTCGATGAAAAATACTAAACAGCGTGAAATAATTTTTGTAATGAATAAAAAGCTGGCATCTCGCTCTTTTATACATATAAATTTCATTATCCAAGATGCCGTCCAAGCGGAGAACTTTGCGTTTAAAGTTTGATAGAAAACACAGCTGACTTTTCACTTCGCCGGGCCGTCGGCGCCTACTTTTGACACAATTTTCAACTGAAAAATACTCTGTTGAAACGGTCTGTTAAATAATAATTCTACACATTTTCATGTTGTATTCATAACAGAAATGGAGTCATTAGCAAAATTCGATCGGAAGTCCGAATTTCCTAGAATGATAATTTGGATCAAAACTCCGACAATGAACGAAGAAGGCAACTTGCTCAAGGGAACCGCGTCGTCAGTCATTTCGTATAGTCGCAAGCCTGTACGGAAAAGATCCTAAGCATGCGATAAATGAAATGAGAGCTCATGAACATTACTTTTAACATGCATCTTCAGATCTTCGGTTTTCCTCTTACTCTTTGTAAAATCAAGAATTATTCAATGTTCATTCGACAGACAATTGAAAATGGCGCCACGATTGCTCGTGCAAAATCCCATTTTAGAGAAAATATGGCTTCTCAGCCAGTACGATTGTAATGAATCAAATACATTGATTTTTGTGACTTTAGCGACGTACAAACAATTATGTAGGTTCTGAGGTATTCATGATTTAAAGAATTTACACAATAAAAAAATGAATTCGACCAAGGGAGGTAAGGGGAAGATAACTCTTGAACAAAACATTTTCATCCACGAAAGGTAACTGTTAGCACCCGGCTACATCCCCCCCTACTCTGTTACAACCAGCGTCCTCGCTGACATAAAATGACAGAGTCATCAAGTACAACACATAAATCAATGGGGAAAACTGGAGCTTTAGACCTCAAGTCTGGAGAGGCATTTCTAGTCCTAAACAAAACCCTTACATTAATGTGTCAAAACAAAGCATCAAAACACTCTCTCTCATTCTTTGTATTCATATCATTCCAACTAACGAGGGCTTGCTTTTTACAAGGCTTCTGAAAGTCGGCAGATCGCATTGACTAGAATGGGCATATAATTTAAACAAAATTCCAAAATATCAAATACAAAATGACTAGAAAGGATTTGTTTTCTGGACAAAACCCGAATTTTGGTACCATAAAATGACTTTAATGGAGTTGTTATTTAAAACAAAACTCCGAAAGGTCAGGTACCAAAATGACTAGAGAAGGATTTTTTTTTTCAAAAACATTGGGTAGGCACCGAGTGACAACAATGGACTTGTTATTTGAACAAAATTCCAAAATGTCAAGTACCAAAATGACTTAGAGAGATTTGTTATTTAAGACAACATTCCAAGAAGTCGGTAACAAAATATACTTTGAAGGGTTCGTTAAATTCCAGGGTATTGGGTACCAAACGACAACAATGGCTTATTATTTGAACAAGATTCCATAAAGTCCGGTACAAAATGGCTAGAAAGGAATGATCAAACTCCTTAGAGTCAAGTCCCCAGGAAAACATGGACTAGGGTAGGTTTTGTCGTTTTGGACAAAGTTTCCCCAAGAGTCACACAACGTAGTTTTCTCTTGGTCATTACTGTCGACTTTGAAAAACAGGGCGTACATCATTTTACGTCTTTGGAGAACAATCCATATGTACTGTTATACAAAAAGAGAAAAAAAGACAACATTAAAATGTCACGAGGTATTAGAAAAAAAGTAGTCCACAACACCTCTTTTCGGAGGTATTTAACCAGAAATCAGTCCTGGATATGAAAACTCTCCCTGAGAACATCTGACCAAGTCAGTTAACTATGCAAGCGTTCAGCCGTCTAGGCGGGTACTGAGGGTAATACCGTTTTGTTGGTTTCCCTACCAGACGCGTAGACCACCGTGGGCTGGCGTAGGTGGGCCAGTAGCACATACCGGAACGGAACAGGAGGGGGCACAGGGTGGCTAGCAGTTCTGGGCTTGGGTTGTGGGAACACAACCCAGTCTGTCCTGGAGTCTGGTGATGGTTCCAGCTTGGGTCTCCTCCAAGTGGTTTGGACGATGGCAGGGTGTCGGTTCTGCTGTCAGGTGGGGAAGTTGCCCGACAGAGCCAGACCCGTTGTCTGGGGCCACAGCAGCCTGTGGTGGCCTGGGTTCTGGCGAACAGATTGATGACGTGGAGGCACTGGCAGTTTGGCTGACCTTTCTGCAGGTTGGCAATCAGCCAGGTGCTGCTCCAGGTCCCGGTACATACTGGGCCAGTAGACCTGGGGCGTAACATCTCCGCAGCATTCTGGTAGCCCCGTGACCCTGGCGGTTGTGGAGTGCTGACAGAACCTTGGGGCGGAGCAAATCCAGGAAGGAGAAGCTGCTCACCACGCCCCAAGTTTAGGGTCCACCATTCGCCGATACAGCACCCCTGCCGGCAGGCGAGTCGGCTGTGCTGCTGAATGAGGGCCTGTAGCTCCCGGTTCTTGCCAGCTGCAGGCTTCTTTGGCCAGGAGGACAGAATTGGACCAATGGATGGGTCCTCCTGCTGGAGTCGATGTATCTCTCCTGGGACAGCTGAGGCAAAATGGACTCTGCCTGTCGCCTGGGTGCTGCTGAACCATGTTGCTTGTCAGCATTCTGGCTGCTGACAGTGGCAGAGGACTGGGGTTTGTCCTCAGATTTCATCATCACTGCCATCTTCCGTCGCTTTCGTCTGGGCCGTCGTCCCGAGCGCTGTGTGTCCATCACACAGCTGCGGACCTGCAGTGGTGGCCGTGCAAGTGGTGCTGCTGCATTTCCTGCCTCAAGCTAGCGACTGTGGCCCTGAGTGCCTCTAGCTGAGTTTGAAGCGAGGCGACAGTAGCAATGCCAGCACCGTCGGCACCGCAGTCCTGCATCCACCTTTGGGCTTCCTTCCTTGCCTCTTCAAAGGTGGTGGTAGGATGGTTCCGGACGAAATATCGACATCCTTGCGGAGTGCTGCTTGTCGTAGGCCACGGGTGAAGACGTCCCGTCGTATGGATGCTGACAACATTCCATCCCCAGCCTGGTTCACCTTCCTCCATAGGTATTGGAGATGGAGCCATACTCCCAGATGGTCTCGTCCTGGCCTTGCTGCCTGTTGAAGAAGCTGTGGCCAGGGTGACCACATCACGCTGCTCTCCCCAGTTCTCCAAGATGGTCAAGATTCTTGGCTGGGAGTCTACCTCTATCGCTGGCAGCCTGATCACCTCCTGGCGAGCCCGGCCATCTAGGGCGGCAATCAGCCAGAGGGCGGCTGTCCTGTCATCCAGGGGCTGCAGGTGTAGGGCAAGCCTGGCCTCCCAGACAAAATCATTCCACTCCCCTGCTGCTCTCATTACCCGTGAATTTGGGGAGCTGATGCAGGGGGTGCAGAGGTAGTTGGCTGGCCATGGTGTCCGGTCTTCTTGGGCTGTGTCTTCTTGGTCCCTTGTATTCAATCCTGCTTGCAGCGCCAGTTAGGATGGTGTGAGGGGTAAGGGTGTGCAGGTGAAGACAGGCAGATGGTGATATGTGCAGGAACCAAGGGACAGCAGCCGGTCAAGAAGACAGTGGACGAAGCAGAGTTTTTCTCCTTTTATTTGCCTTCCATAAGAAGCTCCAAACCAGGAACGCAGCCCTGGGAGCAATCTCTCTCGCACAGCACTCAGCGCACTGAGCATTCTCTCTCTGCCTCTCACGCCAGTCGCTCACATCAGGGAACACTGATCCATTCTCACACAACGCTCTACTTTTATAACAACGTACCGGGCCGCAGAGCCAGCAACACGGTGCCAGAGACGAAACGGGCCTCGCGAGGCCGGAACCAACAGAATTTGTGTTTTCTATGGCAGCTTCAGTGTTGTCTGGCTCGCTGTCCGTTCAAACTAATTAACACATATTTACTATCGATGAAAACCTCAGAACACAAGGAATAAAATGCAGTAAGTCACATTTGACAATTTTGTTCCTGTACTAAATTATTGCTGATTAATGTCCTAGAGTGAAGCCACTTTTAACAAGCTTACGTCATATTTTCCTTTATTTCGATGAAAAATACTAAACAGCGTGAAATAATTTGTAATGAATAAAAAGCTGGCATCTCGCTCTTTTTATACATATAAATTCATTATCCAAGATGCCGTCCAAGCGGAGAACTTGCGTTTAAAGTTTGATAGAAACACAGCTGACTTTTCACTTCGCCGGGCCGTCGGCGCCTACTTTTGACACAATTTTCAACTGAAAAATACTCTGTTGAAACGGCTGTTAAATAATAAATTCTACACATTTTCAGTTGTATTCATAACAGAAATGGAGTCATTAGCAAGATTTCGATCGGGAAGTCCGAATTTCCTAGAATGATAATTGGATCAAAACTCCGACAATGAACGAAGAAGGCAACTTGCTCAAGGGAACCGGCGTCGTCAGTCATTTCGTATAGTCCAAGCCTGTGCGGAAAAGATCCTAAGCATGCGATAAATGAAATGAGAGCTCATGAACATTACTTTTAACATGCATCTTCAGATTCTTCGGTTTTCCTCTTACTCTTTGTAAAATCAAGAATATTCAATGTTCATTCGACAGACAATTGAAAATGGCGCCAAGATTGCTCGTGCAAAATCCCAGTTTAGAGAAAATATGGGCTCTCAGCCCAGTACGGTTGTAATGAATCAAATACATTGATTTTGTGACTTTAGCGACGTACATACAATTATGTAGTTCTGAGGTATTCATGATTTAAAGAATTTACACAATAAAAAAATGAGATTCAACCAAGGGAGGTAAGGGGAAGATAACTCTTGAACAAAACATTTTCATCCACGAAAGGTAACTGTAGCACCCGGCTACAATAATTTCATATACCCACATTGAATTATTTTTACAAATGAAATCTTATTCTTAAACTGGATGCTTTGTCTCTCAGCAGAGCTGTTTCATGTCTATAGCAGCTATAAAGCCTTTGAAACACAATAATACTTTGAGAAGTTTACATATGTGTATTTCTTTGCATTTTGCTTTTGATATAAGAAGTAGAAAAGTCAACTTTTTAAAAAGTCAAATCAAAATAACGAGTAGTTCAATGAGACGATGAACCGAGGTCCTGTGTGCAACATGCACTCAACGCACGTAAAAGAACCCATGGCAACAAGAGTTGTACCTGGCAAAATTCTGTAGCAAAACACACCTCTGCAGGAAAACAATCCACAAGTATACAGGAAAAAAGGGTGGCGCTGTGCTACAGCGATGCGCTGTCCCTGGGAAAGCAGCCTGAATCGTGTAACATTTGTTGTGTACATGTAAGCTCACTGGTATCTACGACATGCATAGGACATTTGCAAATGTAATAAGCTTCCGTGCATGTGATTCAACCTGCCTTTTATCTCGTATGTGTATGCCTGCATACATCCACACATGTAGAATCTGGTATTGATCATTTGACCACTCATATCATGCTACTGATATTCAAACCAGTTGTGATGCGTTTCACCGGCTCTATTCAGTACGGCGAAGCCGTGCTTTTTTAGGTGTATGTGTGCAAGTTTATAAGTCCGCACGCGCGCGCGCGCACGCGTGTGTATGTATATGTGCGTGTACGTGCGCACGTACGCACGCGCGGCGTGCCTATGTGTGTGTGTGTTTGTGTGTGTGCATGTGTATGTGTCTGTTGTTGAAGTTCTAGTGTGTGTTCCTGCATGCACGCACGTGTGTGTGTGTGTGTGTGTGTGTGTGTGTGTGCGTGCGTGCGTGCGTGCGTGCGTGCGTGCGTGCGTGCGTGCATGCGTGCGTGCGTGCGTGCGTGTATTCTTGTATGCAAACATGTGTGTGTTCGGATGTATGTGTATACATCATAGGTGCGCACACGTGTGTGTTCGTTAGTGTAAAACGGATCTGGCTGTGCTGCGGCGTTGAATGCAATGTGTGCAGGTTTGTCAATTCAATGCTATTTCCCACCTTTTTGTGTCAGGAGATGAAACTGTGTTTTGGATGTTGTTCATCATTCATTCCTGAATATATTGTAGAGGTGTGTGTGTGTGTGTGTGTGTGTGTTGTGTGTGTGTGTGGTGTGTGTGTGTGTGTGTGTGTGTGTGTGTGTGTGGTGTGTGTGTGTGGTGTGTGTGTGTGTGTGTAGGCACACACGTGTGGGTGTGTTGCTGTGTTTGTGTAGGTGTGCACATACATGCATACACCAGATGTATGAGAAAGAGAGGATGGGGTGGGCTTGTGGTTCATCTAAACTTGTGAGCATGCAACAGAGGGAACATATGTTCAGGAGTGGCTGACTGAATGCAAGCCAAATTTCAATACAGAGCTTCCATTCAGTGAGGAAGACACACAAATCACGCTGCGCGCTGGCCAAACACGCATCTTCGTCTAATATCACAAGTGTATAGACGTTAAATTGAAGACCTAACGTATCTTGTCTATTCATTCTGTCACGGGAAAAAGACCTACCCAAGTATGTTTCTGAGAACACAGGTTTGTTATTGTGTATAGAATGTGTCAAAGCTGCGAAAACACAGCCCGATGAGATCTTTAGAAATGGCTGTACTGCCGATTGTGGGAACGCACAGACTAAGGACGTCTTTGTTACCACTCTTCTCTGCGGCTAATGACAACAGAAGGAAATGAGAAAGGAAGGAATGAAGATTTCATACATGCGACAGGTTCGTTACTGTATGAATATCCCCATGTTACAGTTTTTGTCATTTGTGTCACGTCAAGAACAGTCACATTTATCATGTGTATCACAGTGCTCCGACTAAATCAATCACTGCAGTCTGCTCCAAGATCGAAACTTCATCTGTTACATAGTTCTCTTTATGACAGGAATTTAAGTTTATGACTATAGAGATTTGCAATCTACGTTTCAATGAGCAGGATGCAAAATGAATTATAAAACACCTACCTCACAAGTTGAATAACGAGATCAGCCGTAGAAATGGCGGAAGGTCCACTCGATCAGAAACACGTGGAGGAGGCTGCTCCACTTCAGATGTACGGCTCATGCGCAACACTCACAAGTTTGCAAGCGTGATGCCAGTATCACAGAATGACATTAACAGGGGTATGTTCACACACACGCACACGCACACACACACGCACCCACTACGCCTCGATTCTGAACCACAGGACTGTAAATGAGGAATAACGGTCATTGCTGCAGCCCATGGACAAACGTTGGACCTTAAAGCGTCTGATAGCTTAGGCCTGCGATCACTTCTAACTGTCCCACAATCGGTGAGACAACATGTCCCCCAGTTCAACGGGTGGAAACACCTCCAACCTTCCATAACCCCTCTAACCCCCCACCCCCACCCGACCCAGGTAAACGACACTGGTCAGCCAGCAGTTCTTTTCATAACCAATGAAAACACCATCAACGTGTCCCAGGGGATAGGTCCAGCATTTCTCCTCCTCCAATTCCAAAGTCAGAAGCATCAATACATGTTTTTTTCCATCGATCACTATGGTTATTTCAACTAATTCCAGTCACAAGCTATAGTATTCTTATATGTGGACATGCGGACTCTTCCAAATCCCTGGCACCTCTGATTCGGGGAGGTGTGCTAGCCTCTCGGCCTGTGGCCTGCCATAGTGATTCTAGAGGAACGTGGCTTCTTTTTCTGTGTTGTTGTTTAATTAGTGTAGATAGGGAATTCTTAGTTAAAAATCATAATTCTTTGAACACCTTTTAAATTTGTAGTCAAAATATAAATACATTTGTGAAGTCTAATGCCTGTTCACTGACAGAATGTTGTAGCATATTCTGCCCAGCTCTATGCTCTGTCTAGTATATTTTGTGAACGTGTATGAAAACTTCTTCTAACGTCTCACACTATCATATTACCTTTCACGCTAGTTCATTTCACCTCAATCTCTTGGTCGAGTGAACGATATTGCTCTCTCTGCCTTGTCTCTTCTTCTTCTTCTTCTCTTCTTCTGCTGCTGCTGCTGCGCTGCTTGCTGCTGCTGCGATTTGTTTTTGGTTGACTCCAGTGTGGTAACAGCCCTGATATGGTCCGTTCCGCTGGCTGGGCTGTAAGCAACATCACTAACTTAATTATTCTTCTCGTTCGTCTTCTTCTTCTCCTTCTTCAGCAGTTACTTGCCTATTCTGGGCTATCACCTCAGCATGTATATGTCGCTGTGTTGACTGAATTAGATATGTGCACGGTACATATAAATCTAAGCCAGTAGTTAGCTACCGAGTTAATTTAGTAACATCCCCACAATTAATCAAATAAAACCACAACATCCCCAAATACTTCTCAGTAACATACCAACACCCCCAACCAAATAAGAACACAAACTGCTTGTGTGATAGCGTAAACACACGTAAGAGTACAATCTACTGTAGAGCTGGCGGGAAACGGGCCGTGTAGATTAGGTTCATAGTCTGCACCTTTTGAATGCATGGTAAAGCTGGCTAATAAAGCAATAATTAGGTAAGTAACTGTGATTCTCAGAGGAGCACGTTGCCCAGTTACTAAGATCATCCAGAAGAGAAAAAGGTGCAAACGGCAAGCAAATAAGACGAAAAACTCAAGAAGAGTAGACAATTGGATTTAGTTTCCCAGCCTGCTTGAATATTCAACAGCACATGCCTAAATTCAAAAATGTTTCCCTTCTCTTTCCAGTATGTTGCTTCCTGACAACAATGATGAAAATAAATTGATATGCCATACAAGTAACAAAATTAAAAAAAAAATAGACACAAACATACCTTTTGAATCATTGTTGACATGTTTCAACAATGACGCCCCCGACGCCATAATTTACTTCTGTTCACAGAAAGCATTGCGCATAAATGACGTCATCTCTATATTCTCCTGCCTGGTAGAGAACGAGAGCAAGCTGATCTGTGTGTGTGTGTGTGTGTGTGTGTGTGTGTGTGTGTGTGTGTGTGTGTGTGTGTGTGTGTGTGTGGTGTGGTGTGTGTGTGTGTGGTGTGTGTGTGTTGATCCTAGCAGGAAAACGTTCTTCTGGAGTAAATGAAATAAATACATCAGCAACATCCCCATAGCATT
>CM031625.1:40424276-40429074 GCA_018398815.1 Conus ventricosus
AAGCTTTGTTTATAATTCAATATTTCTTGCAGTCATTGCAACACCAAGCTGCTCTGTAAGTTGCTGGAACGGTGCGGTACTTATCCTTGGAATTTCTTACTTTGTTGTATTTTAGTCCCTTTTGGATTCATTCCAAGAACTGGCCCTCAGCACTTGTGTCTTAGAGGACATCTTTTTATATTTTTTTACTTTTCACAAGAAAATGTAGCTTGTTTTGCTCTTTTATGATTTTCTTTTGCTTCTTAGATGGCACCTTTAGTTGTTTTTTTTAAAACTCACAAACATACTACGGTATTGCACACCAACCTTTTCTGGGATTGCATTCTTCTTAAAACTGAAAAGGCAGAGGAGTCAAATTACCACTTCTGCGTCACTGAGGAGAAACCACCAAGTTTCGAAATATCGGTATATGACCAAGAGTTATATGTTAGTGAGTTTCCTCCCTATTGGAGGATGTCTCCCCTGGAGAATATAAGCTTGCTGAAGGCTCATTTGAGAAGCTTTTATTTTATTTTTCCCCATTCACCCATCAAGCACATACTGTTAGTTAGGCAGATCATCTACCACTGCAGTATGAATGTCGTATCTCCCCCTATTTCTCAATCTAAGACATAAGAGCAAGCTTTGTTTATAATTCAATATTTCTTGCAGTCATTGCAACACCAAGCTGCTCTGTAAGTTGCTGGAACGTGCGGTAACTTATCCTTGGAATTTATTAGTTTGTTGTATTTTAGTCCCTTTGGATTCATTCCAAGAACTGCCCTCAGCACTTGTGTCTTAGAGGACATCTTTTATAGTTTTTTACTTTTTCACCAAGAAAATGTAGCTTGTTTTGCTCTTTTAGATTTTCTTTTGCTTCTTAGATGGCACCTTTAGTTGTTTTTTTTTAAAAAACTCAACAAACATACTACGGTATTGCACACCAACCTTTTCTGGATTGCATTCTCTTAAACTGAAAAGGCAGAGGAGTCAAATTACCACTTTCCGGGTCACTTGTGAGGAAATCCACCAAGTTTCGAAATTCGGTATATGACCAGAGTTATATGTTAGTGAGTTTCCCTCCCTATTGGAGGATGTCTCCCCCTTGAGAATATAAGCTGCTGAAGGCTATTTTGAGAAGCATTTATTTTATTTTTCCCATTCACCCACTCAAGCACATACTGTTAGTTAGGCAATCATCTACCACTGAGATAGAATGCGTATCTCCCCCTATTTCTTCATCTAAGACTAAGAGCAACTTTGTTTATAAATCAATATTTCTTGCAGTCATTGCAACACCAAGCTGCTCTGTAAGTTGCTGGAACGTGCGTACTTTCCTGAATTTCTTAGTTTGTTGTATTTTAGCCCTTTGGATTCATTCCAAGAACTGGCCCTCAGCACTTGTGTTTAAGGAATCTTTTATTTTTACTTTCACAAGAAAATGTAGCTTGTTTTGCTCTTTTATGATTTCTTTTGCTCTTAGATGGCTCCTTTAGTTGTTTTTTTTTAAAAACTCAACAAACATACTACGGTATTGCACACCAACCTTTTCTGGGATTGCATTCTTCTTAAAACTGAAAAGGCAGAGGAGTCAAATTACCACTTTCCGAGGTCACTGAGGAGAATCCACCAAGTTTCGAAATATCGGTATATGACCAAGAGTTATATGTTTAGTGAGTTTTCCCTCCCTATTGGAGGATGTCTCCCCCTTGGAGAATATAAGCTTGCTGAAGGCTCATTTTGAGAAGCATTTATTTTATTTTTCCCATTCACCCACTCAAGCACATACTGTAGTTAGGCAGAATCATCTACCACTGCAGATATGAATGCGTATCTCCCCCTATTTCTTCAATCTAAGACATAAGAGCAAGCTTTGTTTATAATTCAATATTTCTTGCAGTCATTGCAACACCAAGCTGCTCTGTAAGTTGCTGGAACGGTGCGGTACTTATCCTTGGAATTTCTTACTTTGTTGTATTTTAGTCCCTTGTGGATTCATTCAAGAACTGGCCCTCAGCACTTGTGTCTTAGAGGACATCTTTATATATTTTTTACTTTTCACAAGAAAATGTAGCTTGTTTTGCTCTTTTATGATTTTCTTTTGCTTCTTAGATTGGCACCTTTAGTTGTTTTTTTTTAAAAACTCAACAAACATACTACGGTATTGCACACCAACCTTTTCTGGGATTGCATTCTTCTTAAAACTGAAAAGGCAGAGGAGTCAAATTACCACTTTCCGCGGTCACTGAGGAGAAACCACCAAGTTTCGAAATATCGGTATATGACCAGGAGTTATATGTTAGTGAGTTTCCCTCCCTATTGGAGGATGTCTCCCCCTTGGAGAATATAAGCTTGCTGAAGGCTCATTTTGAGAAGCATTTATTTTATTTTTCCCCATTCACCCACTCAAGCACATACTGTTAGTTAGGCAGAATCATCTACCACTGCAGATATGAATGCGTATCTCCCCCTATTTCTTCAATCTAAGACATAAGAGCAAGCTTTGTTTATAATTCAATATTTCTTGCAGTCATTGCAACACCAAGCTGCTCTGTAAGTTGCTGGAAGGGTGCGGTACTTATCCTTGGAATTTCTTAGTTTGTTGTATTTTAGTCCCTTTTGGATTCATTCCAAGAACTGGCCCTCAGCACTTGTGTCTTAGAGGACATCTTTTTATATTTTTTTACTTTTCACAAGAAAATGTAGCTTGTTTTGCTCTTTTATGATTTTCTTTTGCTTCTTAGATGGCACCTTTAGTTGTTTTTTTTAAAAACTCAACAACCATACTACGGTATTGCACACCAACCTTTCTGGGATTGCATTCTTCTTAAAACTGAAAAGGCAGAGGAGTCAAATTACCACTTTCCGCGGTCACTGAGGAGAAACCACCAAGTTTCGAAATATCGGTATATGACCAGGAGTTATATGTTAGTGAGTTTCCCTCCCTATTGGTGGATGTCTCCCCCTTGGAGAATATAAGCTTGCTGAAGGCTCATTTTGAGAAGCATTTATTTTATTTTTCCCCATTCACCCACTCAAGCACATACTGTTAGTTAGGCAGAATCATCTACCACTGCAGATATGAATGCGTATCTCCCCCTATTTCTTCAATCTAAGACATAAGAGCAAGCTTTGTTTATAATTCAATATTTCTTGCAGTCATTGCAACACCAAGCTGCTCTGTAAGTTGCTGGAACGGTGCGGTACTTATCCTTGGAATTTATTAGTTTGTTATATATATATATATATATATATATTATATATATATATATTATATATATATATATATATATGTTTGAATAATGCTTTTAGTTTTTCAGCAACTTTTTTCATCTCCACACTTGTGTTTTGTTCCATTTACTACCCTTCGCTGGCTGCTTTGAGGGTGCTGTTGGATTCTTTTTTGAACCCTTGGTGGTGAGAACACCACAGAATTATGGACTGTGGTGTGTCTCTATTTGACACCAAGAGCTCTGACACAATTAGCCGTGTCTCCCTGATGAGTCCGATCCAGCGGACGAAAGGCCTAGGAGCAGGTAATACAAATAAATGTGCTTTCAAGAGGGATTACGATGATTCCCTCAAGCAGCTAGTGAAGGGCTTCTCATATTTATAATATATTCCACCCATTTTCTTCATCTTCAAATTGTTGTGTGTTTTTTTTTTAAGTTCAAATCTTTGCCAAGTCATTACTACAACGACTGAAGAATTGTTAACCTGCACTTGTTTTCCCCCACTACTTAATTGTTCAGCATTCTCTCTCTCTCTCTCTCTCTCTCTCTCTCTCTCTCTCTCTCTCTCTCTCTCTCTCTCTCTCTCTCTCTATAATATATATATATATACACACACACACACACACACACACACACACACACACACACACACACACACACACACACACTCACACTCACTTACTCATATTCACGAATGCGCGCACATATTCGCATTCTCTCTCTCTCTCTCTCTCTCTCTCTCTCTCTCTCTCTCTCTCTCTCTCTCTCTCTCTCTCTCTCTCTCCACACACACACACACACACACACACACACACACACACGCACACACACACACACACATAACTGTAGGAGGTAAAGAGGATGTCAGGAGACATACAGAGAGACAGATACTAGACATACAGACAGACAGACAGACTGACTGTGCGCGTGTGGGTATTTCAGTTTTACGTCTATTCACAAAATGTGATTTGAAAAAGAGACCGCCAGCTTATCCGGTCTGACTCTGCAGTCTCCAGGTATGCTGGGTCGAGGCTGTCTGCCTTCATGTCGCACTTGCATTCATCTTGAAGCGTAGGGCGGGTCGTCCTGAGGGTCTGGAGCCTGTAGCCAGCTCACCCTACAGCATATCCTTTAGGATGCGACTGTCGACCATGCAGCTGACGTGGCCAAGCCAGTGCAGGCATCTCTGTGTGAGCATGACAAACATGCTAAGCATCCATGCCTGGGCCAGGACGTCGTTGTTGGTGATGCGGTCCAGCCAAGTAATGCCCCGGAGTCTTCTGAGGTAGCGCAGGTGGAAGGCGTTCAGTCTGCGTTCTTGTTGAGAGTACAGGGTCCATGCTTCGCTTCCGTACAGAATCATGCTCAGCACGCAGGCCCGGTCTACTTTCATTTTGGTGTTTGACGTTAGCATGGTGTTGTCCCAGACTCTCTTTGCTAGACGAGCCATCGCTGTTGCTGCCTTGCCGATCCGCACGTTCAGCTCGGCGTCCAGAGAGAGGTTGCTGGAGATGATAGAGCCCAAGTAAGTGAAGTCGTTGACCACGTCGAGGATGTAATGCTGCTGACGTCTTGGCTCAGATAAT
>CM031625.1:40430074-40475074 GCA_018398815.1 Conus ventricosus
ATTCAATCAATCGATCTTCTTTTTATGATAAAAAGGCAAAATTTAACCCTTGTTTAATTTTCTATTTTTGATTTGTCTGTGTTAATTTTCTGTACTGTATTTGGGGAAAGTAGGGGAAAGGGAAAAGGGCCAGTTTTGGGGCCTTGAACGGAAGCCTCCCCAAAACGATATCCCCCCACCCCTCCCCCCCAAACCCCCCCCTCTCTCTCTTTTCCCTCCCCTTCTCTTCTTTCTCCTCTCTCTCTCTCTCTCCCCTCTCTCTCTCTCCTCTCTCCCACCCATCGGGACCGGTTGCTGGCCCCATGGGGACATTTTCGGGCCCAACCGGGTTACGAGGGATGAGGGGGCAACCCTTTAAGGGCGGGGGGCCTGCCTTACCCCCTTTCCTTTCCCAACGACCCCTACACCCCCCTGTTTGGCCTTTTGGCCCTTCCCGGCCCCGGAAAGGGTTTCAAAAGGGGGGTTTCGGGAAGTAAGGCTGATGAGGAAAGGGGTCAGGACAAGGGTCAGGAAAAGGGGTCGGGTGGGTGGGGGTAAAGAGGTGGGGGCCAAAAAAAAAAGGGTCAGGGATGGGGGCCCAAGAGGTGAGGTCAAAGGGTGGGGGGTCAGGAGGTGGGGGAAGGGTCACCGGGGAGGGGGGCCCCCTTTTTGAAGTCTGCCCCTTTTCAAAGTCATTCTACAAACCACCGCTAAATTATTGCCACGGGCTGTGTTTTTGGATTTTAATTCCCGAAAAATCTGGCCTTTACACACCACATATTTGGTCTTCTATCTTCTATCATCGTCGCCTGTCTGCCCTGTCGGCGGGTCTGTCTTCTGTCTCCCTGTCTGTCTGCTCTCTCCCCTCTCTCTCCTCTCTCCCCTCCCCTCTCTCCCCTTTTGAGTGTGTGTGGGGCGCGCACCGGGGAAAACAGAGACAGAGACAGGCAAAGAAAAAGAGAGAGAGAGAGGCAGGCAGACAAAAACGCAGGCAGACAGACAAATGAATTCCTGATTCCAAAACCCCCTTTTTTCCCACGAAATTTTTTGGGTGGGCAAAATCCCCTTTTTTCTTTCAAATCTGTTTAATACTTTAACAAAACTTTTGGGAAAAATTTTTGCTCTTTTTTTTTTAGGAAACCGAAACCCCTTTTTCCCCTTCAAAACTTTTAAATTTTTTAAAACAAAAGTTGGGAAAATTTGCTATCCCCCGTTAAAATACGTTTTTTCAACGAAATCTACGAGAATCATAAATTTTCTTTTTCCCAAAAAATTGGCGGGGAATAACGCCCCTAAAATTTTAAATTTCACAAACCCCACAAATAATGTGACCTATCGTATTTTGAATCCCCCTCCCCCCCCCTCCACCTTCCCCCCCTCCTTTAAAACCAGCACAAAACACACACACACACAACAACACACACACACACACCCCACACCACACACACACAACACAAACATACACACCCGCACAAACACAAAAAGGGAAAAGAGAGAGAGAGAGAGGGGAGAGAAGAGGAGAGAGAGAGAGAGGGGAGAGAGATGCGCTAAACGGGCGCACGCACGCAGGTGTTGAAAACATTTTCCCCAAATTTTAAATTTGCATACCCCCTTTCCAACATTCTCCCCTCCTCTCTCTCTCTCTCCCCCCCCCTTCTCTCCTCTCTCTCTCTCTCCCTCCCGACTTCCCCGTGTAAACAGGTCTACTAAAAAAAACGGAGTTTGGAAACGGGGGGGGTAACGGTACATCAGAGCTCATTTTGTAAACACTGAAACCAGCTAGTCAGACAGGGACTTCACTTTGAGTTACCACCAAACATGGCCAAAACAAAAAACAGCTGTCGTTGTGTGCCGTACACAAAACCCCCGGCAGCGATGGCTCAAAGGCGTTTTCCCCACTGCCTGGGGGCACTGTTTGCTGCTCAAACGAGAAAATCAATAGGCCCGACGCTGGGGGTTTTCGGTGTACGGGTCGCAGATCCCTTTTTAAGTCGACGTTTTTTTCCGAGGAGAAAAAAGAAACACCCGAAGGTGCTGGGGAGGACCCCGAGAACACTGTTTTGGGCCTCCCTTTTTGGGAGCAGCCCCTGAAACCACCCGGGAGGCCTGCGCTGTTTTGACAAAGGGTAACCCCCCACGCACAGGCCCCCCCATTAAGATATCAAGGGACAAAACGCTCCTGAACAGAGGAAATTAGACTAAAAGGATGCAGCCATAAAAACCTTACAGTACACCCCAGGGGTGACCAGCCCGTTTTTTCAGGACTGCAGAGCCCCCCGGGCGAAAAACACCACCCTCCCGCTGCCGAGCACCCCCCACAGACCCAACCCCCCCTCCCCGGACAACGAAGACAGGCCACTCCAGACACAGCCAAGCTTTCGCCATACGGTTTTTTTTTTTGTGCCCCAAGAGAAAACCCAAAAGACGCCTAGGGTCTGGGTGTACGGTCGCAGATCCCTTTTAAGTCAAACGTTTTTTTGCCGGGGGTTTAAATGCAGTGGAGCCCAAGGGATGACGAAATAAAAGGGCACTTTTTTTTGGCATTGAAGTAAAAAAAATTTAAAAAAATGAAAAAAAAAATTAAGAAAAAATACTTTGGAATTTTTAAATTTAATCAGATACTGATAATAAAAAATTTAAAGCTTTTTTGGGGGGAAATTTTATCACTAAATTTTTGCTTTAAAAGTAAAAATTATTTGAAATGAAAAATTAATAAAAAGATAATATTAATTTTAGCAATGAAAGTGATAAATAAGATAATCATAAAAATAACAAAAATAATGATACAAAAAGATAAATAAAGATAAAGCTTGTTTAAAACCCCAAATTGCTTAATAATAAAAAATAAAAAAATAATGAAACTTATATACGCCTTTTCCCGGGCTAGAGGCCAAGCTCAACGTTTTTAAAATTCAACACCTTTACACAAGGGGCTGCCTACCTGGGTGGTGCCACTGAAGAGCCCAGCGGCCCTCTTCTTTCCATTCTTTTTTCCCGTGTCATCCAGCAGCCCCCACCCTGTCACCCAGTCATTTTCTTTACTTCCTTCATTCTTTCCTTTTCCCTAAACCGCAGGTGCATGCTATGGTTTAACGTGCCCACCCCCATCCCAAAACGGCCAAACGGGCCCACTTCTTCCGAAATTTGGGTGAGGGGAATTTGACGTGGGGTGCAAGATTTATCCCGTGCTTTTCACACAGGGAACCCTTTTTTGGTTTATAGTCCTTTCCCGAAGGGAAAGAGGGGAAAAGGGAATCAAACCCCAATGTTAACCCCGAGGGAAAAATCCCCCTGACCGAAAAGCCCTGGCGGGGGTCAAAACCCCAAACCCCCCCAGGATCCCCAAAATTACGATGGGGGGCGCTCTACCAACTGAGCTTTTCCGATTGGTGTGGTCATTTTTGCAAAATCTTCCCTGAAAAACCCCAAACCCGACAAACCAAAAAAACCCAAAAAGGGACGCTGGGAAAACGTATCCCTTTTGGGGAATTGACTACATTTGGGTGAGGGTAATAAAAACCTTAATGACGACAAAGACCAAACAGCCCTGAAAACCCAAAAAAAAAACCGACAATGTACACAAAAAAAAAATAATAAAAATGTGGGCATGCCTTTGAATGCCTGATGTTTCATCATAACGACGACGATGCCCAAACAGCCAAAAAGACGAAAAAACCCTGACAATGAAAAACCGAGCATTGTAAAATTTGCCTTTGAATGCCTGATGATCATCATAACACACGGACAACACCCATGAGGCCGACAAACTGACAATAAAAACGAGCTTTGTAAAAGGCCTTTGAATGCCTGATGATCATCATAACGACACGATACAACACCCAAGATGACGCCAAACTGACAATGAAAAACGAGCTTTTTAAAAGGGCCTTTTAAAATCCCGAGGTTTAATGATCATAAGGGCGATAGGCCCAACACCAAATTTTGAAACACAAACCGAAAATGCAAAAACGAGAACAATGATGATTGAAAACCTTTTTAATGTGTTTTTTTTTCCTCTTTTCCCCACCACCCACCTGTTCCCCCACTCCTTTTACACCCATTCTTATCTCTAAAAGGGAAAAAGCCCCGTGGTGCATTCCATGTCAGTACCGCCACAGGAAGCATGTTTTTTTGGGGGTTTTGGGGTTTGGGCCTGACGTGAGAAAACAAACACTTCCCCCCGCAAAAATTTCCGGGAAAAACCCCTTGCTCAGAGTGATCTTTCAATTTCTGAAAGAGTTCAATTTTTTTTTCTCTGATCTAAGATTTTTATGGAAAAAGATTTTCAAACAAATTTTTGGGTGGCTTTTTTAAAGGTGTATTTAAAAGGGTTGTGTGAATAAAGATTATTATTATTATTATTTTTATTATTATTATTATTTTGTTGTTGTAATTTTTTATTATTATTAATTTTTTTTATTTTTAAATATTTTTATTTTTATTGTTGAGAAAATTTTAAAACGCAGTGATACCCCTAGCCCTTGAGGTCAGTTTTGGGCTATAACCCCAACATTGCCTTACCTTTACTCTAATAAACGCCCAAACCGACATTTTTACAACGAAAAAAATAATATTGGGGGGAACCCGTTTCACCCCGGGTTTAAATTTCCTCTCCCCCCCCCCCCCCCCCCCCCCCCCATCTCTTCCCCTTCCTAACTTGTGCCCACACACTCCCTCCTTTTGGGGCGGGGAAAAGGGGGCGGGCTGTGCTACAAACCCCCTCCATAAACCGTGGCACGTCTACTTCCACAAGTACCCCCACGGGGCCAAGGGCCCTGACCCGGGCCCCCCCGGGTTTGGGCTTCCTGGTGGGCCCCCCTACCTCCCCGCTCGGGTCGAGGGCTACGGCTGGCCCCAAAACCCGATGGCGGCCCTTTGTTTGGATTAGGGCGCGGGTAACTGGCGGTACGTGGGGGGGAAAAAAGTGGGGGGGGGGGGGGGGGGGGGGGGGGGCCTTGGGATCCCGAAGGGGGGGGGGGGGGACGGGGAGGGGGGGTCACAATTTGGGGTGGCGTGTGTATTTGTCTAGGCAGAGGGGAAACAGGATTTTTGGCCTTTCGCTCATTACAGGTTCCTTTTTTGCTCTATCGAAGGCATTCAACATTTTCCTTTGTTGAGCTCGTTCGCTCTTTGTCTTGCCGGTTTTTTCACGGGCGGGCGGTTGGCGTAACACGTAGGGGAATTTTTCTGAAAATTGTCAGATAAGATGATCGAGCACACGGCCCCCTAAAATTCCCTGGGTTTACGCATTTTTGGTTTTTAAAGTGCTAGTAAAAATAGTACCATCCGGGAACGTCCCAGAATCATCATACCCTTACTGGATACCCCTTTTGGGTGATAAAAAACACTTTTTATTTCAGTGTATGGGAAATTGTGAGGGGGGGGGATGCTTTCGTTTTGTATAATTTGCCCCCTGGACGAAACAAATTGTGGGGCCTTTCATCCCCTGACAATGAAAAAGCAATTGCATCAGTTGGTACGTTTACAACAGATGCAAACAAAAAAAAGACAAAAAAAGAAAAAACACCAAGACGTGTTACGAGACAAACGGGTTGTTTATCGATGTCTTTGGCAAAAATTTTCTTGTGAAAAAGTAGGCCAAATAACATTAGTGCTGCCCTTCACCTGTACCGCAACGGCAACAAGTGAGGCCGTGGGAGGGCACAGGGCATTTTTGTTTTAAAGGTGGCTTTTTTTTCCCCGGGTGGGCTCTGCAGTCATATGGGCGGAAAAACCCATGGGAACGCTCCCATAGGGGTTTTCTGTCGTGTCACATCCAAGGCTTAATTTTATTTATCTGCCGGGGAGCCCTTATATTCCATGACGCCCTTATGAATGCCCGGGGGGCGTACCGCCCCCTACTTGAACACAGCGCAGACCCCCAAGGGGTGGTGCGGGAAATTGCCCCAAAAGGTTAATTCGGCAGTTGAGGACAGTACTTCTCGGGGTTCCCACCCGCACCTTGGGGTGTATTTCGTTCTTAAAAAGCGTCCTCCCACCCTTTGGGGTTTTGACCCCAATGCGACGTAGAGACAGACGAAAGGATTTGTCGAAGTTTTGGCTTAGAGGAAAGGGGCAGGGCAAAGGGGGGCAGAGTGGGCCCTTAAAAGGGGACAGGATTGGTGGAAGTGGGGGGGAGGGAAAAGGGGAAGTGGTGTGGGGGGGGGGGGTGGGGGTGGGGGGGGCCAGAGTGCTTTAGTTGGTTGGCCCCAAATCATCACCTAAAACCGGAAAGCCTGATTGTGGTCACTAGGGGGATGTTAAACCAGCTCCAGCAGGTCATCATTTTTTTTTTCCCCAACGACTGAAACGGTAACTGTCTGCCCCAGGTGGGTTTCGAACGTACACACTCTAAAACCCTGATTCGGGAAACCCCAAAGGCCACGGACCACAACCTTTGAAACGGGTTTAAACTTGGTCCAAAACAATGTTAGGACTTCGCCCCCTGCCCCCATTTCCCTTTCTCCCCCAGCCTTTCCCGGCCCCCCCCACCCCCCCCCCTTTGCCCCAAACTCAAACACCATCCATTCACTTCCCTTTCCCCAAAAAATTTTTTTTCCCATTTTGTTCATGTTTTTGTTAATTTTAAAAACCTTTTTTCAGTGTTGTTTTTTTTTTAAACACCCTTTGAAAAAAAAAAAAAAACCCTAAAAAAAAATGGTTTAAAAATTCTTTTTGGTTTTATATTTAAAGAAAGGGAACAAACCCTGGGGTTTACCAAAAAAGGAAACCACGCCATTTCACTGTGAAGAAAACGCGTGTGAATTTCTCCAGAAAAATTTCGAATTTTGGGCATTTTTTTTTTCCCTTTATAATTTAAGGCAATTTACATGTCAAACCCCATTAAGGGGTTTCCATTTTTTCATATTTTTCCCCCTTTTTTTTCATGTCTATGTTCCCAGCTGTGTGTTCGGGGACCCCTTTTTTTTCCCGCCCCTCCGACAAAATTCAACATCGCGACCTGCCCGTTCGGCTGCGGCCCCCCTCCAGGGAAGGGCCACCCCCCGGGACTTTTTCAGACGACAGAGGACGCGAACCCATTTTGCTTCCATCGGGAGGCCGACCAACATAACACGAAGCGAACTCCCCGGGTCAATTCAATTAAAGGGGCTAGGGGGGCGCCGGGGTCAAGGACGGAGCTCCCGGCCCCCTTTTTTCATTAAAGGAAAACCCTTGGGAAAAAAAGATAGGGTCATTTATTGACGGGAGGTCAAGGCCGGTCAAAAAAAACCTGAAGGTCGATTGGGGGCCCGGGACGAACCGGAGGTAAAAAAGGCCCTCGGGGACAGCCCCTGGGGAGTAGGCCCGGGTGTCAAGGACACCCTGAATGTATCGGATTCGGCAGTGTCATCCCGAATAAAATCGGGGGGGTGCCCCCAGGACCAAATTTTCGAACCCAAACGAATCCTAGGGAGCCTGGCGGGAGATGCGATTTTTAAAAAAAATAGTTTTGTTAATTGTTTGTTTGGCAAAAGGTGCTGGTGTTTGGCTAAAATTTGTTTTTTATTTGGCTAGAAGTGCTCTTTTGGGTTTTGGTTTTGTGGCCCTGTTGTCCAGTTTTAAACGTGTGGTCCCAAATGGGGGGTGGGGGAAATGTTTTTTTTTTCCCCCCCTTTTTCTTTTTTTGGGTTAATTGCTTGGTTGTTCTCAGACTTGGCTGGCTGGTGGTTGTTCGTTTTCATAGGGGTTTTGATTTATTTGGTTTTTTGATTTGCTTGAATGTTTTCCCCCCCCCCTTGATTTTTGACACGCTCCAGAAACTGGGACCCCCCACCCTCCCCCACCCTCGCTCTATCTCTCTGTCTCTCCTCTCGGCGGTTTTAAACATTTAAAAGTTTGTTTTTTTTTTTTCCAAACGGTTTAAAAACATTTAAGTGAAAATTAGACAGGGGCAAAAAAAAAACTTCACGGAATTTAAGAACATTGGCTTTCATGACATAAACGATGGCTTTTACCCCGGGGAAACACCACAGATGGTTTTAACCCTTTTGGCAGCACAAATGGCTTTACCCTGGGGAAAGCCACAGATGCTTTTAACCCCCCTGGGGCACCACAGAGGGTTTTTAACCCTGGGGCACCCCCAGATGGTTTAGCCGGGGACAGCCCCCAAAAGGGTTTTAACCCTGGGACAGCCACAAATGGGCCTTGGGCCCAGTGGGGGGAAAAAAATCCAAAAAATGAGGGAAAGCAGTTTTTTTTTTTCAGTGCAAACCTTTCAGAGATAGAACAAAAAAATCCCCCAACCCAAAAGGACTCCCAAAGAGACCAGCGAAGGGTAAAAAAGAAAAAGTGGAAGAAAGTGATAGAAAAAAAAGAAGGAAAAAAAGCATTTGATTTTTTGCTTGAACACCCCAAAAGATTAAAAAGCGAAATTACTTTCAGATAAAAAAAAGGGAATGCCAAAAAGAAGAGGAAGAGCAATCGAAATAAAAGGGTTTATTTTCAAAGACATAAGGGCCGCAAACGGAATTTAAAAAAACGGAAAATAAGGGGAAAATATTTACCCCACAAAACAAAACTAATCCCTTTAAAACCCTGAAGGAGCGAGCCTAAATTTTTTTTTTTAAAAGGGAAACAACAATAATGAAAACGGGTAAATAAAGGGGGGCCAAAACCAAGTAAAACGGAAAAAAAATTCCCCCAGGGAAAGGGTTTAACCAAAATTTTTCCAAATGGGGGGGGCCGAAGGGGAAGACGCGGGGAGGGGAGGGGGGAGGGGCTTGAAAGAGGGTTTGGGTTTTGGAAAGAGAAAAAGACGGGGAGAAGGACGGGGCGTTTTTTTAAGTGTAAGTTTTAAAGTTTTTTCACAGTTTTGGTCCTTGGGGGAAGGGCCACGGGGAAATTTCCCTTTTTACATGTGGTGAAACGGGTTTTTTCAGTTCCCCCTTCACCCTTCTCCCCGACAAGTGGTGAAGGGGCCCAAACCTTTCCCAAGTACTTTTTTGGGGAAAAGAATCTTTTTCCCTTTGGGACCCTTTAAAAAACCCTCAATAATGGCTAAAAGTGTTTTTTTTTTCCCCGGGGAAAGGTTAAAGACAACCCAACAAGAATGGTTTTCAGAGGGTTTTTTTTCTGAGGCTCATGCACTCCGGAGTGTTTGCACCCCGAATTGACTTACTGAATAAAAAAGGGGGGCAGCTGTGAGATCATCCCAAGGTGAACAAAAAGACTTAAAACGCGCTAAAAGAAATTTCTAAACATAAAACTTTATTTTTTTTACACTTTTTGGGTTCCGTGTCATCAAGAAGGTGTCATTTGCGGGGACTATGCAGGGACCCCTTAAAGGGCATCTGCCAAGATTTACACCACAGTGCCATTTTTTGCAACAAAAGGGTAAATGAAATAATACACATTTAAAAAAAAATAAAAAAAAATAATACAAAAAAAACAAAATTTTGGGTTTTCCCATTTTCATTCCATCAAGGAGCGTCATTTGGGGCCCGGACAAGTCCATATACCTAAAACCCACATCCGCAAAATTTTTGAAAACCCCCACAAACGCTGATTTGAAAGCTGATGGATAAATGAATTAACAACAAGATGAGAAAAATTGAAGAAGGTCCGGGGCCCACGACCCGGGGGAAATTTTCCGACCTACCTTTTTTAGCCCAAACCGGCTGGCCAAAACCTTGATTGCCAAACCTAAAATTTTGTATGTGTTTTGGGTGGGGTTTTGTGTGTGTGTTTATAAATGTTTATTTAAAAAAAAAAAACCTCGGCACAATTTTCTCTACTCGCCTGATTTTGGGTAGCTCCCCTTGAGACCTTTTCTAGTTGTGAATGAAAAAGTTTTCTTTTTTAAATAATTAGCATTAAAATTGTTTGTAAAATTTTTTTGATGCAAAAGTTTCCAACCCGTTGTCCCATTTGGTTCAAACTAAAAGGGGTTTGAATAAGAATTTGTTCAACGTCAATCAAATTCATCTAGCGGGTTTAAAAATTTTAAAAGTATCCCCCACGGGCTTAAAAGTTTTTTAAAATGAAAAACATGAAACCCCAAAAAAGCTAAAAATAAAGCAAATTGATCTCGATTTCAAGGGTCAAATAAAGGGGGTTTAAAATTTGGGGCGTTTTTGTGAAGTGAATCGGGGGTTAGGACATGCATGAAGGGAATCACGGAGTGGGAATAAAAACCCAAGTTTTTTTCAAAAAAATTCGACAAAGTTTTGACGCAGTAGAGGGAAAACCCCATACCCTTAAAGAAACCCGGTTTTAATGGGGAGTCAAGAAACCGTATAGTTCCTAAAAAAAAAAAATTAAAAAAAAACAAAAAAACCCCTACCTTATATTTAATATGAAAAGCTTTTTAAATGTCCTTCTTTTAGATTTAAATTTGGAATCTGAAAAAAATGCTTCAAAAATCGTTTCAAACAACTTAAGTTGAAAACAAACGGCTGTCACCTTTGTAAAAAATTTCCAAATTGACACAAAATTTTCATTTTTTTTTCCCGTCCCCCTGCTTTTAAGGATCTCCATGGGCAGCAAATGGTTTTTTAAGAAATTTTTAAAATTTACCCAAACGTGTTTTTCCGTTTTTTGTGTGCTTGCAAATGTCATCAGAGAAAGAGTTTGGGGTTTCCCGCTTTAGTTCTTTACAACATTAACCCTTTCCCATTAAGAGAAATATTGCTGCCATCACTTTCTGATGTTGTTTCATTTGTACTGCTGCCTTTTAACGATTTTTCCTAATTTTTTTGGTATCATTATCTTATAGGGAAAAAAGGTTTAAAAAATAAAATAAATGGGTTTTAAAATTTTGAATCTGAGTCTCTGTTTTTTTTTCAGTTTAAAGGGGCACCCGCCCCCTAGGGTCAGGAATTTTAAATCTGGACCCCCCCCCCCCCCTCTCTCCCCTTCTCTCTCTCTCCTCTCACTCTCTCTCTCTGTAAATAATTTTTCAGGCAAAAAAGTCCCCCCGCCCCCCTGTGCCAGGGGTTTATCGGGGCCCATCGGCCTAAACCACCCTTTTCATGATGGGGTGGGAAACCCATCAACGTCGGTTTCCTACGCCGCCTTGCCCGCTCCGCCGGGGCGGCGTTCAAAACCATCCCCTCCCTAAACACGGCCTAACGGGCTGCCCACCCTTTTGTGGCGCGGGGGGCGGGGGGCTTCGTTTTCGCTCCATCCCGGGTTTTTTTGATCCACGCCTTCCTTTTCCTCGGGTTTGGCGCGGGGCCCGCCGGGGTTTCCCCTTCCCCCTTTCCCGGGTGTAGGGGGGTGTCCTTCCGGGACTGTTCTTGGGCGGGGGCAGGGTTTGGTTTGGTTCGGGTTTTTGTTGTGTTTTGGTGTGTGTTTTGGTGTGTGTTTGGTGTGTGTTTTGGGGGGGGGTTTTGCGTGTGTTTTTGGTGTTGTAGTCTTTGGGTGGTGGGCTGGTGCGGTGGGTCTGGTGTGGGGGTATCCCCACGTGAATGTGTGTGTGGGGTGTGTGGTGTGTGTTTTTGGGTGCGTGCTTGTGTGTTTTTAAATTTTGTATTTTTGTGGGGTGTGGGGCGCGCGCTTGGGGGAAAGATTTTAAACCCGGGTTTAAAAGAGCATTTTTTGGCGGGGGAAATAAAAAACGGGAATAAATTTGACCCAAAACAAAACCCGATAAACAAAAGTCGGATGTCAGTTCTTTTGGAAATTGCCTGGGCCCGGCGAAACAAAATTTGACAAAAGACCTACACTTAATATCAACACCCCATGCCCCGAACGCACGCACCCACCCCAAAACACACACACACATAAAATGTTTAAAGGGCTGTTGTTTTAAAGGTAAAGTTTATTGTGGGTTCCCCACAAAATTTGTCTGTTCTGCTGTGTTTTTTGGATCAGAAAAAGTTTTTCATGTTTTTTGAGCAGCTTTTCCGAAAACCCCCAATAAAAAATTGTTTATATATATATATATATATATATATATAAATAATTTTTTCTCTCTCTCCTCTCTCTCTCTCCCTCTCTCTCCTCTAAAATAAAATATAAATATAAATTTAAAATATATATAAGTAAATATATAACACATACTCCAAAAATTTTTGCTTTTTTTTTTCGGTTTCATTTAAAAACCACTCCGGGGAAATGTGTGTATTGGGGTTGTGGGGGGGGGGGGGGGGTGCGGGGCGTGGGGCCCCTTTTGTGTGTGAAGTGTTTGTGTGTGGTGTGGTGGGGTGTGTGTGTGCGTGTGTGCGTTCGTCCCTTTCAAATTGTGTGGGGTGTTTGTTTTGGGGGTGTGTTTTGAACAATGATGGTAATCTTTTCTGCTTTTCCCTAAATCGGAAAATCGCAATTTTTTGGGTTTTTTTTTTTTCACTTGAATACATTGAAACCCCCGGGTACGGGGGCCATTTGATATTGCGGGCTACCTTTTTTGTTTCCCAACCAGGGACTGTGTTTTTTGTGTGGTGCCAACAGGGGTCCCTTTAGGGACCCCCCCTTCCCGTGCTGCTGAGCCCCACCCATCCTCCGCACGGGGGCCCGGCTTGGGGGGGGGGAATGTCCACGCCTTTGGCATCGTCATGGGGGTGCTGCGGGGAAACCGGCCCCCCTCATAGGGGGCCCCCATTGCTGGTCAGCCTGGCTGGTTTTTCTGTCAAAGTGTTTCCCTTTTAGTCTGTTGAAAAAGATGGCTAGGGCGGGTTTGGGTTTGGGTTTGTAGGGGAAGGGGGGGGGGGCGGGGGTAAGGGTAGGCAGAGCTGTCAACCATCCCCCTTTCCCCGAGAATTCCTTAGGGCCCAAAAACAGCTTTGTTTTCCCCATTCGTCTTTTACGTCCAAAAGGTTTCCCCCTTTCGGGAAAAAAGAGGTCGTTTATTCGTACAGTTTTTCACATCTGCCGTTTGGGATACCGAAAGAAGGGTTTTTTCCGGGGTTTAGCTCTTCCCCGCCCTTATTTTCCCAAAGATCTGCTGACCCCTAACCTTGAGGGGAGAAAAGAAGAAGAAAAAATAGAACCCGAAATGCAGATTCACATTATTTTTGCTTTCTTGATGGGGGTCTGCTGACCCCGCAGCAAATTTGGCCTTTTGGAAGTGTTTTAAAACCCTTTTCAGGAAAACCTTACGATGTTTTTCCCACCCCTTTGGGCAAGACATTACACAACAAATGAGGGTTCGAGGACAAAATTTGGGGGAAGTAATAAGATAACTCATGGGATGTGCATCAGAAAGGGGCGGGGGCTACGGGCAGTGACCCCCAAGAAAGCACTTATGAAAAAAAGGGAAAAAAAAAAATCCGGAATTCCCCTTTTCTTTGGTTTTTAGTGGGGGTAGCGGGTTTTTTCCTCCTCAACTACCCGAAAAATCCACTCAGGTTTTAAAATTAAAAAAAATTTCCCTTTACCTCCTTCGAGGTTGGGAAGCTGTGGTGGGGGGGTAAAAAATTTACCCGCAACCAATGGTTTGTCTCTTTTTTGGTTTTTCCCCCCGCTGCCGGCAAAAAATACCACGATTAAGTAACCCACGCTTCAAGCATTAACCCCATTAAACACAACACGTCCAAAACATACCAGAAAAAAAAGGGAGGGTACATGGGGAAAACCCCCCCTTTTAAACAAAAAACGCCGGGGCCCAACCCTTCCCCTTGGGTTTAAGGCCCCAGAGAAAAAAAAAGTAGGCTCAGACTCTGGAGAAAATGCCTATGCTACAAACTGCCACTGGGCCCAAATAAAAACAAGTAAAAGAAAAGGACTGGGGAGGGGGGGAAAAATGAAAAAAAAATGGCCCTTTTTGCCCCAACACGGGCAAAACCCCGAAAACCCGGGGCAAATCGCCCATAGTACAGAAAAGGCCTTTTGCCCCCCAAATTTAAAAAAAAAGGGGAAAAACCCTCAAAAACTGCCACCCCAAATGTTTTAAGGAATTAAGTACATTTTTTTAAACTAACATGGCCTTTAGTTTGTTTTTTCATGTCCGACAGATCGTCACTGGAAAAAAAGTTTTTGGGGGAGATGAATGTAGGAAGTTCCCCTCTGCCAAATTTCCCCATGGTCCATGCGGCGGGGTGGCATTCAACCCCACACTTCTCCTTTATTCTGATTCCCAAAACTCTTTTTTAAGTCGAATCCAAATCCAAAACCTATATTCCGATGTACAAATTTTCCTTTGGGCGGTGCAACCGTGTGGTTCACGGCAAATTACACAGGGGCCCGTCCCCCTTTCCCCACTGGTGGTTTTTCCTTTAGCTGACGGGGACCTTTTCTTTTGCTCCTGTCCAGCCTGGGCCTTGCTCAAACTTTTTCCCCCCCTCCCTTTTTTTTTGGGGTGATTTTTTTCCGCATGCTTTTTTTCCCCGCCAAGCAGCTTTTCATTTGGGTTTAGGGCAGATGCTTGCGACCCGTTTTTTTTCCCATCCTGGCCCTTTTCACTGGGACTTTGGAAAATGGGGTAAGCGGGATGGTTTCCCCCTTTTACCCCCAGAGGTTGGGTGAGGCAGAGAGCTGCTCCTTTTGGACCCGGAGATGAAGGAAGATGCGGGCCCTATCCGGGGGGTTTTGGGTTTTTCCATACGTTTTTCTTTATGCGTTATCGTTTTCTAACTTTAGGGAGATCAAAAAGTGGGGGGCCAACATCGTGCCAACGCGGGTAAACTGGACCCGGGGCGAGTGGTTGGTTTGTTTGGGGTTTTCCATACCGTTGGGGCCCCCCTGGTGCTGGGTTTCCTGTCACCACAACGGCCCTGTTGAGAAAATTTGCGGCTGTTAAAGAAACTCCAACTCCCCCCGGCAGGGAAAGGGCGGCTCGGGCCCTGGCAGGGTCCAATTTTTCCCAGGCGGAATACCACAGCCATGCAGGTAAAAAGCATTTATGGGGGGCATAACATTGTATTGTAAAACAAGAGTTCCCCTTTTTAAACTGGGCAAGTCGGTAGAGGGGGCGTTTTCTGCCGGAAAGTCCCTCTGTTTTAACAGCTGCACGGGGGCTGGCTGGAAAGGGAAAATTTTTTCACTGGGGGCGTCAGCTTTTGTTTCTCTGATTTGTGATTGGGGGGCTCCTCTTTTTGCTCATTTTGTTTCCCAGTGCCCCCCTTTGTAGTCGGGGGTCACGAAGGCTTTGGGATCAAACGGCCCAGAAACCCCAGGTCTTGAAGCCCGGGGCGGCTCTTTCAGGGAAAGCTGTCCTCAGAAGGCCTTTCCAGAAAGACCACCATGTCAAAAGATCGAGAAACCTTTGTCCTGGATTTGACACCACCAACTGTCAGCTTTACGTTTTAAAAACATCCTTCAGAGGCTTTAAAAAAGGGGTCCCCTTTGGGCACCACCCAAAGGGCCGCTTCAGCGTTGAAAGCCCCTCTTCAGAGGGTTGAAAAAAGGGGCTGTCGAACGGGTTTTAGTTTGTGCCTGCTGTGACGGACAGAGTTAGCAAATTTTTAATTTTTATCTCTTTGACAAAACTCATTGCTTTTCCCGAGTCTTGTGGGGTGGGAGTTTCCCCCCCGCAAATGAGGTAGGGGCATGGGGAGAGCAAATTTTGACCTTGGGGAAATGATAGAGCCAATTTTAAGAACAGTTTTAGAATCCGGCCCTCGCTTCTGGGGGCCGTCTTTTTAAAAGTTTTTTCCCTCATTCCCTTTTTCCCGGAAAAATGTCACAGGTGGCAGAAAACGCCTGCTGTGGGTGCAGGAACACACGGGCCCCACTTTAGAGTTCCCCGCTCAGCACCTGGGGCCCTTTCCCCACCTGCCCCATGCCTTTCGAGGGGCCAAAATCTTTTCCCGGGGTTTTTCACGGTTTTTAAATTTCCCGTCCCCATCCATATTCAAAATTCAGGAGGGGTGTTTAAAAATTATTTTTCCCCAAACGTTCTTTTTACAGGTTTTAGAAAAAAGATGCGCTTGAGGGTTGTTTTAAACCACAGCGCGAGCTAAGTTAGTTGCCCCCGAGGCTGCCGAAAAACTTAGTCCCCAAAGGGGCATGAGGAAAAAACCCCGCACCCAGTCTTGTCCTGTCCTTTCCCCTTTTTTGTTACTCCTTGTGAAAAGGGTGGCTGATCCCCGCCCCTTCCCGCGACATCAAGCGGCAAGGGGGCGTTGTATGCCCGCAACTTCAGACCAAGAGTCGGGCTCTGCATGTCTAGAACATGGGTCTTCAGCTGTGACTCCGCGTCCCGACGGCAGGGGCCCCTGGGGGAAAATTTTTTTCCAAAATTTTAGCGTTCCAGGGTTTAGCCACTTTACGGTCCCCTGGGGACGCCGGGAAAAGTAAAGGCAGGAACACCAAAAATCTTTAAATGGCTCGAACCAGGGGGAAATTTCCCCAAAAACGGCCCTTTTAGTGCTGCTCCCAAGTCGTGCTGGCTATACTTTTCCCCCTCTCAAATTTTCCTTGATAGTGTTCACCTTTTCATCCCGCCCAAAAAAAAAATCGTAAGCAACACTTTCATATTGTCCTTCCCAAAAAAACCGTTTTCCAAAACAAGCATACATACCTAACACCAATGGGACATATTCATGAAAATAAGCATCTCAGGGATTAAAACACATTTTAGACACACCCAAGGACACCCACACACCCACACACACACACACACACACAAACAAACACACACACACACACACCCACACACACACTCACCACTTTTCCCCCCCTCACCCCTCACGGTCACCACACCACAAAACACACACCAACACACCACACCCACCCAACCACCACAACACATTTAAAAACCCATCACCAACCCTTTTGGGAAAAGAAGGGCCCGTTTGGCCGTTTTGGGATGGTGACAAAGTTACACATAACAAGCACCCTGCGTAAAAAATGGAAAGAATTAAAAGGGAAAAAAAAAAAAAAAAAAACAAAAACAGAAGACAACGGAAAAGATTTTAAGAAAGCCCTGGAAAACCTTCCCCGCGGCACTCCCCAGGGAAAGGGCAACCCGTTTGTAAACGAGGGGTGGAGTAAAGCGCTTAGACTTGGGGGGGGAGCCGAGAATAGGGGCTATATTTAAATATTCATTAAAAAATTTTTTTTTATGAAAAGTAAAAATGCATAATGAACATAATTTTCCCGAAAGGGAACCCCCCCTAGGTTTAGCACAGAAAAAATTCGCACTTCCCTGTTTTTGATTTTAAAATATTTTATAGTAATTGGCCCCCTAGGCCTAGACGTTTTTAAACTTCGCTTCTCTTTCTTCTATGGGTGCTTTTTTGAGCTGCCAATGAAAGCTAAAATTATTTACCAGCTATGAGGTCCCAAACCCGGGTCTTGCAAACAATGTGAAATTTCGGTGCGGGGATAAAAAAAAAAATAATAATGGAAAACAGAATCAATTTTTAACTATTTGAAAAATTTGGGAGTTTTTTCCCTTTTTAAAAAATTCATTGATATTCACAAAAAACAGAAACAAAAAAGGGAAACTACCCCCGATAAATTTTTATAAATTTCCCAAAAACCTACATTGAATTATTTTCACAAAAAGAAAAACTTAAACTGGAAAGCTTTTTTCCTCCCCAAAGCTGTTTTTTTTTCACCGCAGCTAAAAAAGCCTTTGAAACACAATAATACTTTGAGAAGTTTTAAAATATGTGTATTTCCTTTTTTCATTTTGCTTTTTATATATAGAAAATAGAAAAAATCAAAATTTTTTAAAAAATCAAATCAAAATTTAAAGAGTAGTTCAATGGACGATGAACCGAGGGGCCTGTTGCAACCCTGCACTTTAAAAGCACTTTAAAAAACCCATGGCAAAAAGAGTTTACCTGGCAAAATTTTGTAGCAAAAACCCACCTCGGAGAAAACCTATCCAAAACGCATACAGGAAAAAAGGGTGGCGCTGGGGGTACGGCCACGCGCTGTCCCCGGGGAAAACCGCCCAATCTGGGTCATAGTTTTTTTGTACATGTAAGCTAACGGGAAACTAAAGACATTTAAGGCATTTTGGCAAATGAAAAAACTTTCCCTCACGTGAAATTTTAAACCTGCCCTTTTTTTCTCAGTATGTGGGATGGGCCCCATACATCCACACATGGAGAAATCTGGGATTGAAAAATTACCACTCATATCATGCCCCCCGATATTCAAACCATTGGTTGCCAGTTTAAAAAGTGCGCACGAGCGCGCGCGCGCGTGTGTGTGTATGTTTTATGTGGGTACGTGCGCACGTAAAGCACGCGCGGGGGTGCCTGTGTGTGTGTGTTTTGTGTGTTTTGTGTGGTGTGGTGTGTGTTTGTGTGTGTGTGGGGTCGTGTGTCTGTTGGTTTAAGTTTCAAGTGTGTGTTCCCTGCATGCAAAGCACGTGTTGTGTGTTTTGTGTGTGGGTGTTTTGTTGTGTGGGGGTGTGGTTGTGTAGGCACAAAACGGGTGGGGTGTTTGCTGTGTTTGTGTAGGGTAACAACATGCATACACGCAGATTATGAGAAAGAGAGAATGGGGGGGGCTTGTGGTTTTATCTAAACTTTTGAGCTGCAACAGAGGGAACATATGTTCAGGGAGTGGCTGACGGGAAAGCAAGCCAAATTTCAATACCAAACTTCCATTTCATGGAGGAAGACCCAAAACCCGCTGAGCGCTGGCCAAACACGTATCTTGTCCCATTTATTCGTCACGGGGAAAAAAGACCTACCCGATATGTTTTTTGAGAACACGGTTTTTTTTTTGTGTATAGAAATGTGTCAAAGCTCGAAAAAAACAGCCCCCCCTGAGATCTTTAGAAAAAGGTGTACTGCCGATTGTGGGAACGCACCGGGGTAAGGACGTCTTTGTTACCACTCTTTTCCGCGCTAAAAGACAACAAAGGAAATGGGAAAAGGGAAAGGGAAAGAAAAATTTCATAAAAGGGGGACAGGTTCGTTACTGTATAATTTTCCCCAAAGTTACAGTTTTTGTCGTTTGTGCACTCAAGAACGTCACAATTTTTCATGTGTAAACACAGTGCCCGCCCAAATCAATCACTGCCGTCTGTTTTCCCAAAATTTGAAATTCATCGTTTTAAAAAGTTCTCTTTTGGACAGGAAATTTTGTTTATGCCATAGAGATTTGCAATCTACTTTCCCAAAGAAACAGGATGCAAAATTAATTAAAAAACACCTACCCCACAAGTTTTAATAACGAATCAGGCCCAGAAATGGCGAAAAGGGCCCCTCTATCAGAAACACTTTAGGGGGCTGCTCCACTTTCAGGATGTACGGCCAAGCGCAACACTCACCCAAATTTTTTTAAGCGTGATGCCATATCACAGAATGACATTAACAGGGGGGATGTTTCCCCACACACGCACACGCACACCCACACCCCCACTTGCCTCGATTCTGGGGAACCCCCAAAGGGCGTAAAAGAAAGAATAACGGCTTTTCTGCTGGGCCCCTGGGGGCAAACGTTTTGGAAAACCCTTTAAAACGTCCGATAGCTTAGGCCTGGGGATCACCTTCTAACTGTCCCCCAATCGGTGAAAAAACATGTTCCCCCCCTTTTAAAAAGGGGGAAACACATCCCAAACCTTTCCAAAACCCCCCCTAACCCCCACCCCCACCCAACCCCAGGTAACCCACCCTGGTCAGCCAGCATTCCCTTTTATAACAAATGAAAACACCATCAACGTGTCCAAGGTGGATAGGTCCAGCATTTCCCCTCTTCCAATTCCAAAGGGCAGAAGCCTCCCAAAAAAAGTTATTCCCCTCGATCACTAAGGGGTTTTTCAACCCTAAAAACCAGTCAAAAGCTAAAGTAAATTTTTATATAGTAAAGGGCATCGGGGTCTCTCCAAAATCCCTGGCATCCTCTGATTCGGGAGGGTGGGGTTTCTAGGGCCCCTCGGGGCCTGGGGCCTGGCCCCCGTGATTTCAGGGAACGTGGCTTCTTTTCTGTTTTTTTGTTTTTTTTAGTGTAGATAGGGAAAAATTTTTAGTTTTTAAAATTTATAATTCTTTTTGGGCCCCTTTTAAATTTGTAGTCAAAATAAAAACATTTCTGAATTTTAATGCCTGTTCAAATGGAAAAAAATTTTTAGCATATTCCCACCTATCTCTGTCCAAATATATTTGTGAACGTGTTTTGAAAAACCCTTTTTTCTAACGTCCCCCCCACAAATAAACATTAAATTTCCTTTAAAGCTAGTTCATTTTCCCAAACCCCAACTTTTCTGTTTGAGTGAACGTATGCTCTCTCGGGCCCCGGCCCCTTCTTCCTTCTTCACCTTCCCTTTTTTCTTTTTTCTTCTTCTTCTTCTTCCCTTTTTCTTCTGTTGCTGCTGCTTTCTGCTGCTGCTGCTGTCGATTTGTTTTTTGGTTTTACCCCAGTGGGTAACAGCCCTGATAGGCCTTTTTCCGGGTGGCTGGGCGTAAGCAAAAATCAAATAACTTAATTTTTTTCGTCCCCGGTTTGTCCCTTTTTTCTTCTCCTTCTTTATTAAATTTTCTTGCCTATTTTGGGGTAAACCCCCTCAGAATGTATATGTCCGTGGTTGGCTTTAATTAGATATGTGCACGGTAATAAAAAATCTAAGGGCCCGTAGTTACTACCGAGTTAAATTTTGTAACACCCCCCCAAAATTTAAACAAATAAAACCCAAAAAACATCCCCAAATACTTCTCAGAACATACCAAACCCCCCCCCAACCAAATAAGAACACAAAACGCTTGTGTGAAGCGTAAACACACGTAAGAAACCCAAAACACTATTCAGCTGGCGGGGAAAAGGGGCCCTGTAATTAGGTTCATAACCGGGACCTTTTTTAATGCTGGTAAAGCTGGCTAAAAAAAGCCAAAAAATTTTGTAATAACTGTGATTCTCAGAGGAGGGACGTTTCCCAGTTCTAAGAACACCAGAAGAGAAAGAGGTTCAAACGGGAAGCAAATAAGACGAAAAAATCCCCGAAGAGTAAAACAACGGGGTTTAGTTTTTCCCCGCCTGCTTGAAAAATTTTTAAAAAGCACATGCCAAAATTTAAAAATTTTTCCTTTTCCCTTTTCTTTTTTAGTAGTTGCTTCCTGACAAAACCCAAAAAGATGAAAAAAAATGGAATGCCCTACAAGTAACAAAATAAAAAAAAAGACACAAACAAAACCCTTTTGAATCATCGGTTTACATTGGGTTTTAACAATGACGCCCCGACGCCATAAATTTTTCTACTGTTTTGCAGAAAGCATGCGCATAAATGACGTCATCTCATTATCTCCTGCCTTTCAAGAACAGAAACAAGCTGATCTGTGTGGGGTTTTGTGTGCGTGTGCGTGTGTGTGGGGGTGTGTGTGTGGGTGTGTGGGGTTTTGTGTGTGTGTGTGTGTGTGTGTGTTTATCCTCCCGGAAAAAATTTTTTTTTGGAGTAGATAAATAAACCTCAGCCACCCCCTACAAATTTTGGGAACAGTTTGGGCGGGGCAAAAATTTGGGGGTGGGAAAATAGTAAAACCCCCCAAAATTTTTCGCTAAACCCCACAACCCCGGCCAAAAACTATGACCCCACTACCTCACCAAAACCCCCGGGAACCGGGAAAACAAAAACACACACACACACACACGGGGGCCCCAAAACCACACGCCCACCACCATCGTCACTTTCCTAATTTAAAAATAAACCCCAAATGTGGGGCAAAAGGCCCCAAAGAACGGGGCAAAAGGCCCAAAGAACCCGGGGGAAAAGGGGCCCCAAAGAAAGGATCAAAAAGCCCACCCCCCGGCTTGCCCCCGGGGAAAGGGGGTTTGGGGGTTTTTGAACCCCAAACCGGGGCCTACTGTGAACAGAACGGGCCGACACGGGAAGGAGGGGAAAAAAAATGGCGCCTTTCATCACTAACATCGATTGAAATTTCTTAACATAGAAACAATGCTTTCCATTTCATTTGTTTCATGTAAAATAAAACTTAAAAATGAATTCATATAAGGGAAAAATTTCTGAAAAACCAAACCCAAAAGAAACAAATAAGTCTGTAAAACTGACCGTTTTTGTTGGGAGTTCCTTTTCCCCCTTGTCAAAAAAGCGTCTTCCTTGTTTTTGGTTTTTAGGTCAAGTAAAACACTTGGGTTTGCTACTCACATGGGTTTTTCCAAAAAAAACGGGGGAAAGGGGCGGTCCCCCCCTAACGTTTTGGGCCCCATGCCAAACCCCCTTCCCCAAAAAAAACACCACTTCAATCAAAACTTTTCAACCCCTAACCCCCAGTTAAAAACTGAATACTTCCCAGCACTTTTCCCACAGGGTTTAAAAAATTTTCACTTCACAGCACTTTCCGGAAAATTTAAAAAATTTACACTTCCCGGCCCCTACCCCAATTAAAAACACACTTCCCAGCCAAACCCCCCAGTTAAAAAACTGACCCCTTTTTCAGCACTACCCCACAGTCAAACACTGAAACCCCCCACCCGCACTAAACCCCCATTAAACACTGCCCCTTTCCCCGCACTACCCCCATTTAAACACCCGACACTTCCCACACTAAACCCCCCAAAACAATTTTCACTTTCCCCGCACTACCCACAGTTTTAAAACTGACACTTCCCCGCCCCTACCCCAGTTTTAAAAAATTAAACACTTCCCAGCACAAACCCCCAGTTTTAAAAATTATCACTTCAAAGCACTACCCATAGTTTTAAAAACAGACACGTCCCACACTACCCACAGTTAAAACACTGACACTTTCCCCGCACTACCCACAGTTTAAACAAAAAACTTCCCAGCACTAAACCCACAGTTTTAAAAAAATGACACTTTCCCCGCCAACCCACAGTTTTAAAAACTGAAACTTTTCCCCGCCAAAACCCCCCCAGTTAAAAAATGGGCAAATTCCCCGCACTACCCACATTAAACATTATCACTTCCCACACTAACCCCCCAGTTAAACACTGACAACCCTTTCCCCGCACTACCCACAGTTAAACATTATTTACTTCCCCAACACAAACCCCCAGGTTTTTAAAAAATGAAAACTTCCCCCACTAAACCCCCAGTTAAAAACTGACACTTCCCCGCACTACCCACAGTTAAACACTGACATTTACCGCACTACCCACATTCAACACTGCCCCTTTCCCTAGCACTACCCCCCAAAACACTGACACTTTCCCCGCACTACCACCGTTAAACACTGACACTTCCAAACACTTTCCCCACAGTTAAACACAGACACTTTTCCCCGCACTAACCCCCCGCTAAAAAATTTTCACTTCCCAGCACTACCCCCCATTTTTAAAAAAGTGACACTTTCCCCCACTACCCCCAGTTTAAAAAAATGACACTTCCCCGCAAATCCCCCAGTTAAACACTGACACCTTTTCCCCGCACTACCCACAGTTAAACAATGACACTTTCCCAACTCTACCCACAGTTAAAAAAATGGCACTTCCCCACACACCCACAGTTAAAAAAAGGGGGACTTTCCCAGCTGTACCACAGTTTTAAAAAGTACACTTTCCCCGCACTACCCCCATTTTAAAAAGACACTTCCTAAGGGTCTACCACAGTTAAAAAAATGACACTTCCTAGCTCTACCACAGTTTTTTAAAAAATGACACTTCCCCACCCCAAAACCCCCAGTTAAACAAGAAACTTCCAAGCACTGCCCCCAGTTAAGCAATAACCCCCTTAAACCCGCACTAAATCCCCCTTAACCCTCCAGACTTCCTTTTTTCCACCCCAAATTAAAAAATGACACTCCCCCCTTAACCCCCCCAGAAAAAAACCCAAAAACCTAATAAAAGAGAGAGAGAAGAGAGAGAGAAGAGAGAGAGAGAGGGCCGATAGAAGGGGCCCCTTTTACAGTGAAATAAAGATAACAAAAATACAAAAAATAATCAGTAATACTTAAGGTGGCCCACATTCTGATTCCCTGACAGGTATCCCCTACGACATCACCCAAAGCTACAAGCTACCTACTACATTGCTTTTAAAATTTTGTGGGGTGGGGGTGTGTTGGGGGGGGGTGTGGGGTTTTGTTTTTGGGGTATGTGTGTTGTGCGCCATTTTGTTGGGGATGAGTGTGTGTGGGGGTGTGGGGTGTGTGTGTGTGTGTGTTTTGTGTTTTGCTGTGCCTTTGTGTGTTTTGTTTTGTCTGTGGGTTTTTTTTTGTTTTTGTAAAGTGTGTCCCGGCTGTCAGTGTATGTGTGCGGGTGTGTCTCTCTGGGTGCGGGGCGTGCGCGTGTGGAGTGTGTGGTGGGGGTGTGTGTGTTGTGGTGTGTGTGGGTGTTTTTGTGTTTTCCCTGTGTTGGGCTGTGCCGTGCGGTGCATGTGTGTGTATATCTGCTGTGGGGTTGTGGTGGGTTTCCTTGGGACTCTCTGTGCGTGCATACGAGCGTTTTGTGTGTGTGTTTCCGTGCTGTGCGCCGCGCGCGTAAAGTGTGCGCGCATTCGCTCGTTTTGTGTTACGTGTCTGTGTTTTTTGGGCTTTGTCTGATGTGTGGGGTGTGTCTCTGTATGAGTTCCCACACACACACCACCCACACACACACACACACCCACACCCACACACACACCCCCCACACATACACAAAAGAAAACACACAGAAACACCAGGGAACACACTCTCTCCCCTCCCACTCACCAAAACACTCCCGCGCGGGAACACAAACCTGCACTGCATCTCTGTGGTGTGTGTGTGTGTGGGGTGTGGTTTTGTGTTTTGTGTGAGCTGACGTGGCCCAAACCCGTGCAAACATCCTGTGGGGGTGTGAAAAAGGGAGGGAGAAGAAGGGAGAGAGAAGGGGGAGAGAGAGAAGAGAGAGAGAGAGGGGACTCAAAAGACACCCAAAGACTCAATGATATTTTTAAATTTCAAAAAGCTGTACAAACCCTTTTGACATGGGGGGGTGAACTTAAAACCCATATAAAGAACAATTTCTGAACAAAAAAAAACCCAACAAGGGCAAAATTTTTTTGACACTGTGTACACACTCACAACACCAAAGTCCCAAAGTTTTTAAAGTTTTGGTTGGGCCAAAACAAAAAACCCCAAAAAACAGCATCTCGAAAACATTACCATTGATTGAAAACAGGAAAACAAAGGGCCACCAAAGGGACTGAATAGAAAAGAAAAATGTTTACAAGAGGAAAATTTTAAATTTTGGGAATGACCTTTTTTTTTTATTTTACTAGCTTCCCGGGAATATAACCTTTCTAAGGGTTTGGGGTCAGGGGATTCGTTTTTTGAGAGAGAGGAAGAGAGGGGAGAGAGAGAGAGAGAGAGAGAGAAGAGAGAGAGAAAATTCTCTTTCACACACAACACAGAGGGTGCCTCACTGGGTTGGGGCCCCGTCAGCTCACACACACCACACACACACACACACACACACACACACCCAAACAACACACACACACACTCTGCATTTGCATGCCACATACAAAACACACGCTCACAGACAAGGGAGACACACCCACGTGTGTTTTTTGCCGCGGGTGGGAGGGGCAAAAGTGGGGGTTGGGGGGAATTTGTGTGTGTTGCGTCCGTGTTTTTAGGGCGTGTGGGGCGCGCGCGCGCACGCGTGCGTGTGGTGTGGTGTGTGTGTGGTGTGTGGTGGTGTTCCCCCAAATTTAGTTGGGCCCCCGTGCTGGAAATGTGTGTGGGGTGGGAAAGCTTTTTTTGTTTTGCGGGGAAATGTATGTGTAAAATCCTGTCTTTTTTTTAAGTCCGTGCGTGTGTGCCCCCGTGCGTGTATGCGTCTATGCGGGGTAGGGCCCCTTTCTTTAAAGTGTGTTTGGGAAATAAATTTTTTTTTTCGTGCGGCCCCGCGCGCGCGGTGTTGGGGTGTATGTGTGTGTGTTTTGGGTTTTTCGCGCGCGCACGTTTGTTGTGTAAAGCGAGCGCGCGGGGTGTGGTGGGGTGTGGGTTTTCTATACAAGCCGCGTGTGTGGGGGTTTTTGCCCTCTGTGTTTTTTGTCTTTGTGTGCCCACCCCAACGTAAAGGGGAAAGGGGGGGGGGCTAAAGAGGATCCAGGAGAGAGAGAGAGAAGGGGGGTAGGGGGAGGAAAAGGGGAGAGAGAGAGAGAGAGGAGAGAAAAAAAACAGACAGAAAAGACAGACAGAAAATACAACTAACCCGACCAAAAGACAAACTTTACGTGTGCTGCGGGTATTTCAGTTTTTAAAGTCTATTCACAAAATGTGATTTGAGAAAGAGACCGCCACTTATCCGGTCGACTCCGGGAGTTTTCCAGGGAAGCTGGGTCGAAACGGGCCCGGGCCCTTTATGTCGCACTTTTCATTCCCCTTGTAGCGTAGGGCGGGCCCCTGGGTCGGAGCCTGTAGCCAGCCGCCTTTGGAAAACGACCCGCCGCCCCCCCAGCTGGGCCCTGGGCCAAACCATGCAAAGGGATCTCTTTTTGAGCGGCAAACCCAAACTAAGCATCCATGCCTGGGCCAGGAAAGTCCCTCATTGGGGATACGTCCAGCCCCAAATAATTTCCCAGGAGTTCCTTCTGACGGGAGGGGCCGGGGAAGGCGTTTTTATCCCCGCTTCTTGTTTAGAGACAAAGGGCCCCTGCTTCCCCTTTCCCTTTCAAATCATGCTCGGGACGCAGGCCTGGCTACTTTCAAATTTTGGGGTTTGACGTTAGCATGGGGGTTGCCCCCGACTCTTCTTTTCCCAGACGGGGCCCCCGCGTTGCTGCCCTTTTTGATCCGCCCGTTCAAACCGGCGTCCCGAGAGGGTTTCCCGGAGATGATAAGCCCAGGTAATTTAAGTCTTGACCACGTCGAAAGGAAAGTAATGCTGCGGGCGTCTTGGCCCCAGGAAAATTGTCTTCTTTAAAGGGGTTGTAAAGGCCGAACCTGTGCAGGAATCAGCGAAGCAGGTTTATAACCGTTGTAAAAGCCTCCTCGGGGTGGGCAGGAAAGGGGGGCGTCGTCGCCAAGAGCATCTCCCTGAGAAGGCCTTTCCGCACCTTCTCTTTGCTCGGAGGCGTGCCAGGTTGTAGAGGCTTCCGTCACTCCTAGTGTGGAGAGTGATGCCGTCTTTCTGACTGTTGGAAAGCGTAGCGCAGCAGCAGGGAGAATAAGACGCCGAGGAGTGTCGGAGCAAGCACGCACCCTTGTTTAACACCACTCTTGATTGGGATGGGGTACGAAGATTAACCGTCGTACTGGACAGGTGCCCTTCATGTTGTCATGGAAGGACTTGGGGGAACACCAATCCGGTGTAGCAGGGTGAAGAGCCTGACCTATTGACCAAGTCGAAGTTATTGGTCAAGTCGATGAAGGCGATTGAACAAGGGTCGTCTCTGCTCGCGGCACTTCTCTTGTAGCTGCCTGAGGTAGAATATCATGTCGATCGTCGACCTCGCAGTTCTGAAGCCGCACTGTGCCTCTGGGTACACTCGTTCGGCGAGTAGCTGCAGCCAGTTGAGAACGACGCGGGCGAAGGCTTTGCCAACAATGCTGAGGAGGGCTATTCCGTGATAGTTCTTGCAGTCGCTGCGGTCCCCTTTGTTCTTGGAGAGCATGTTGATGTTTGCATTGCGCATGTCCTGGGGTACGGTCCCTTCCTCCCAACACTGCAGCAGAAGCTCTTGGAGGTGACTGAGGAGAGAACTCTCCTTGCCGGCTTTGTTCACTTCTGGCGGAATGCCGTCGCTACCCGGAGCTTCACCACGGGCTAAGAAGTCGATGGCCTTGCTGAGTTCCTCAGTGGTGGGTGGGGCGTCGAGATCTTCCATGGCGGGCAGAGGGGTGGTGTTCTCGGTGGCCGTGTGGGTGATACAGCCAGTGCTCCTCTGGGTCAAGTCCTCGCCAAAAGAACGTGCAGTCCTTCTCCCTGAGGCTGCTGTTGGAGGGGAGTCTTGTCTATTGCAGTGCGGCGATGTCAGTGTGGAACCTATTCAGCTCACGGCTGATGATATCCGCTGAAACAATTTGTAATTAACAATGCGTTGAAAGAATTATACACAATTAAAGCAAACGTCCAGCAGAATTACGGCATAAACGTTCACACATCATTACGGAAAGATCATTATTGATTTTTCTATCGAATCTTCTAAGAAATTTGACAGAGAAGATTTCCAAATAGTACAATCAACACATGTTCATCTGTGCAGGTATGCCATGCTAGTTCCAAACTTAATGCACTTGTTTACTGTGTACCATGTTATGCTGTAATCCTTTGAAAAAAAAGAAAAAAACACCAAGTGAATAAATGGTCTTCAGTTTCTGTTTTTCTCTTTTGTTTTTTAGGTTCCACAGTTGGCATGGGAGTTCTGCCCATTCTACTTTTACTGTTCCTCAAAGACCTTCAACCTCCAGGGGTCAAGGACCAAAGAGAGGACAAACTGCTCTCGACCAATCAGAAAGCCTGTGGCGGCATACCATGGAATACTGAACACGTAGCAGTTATCAACGAAGTATCGTGTTATGCAGACAGTGAACACAGAACAGCCAATGAAACTTCACATGAGACAGACACTGCACAGGAATAGCCAATGAGAAATTTGCTGCTGTTTTAGCACTAGGAAATGACTCTAAACCGATATGCCGTGAATGAACTTAGCGTGAAACAATCTGGGACTTTTGTTTTTCAATGAACATATGAAATTCAGCTGGGAAAAACACAAGAGATACAAATCTGTAGGTAATATGAAATGCAAATAATTTGCCTATTTAGTTTTCCTTTTTTACGTCATGCTGGTCTTCTATAGCAGTTTTGTTTGTTTGTTTTTTGGTTAGGTTTTCATGTCTTATGTCTACACAGATAATCATACAAAGTCTTTCGCGAATAATGGGATAAAACCCAAAACGTTGTTACTCACAAAGTTGGTGCTGGGATTGAATATTTTTGTTTGTTTAACTGAGGGCTTTCAATGTTGTAACAGTTTGTATGAAAGAATTCTTCCAGCCAATCATTTCGGTTTCATGGTGTGAAGTGGTGGAGATAATGAAGTGTGTATGTTGCTTTCTTTAAAAATGGGGGTAGGAGGAGTGGGGGTGGTGGTGGTGGTGTGTGTGTGTGTGTGTGTGTGTGTGTGTGTGTGCAATGCCAGGGTTTTCTCCACGTTGTAAAATGCCTGAAATGGGTTCATCTTGAGTGGGTTTGGCCAGGATCAGATTGAAAAAGCGTTGGGGTCTGTGTTGTGAACCTGTTCTTTAACGATGACGTAACAAAGTTCGGACCGTTTTTTTGTTGTTTTTTTTCTTTTTCTTTTTTTCTGTCTCTCAGGTAAACTCTTCATTTTTCAACTGCCTCTTTACTGGACTGCACACGTTAGTACCTGGATCTACTGTTTAAATGTTACATGCGTGACTCTTGCCCTCTGTCTTCCTTCTCTTTCTCCTTTGTGTGAAGGAAAGATTGTGCGGTGTGCTTGATTTGGGAATTTGTTGCACACATTGTGTTGTCACTTTGCAGGTTTTGTTTTCTTTTTAATTTTTTTTTTTTTTGTGATTACCGATTATTTCACTGCTTCTATTGTAATAATTTCTGCTAAAGACGAAGAACTCTCTCTCTCTCTCTCTCTCTCTCTCTCTCTCTCTCTCTCTCTCTCTCTCTCTTGCGTTCCCGCTGTGTGTGTGGGGGGGTGGGGGGGGTGGGGGGGGGGGGGGGGACGCGGGGCGGGCGGGCCGGACAGCAACAAGAGACGTCGGGGCACAACTGCCGGCCGGCGCGCCCCGTGCGGGTCGCGGTCCCCCCCCCCCCCCGCCCCCCCCCATCCCCGTGCGGCGCGAGGTCTCCCCCCCCCCCCCCACACCCACACACACACCTCCCCTCTCTTTTGCTCCAGCTGTGATGGGGGGGGGGGGGGGGGGGGCGCAGGGCGGGCGGCCGGACAGCAACAAGAGACGTCGGAGCACAGCTCACATGTCGACGAGTATCTAGTGTATTGTGTCTTTAAGAATAGCCCAGCCTATAGTCATACAACCAGTTAGGAAAGGTATATTAATAGAGGAAATGTTATAGGCCTGTTCTTAATTTTACCTGGGTGACTAGTATTACAAAGGTCTGAGGATATATATGTTGGTATACAATAGTGTTGCTTATCAACTTAGGAAATACTATCTCGATTAACTAGTATGTTTTGTGAATATCTATAATATGTATTACCGACGTAAATTCTAGGGATGGTTTTTCGGTATGTTCTCGATTGCAATGAAGTCACTACATTATTCAAACCCTACCCTAACCCCATCCTAACCCTAACCCTAAGTCTAATTTCGAGGTTTTTTTTGGGAAAAAAAAAACAAGATGCGAAGCATATAAACGTACTCCAGTTTTCCAAACCGCTTATAATATCAGCCAAGTGCTTTATGAGATAAGAAATAAAGGCAAAATAACGGTTTTAACGGTTATTTAACATTGTACACTTTTGAAAACCGGTATTTTAGTCCTCATGGGCTAAAGCCTGTGTACATACCAAATTTCATCCAAATCGGACAATATGTCAAGAATAACGGTTTTTAACGGTCAGATTTTGAAACACTACATGGAAGTGCCATTTGTGTGTGATGACCTTTCTATACACAAAATTTCATTAAAAACCCACCAATATATAAAAAAAATAACGGTTTAACGGTTATATAACCTATGTACACTTTTGAAACCGGTATTTTAGTCCTCACTGGGCAAAGCCTGTGTACATATCAAATTTCATCCAAATTGGACAATATGTCAAGAATAACGGTTTTTGACGGTCAAATTTTGGAACACTATATAGAAGTGCCATTTGTGTGTGATAACCTTTCTATATACCAAATTGCATTAAAATCCACCTATATATAAGAAATAACGGCAGAATAACGGCTTTTAACGGTTGGTTAATCCATTTTCAGCATTACATCACTTACATATGGACAGAGGATCCGATTTGTCACAAGATCATCCAAACCGCTTATAAATTGGCCAAGTACTTTCTGAGATATTCCATAAGAAGAAAAACCGTTATAGCCGTTTCAACCGTTAGTAACGGCTATAACCGGGCAAACTTAAACATCAGGCATCATCTGTGACCCATAATGAACATACCTGCTATTTTCATAAAGGTCGGCCAAGTACTTTCTGAGATATTCCATAAGGAAGAAACAGCGTTACAGGCCGTTACAACCGTTAGTAACGGTTATAACGGTAAACTAAAACATCGGGCATTATTCGTGACCCATAATGAACATACCTACCTATTTTCAGAAAGATCGGCCAAGTACTTTCTGAGATATTCCATAAAGAAGAAAAAAGCGTTACAGGCCTTACAGCTTAGTACCTAACGTAGAAAAGTCGGGACTCCTGACCAGTTTGAGAAATACCTACAGATGTTAGAAAGCACCAACAGAGTTTTTGTTCTGGAGGGGTGGCATCAACGTTCTGACTCACGATCTTTCCCCCTTTTTTTGTTTCCCCCTTTTTTTGGGGGGGGGGGTTTAAAACCCCCCCGGTGTCTTTTATTTAAAATTTCCCTTTCCATGGCCCCGGGCCCGAATTTTTTGGGAAAAAACCCTTTGGTTTCTTTTTTCCCCTTCCAAACCAGCTTCCCCCCCCCCGGGTTTCCCCATTCTTTGGTCCCTTCCTCCCGGGGCTGTTTGGGGTTTTTCCCTAAAACCCCCCCCTTCTCGGGGGTTTTTTTTTTTCTCCCGGGGTTTGGGGGTGCTCTTTTACTTGTAAAGGGTCCTCCCTGTTTTTATTCACTGACCTCGAAAATGGTTTTTTTAATTTTGGTGGCTTTGGGCTCAGCCATCGTAGATTTTTGGGGGCCCCCCTTTTGGGGGGTCTGGTCCCCCATCTCCCTCCGCAGACCCCCCCATTTTCAGGGACGTTTTTTTGGTAGCTGCCCCCGGGAAAAGGGGGGTTTTTTTTGGGAACCCAACTCCCTTTTTTTTTTCTCCCAAACTCTTTGTCTTTTCTTTGGCCCTTTGGGTTTTCCCCCTTTCCCCTTTTACCGGGGCTTTGACTTGAAACCCCGGTTTTTTTTATGGGGAAACCCTGTTCTTTTTTTTACCGGTTTCTTGGGGGAATCATTCTCTAAAGGAAATTTATTGGGGGGGCCTTCCAAAGTCTTAAAGTTTTTTAGGTTCTACTTGTCCTTGCCCTTTGTTTACTGGGTTTTTGGGTTTTTTTTTTTCCTTTTTTTCTCCCGTCAACCTTTTTTTTCCTTTTTTAACCCTATTTTCCCCCCTTTTTTTTTTTTTTTTTTTACCCTTTTGTTTTTTGGGAAAACCCCCTTGTTTCCATTTTCGTTCTTTACTTTTGAGTTTCCATTTTCCCCCTTTTTCCCGCTTTTGAAGCATCTTTTGGTATTCCTAGGAATTTAGGGGTTTAATTTTTGGGGGAAAAAACCCCCGGGGGGGGTTTTTTCAAATGAACAACCATTTCCCGGGGGGGTTATTTTGGTTATTCCTAAGGGGAATGCAAATTTTAAGGGCCCAATTTATACAAAATAAAACCCCCTTTATTTGCCAGGGGGCCCCAATCAATGGCCCCCCCGATTTTGGGGCCTTTTTGGGCTTTCAGCGTTTAACCTTTAAGGGTTTACCTTTTTTACGTTGGAAACCCTTTTAAAACCCAAGACCCCAAACCCCACTTCCTTTTTCCCCCGAGGTCCGGATTTCTTAGTCAAAACTATGAGATGTGCCATTTGTTGTTGTGATGACCTTTCTATACACAAAATTTCATTAAAACCCACCAATATATAAAAAAATAACGGTTTAACGGTTATATAACCTATGTACACTTTTGAAACCGGTATTTTAGTCCTCACTGGGCTAAAGCCTGTGTACATATCAAATTTCATCCAAATTGGACAATATGTCAAGAATAACGGTTTTTGACGGTCAAATTTTGGAACACTATATAGAAGTGCCATTTGTGTGTGATAACCTTTCTATATACCAAATTGCATTAAAATCACCTATATATAAGAAATAACGGCAGAATAACGGCTTTTAACGGTTGGTTAATCCATTTTCAGCATTACATCACTTACATATGGACAGAGGATCCGATTTGTCACAAGATCATCCAAACCGCTTATAAATTGGCCAAGTACTTTCTGAGATATTCCATAAAGAAGAAAAACCGTTATAGGCCGTTTCAACCGTTAGTAACGGCTATAACGGCAAACTTAAACATCAGGCATCATCTGTGACCCATAATGAACATACCTGCTAATTTTCATAAAGGTCGGCCAAGTACTTTCTGAGATATTCCATAAGGAAGAAACAGCGTTACAGGCCGTTACAACGTTAGTAACGGTTATAACGGTAAACTAAAACATCGGGCATTATTCGTGACCCATAATGAACATACCTACCTATTTTCAGAAAGATCGGCCAAGTACTTTCTGAGATATTCCATAAAGAAGAAAAAGCGTTACAGGCCATTACAGCCGTTAGTAACGGCTGTAACGGTAAGCAAAAACGTCGGGCATCATCCTTGACCCATAATGAACATACCTAAAAATTTTCAGAAAGATCGACCCAGTAGTTTTGTCTGGAGCGAGTGGAACACAGTTTGACCACGGACACACAGACAGACAGACAGACACACAGACAGCATTTCTTCGTTCCCATTCTAAAGTACTCCCTGTTTTTAAGAACTGCGAGTACAAAAAAACGATCTCTGAAAACAAGGCCTTCATGGCGAGCGAATCGTGGGAAACCCCAATTCTGAGGCTGGCGTCTCCTTACTGAGACTAAATTTATGGAAGCGAACGAGAACTATGTTTCATTTCATTTCATACTGTTTTCGTTGGAAAAATCGAAAATTTGACGCTGCGAACTCTTTGTGTACAGACCTTTGGCCTCAATAAATGGCGAAGCGTTAAACGCGCGTCAAGCGTTCTCTCTCTCTCTTTTCTCTCTCTCTCTCTCTCTCTCTAGGGCTTTGTTGCCAATGACGGTAACATATCAGTGTCCTCTCTCTCTATCTCTCTGCATGACGGTAACATATCAGTGTTCTCTCTCTCTATCTCTCTGCCCCCTCCCCTCCCACTGCCCCTCTCTCCCTATTTTGCCCACAGGCTGTGTGTGTGTGTGTGTGTGTGTGTGTGTGTTGTGTGTGTGTGTGTGTGTGTGTGTGTGTGTGTGTAACTAAGTGTCTGTGGTGCGTATGAGTTTGGAATTTGTGCATGGAAAGTTCCAGTCATTGTGTTGTGAGTTATTATTACTCATTGTTCCTTTTTCCATTGATTGAGTGAGTCGCTGCTTATTTCAATGCCTGTCACAATTCCAGCTAAAAAGAAAAGAGTCCCTAATGGGAGAATTTGAAAAAACAAAAAAACTTACTCAGGGCAATAATTTTTGCGTATATGCACCTGCTTAAGACATGTTGCTGCGATTGATTATCTTATGTGCTAATATTATATTTCTAAAGTTTAAGGGTTTTTTTTTATAGCTGTCAGACACACATATAAATACTCGCTGTTTAGTTTTATTTTCATGGCCACAATTTACAAATTGAACTTGATATGACACAGGGATATATATGTAAAACAATATTTGTGAAGAATATATAGTGGCTAGTATTGGCAATACATTCAAGTTTATTGTCAAATTTACCCCCACCCATCCAGATTTCCCCCTCCCCCTTTCCCCCAGATAGATGTCAATTTGATAACAATGCGAAGGTTCTGAACTGGGCTTTTGTTTCTCTGAAGTTCGCTTTCTTGGCTGCAAATGTTGCACTTCAACTTACTGATCATGAATGAAACCGGTGGTGGTGTTTGTTTGTTGGTGTGTTTTTGTAATTGCTTCCTCCACACCCCAAAAGGGGCAAATGAAAGTCAACTTCACGAGTCATGAATCTTCGGATGAGCGGAAGGCCATGTTGTTGTATATGATTCAGGTACGGACACTGATTTCGGTAAGAGAAGTTGTTTGTTTGTTTGCTTGTTTGTTTGTTTTTTTCTACTACAGTACAGTAGACTATGCAATGGCAGTCAGCAGCACCCATTCATGTAGCCCATGTTTGCTGCAATGGGGAGGAAGAAAACGTCTTGTCCAAACTGATTCCTGCTCCAGTCCTGAAGGAACAGTACGTGGAAACAAAGGATTGAGCCATCTCAGTTCACGTTGGTTGTCGCCCACCCGACAACCGGGCGCCACATCAAAGGCCGCAGGCAATTAAGTTAAAAAACAGAAGTGGCTACAAACAAACTACCGAGACTATAACTCAAACCGAGTCAAACCACGAAATGTAAGGACGGGTATACAACACAAATGTGATCACCAGCCGAGTGCAAGTCAGGTTAAATGATCTGTGTGTTGCGGGGGAGGGGGGGGGGGGGGGGGGGGGGGGGGGGGGGTCACTTGGGCACACTTGGGCAATAGACTTCTTCTCCTCATTCTTCTTTTTCTGCTTCTTCTTCAGCTTCTTCTTCTTCTTGAGCAGTACACTTCTTCTTCTTCTGCGTTTTTTCTTTCTTTCTTTCTTTCTTCTTCTTGGGTAATACACTTCTTCTTCTCCGTTTTCTTCTTTCTTCCTCCTCCTCCTCCTCCTCCTCCTCCTCCTCCTCCTCCTCCTCCTCCTCCTCCTCCTCCTCCTCCTCCTCCGTGTGTAAGTGGTGTGTGTGTGTGGGGGGGGGGGGGGGGGTCACTTGGACAATACACTTCTCCTCCTCCTTCTTCTTTCCTTCTGCTTCCTCTCCCCCTAACTCCACGGGGTGGGGCTGTGTGGGTGGGTGTCACTGGGGGTGGGGCTGTGTTGGTGGGTGTCACTGGGGGTGGGGCTGTGTGGGTGGGTGTCACTATGAGGGTGGGGCTGTATGGGTGGGTGTCACTGGGGGTGGGTCTGTGTGGGTGGGTGTCACTGTGGGTGGGGATGTGTGGGTGGGTGTCACTATGGGAGTGGGGCTGTATGGGTGGGTGTCGCTATGGGAGTGGGGCTGTGTTGGTGGGTGTCACTATGGAGATGGGGCTGTGTGGGGGTGTCACTATGGGGTGGGGATGTGTGGGTGGGTGTCACTATGGGGGTGGGGCTGTGTGGGTGGGTGTCACTATGGGAGTGGGGCTGTATGGGTGGGTGTCGCTATGGGGGTGGGGCTGTGTTGGTGGGTGTCACTATTGAGATGGGGCTGTGTGGGTGGTGTCACTATGGGGTGGGGATGGGTGGGTGGGTGTCACTATGAGGGTGGGGCTGTATGGGTGGGTGTCACTATGAGGGTGGGGCTGTGTGGGTGGGTGTCACTATAGGGGTGGGGCTGTGTGGGTGGGTGTCACTATGGGGGTGGGACGTGTGGGTGGGTGTCACTATGGGGGTGGGGCTGTGTGGGTGGGTGTCGCTATGGGGGTGGGGCTGTGTTGGTGGGTGTCACTGGGGGTGGGGCTGTATGGTGGGCGTCGCTATGGGGGTGGTGCTGTGTGGGTGGGTGTCACTATGGGGGTACCCCCAGGGGCTGTGTGGGTGGGTGTCACTATGGGAGTGGGGCTGTGTGGGTGGGTGTCGCTATGGGGGTGGGGCTGTATGGGTGGGTGTCGCTATGGGGGTGGGGCTGTGTGGGAGGGTGTCACTATGGGGGTGGGGCTGTGTGGGTGGGTGTCACTATGGGGGTGGAGCTGTGTTGGTGGGTGTCACTATGGGGTGGGGCTGTGTGGGTGGGTGTCACTATGGGGGTGGGGCTGTGTGGGTGGGTGTCGCTATGGGGGTGGGGCTGTGTTGGTGGGTGTCACTGGGGTGGGGCTGTGTGGGTGGGTGTCACTATGGGGGTGGGGCTGTGGGTGGTGGTGTCACTGTGGGGGTGGGGGCTGTGTGGGTGGGTGTCACTGGGGGTGGGGCTGTGTTGGTGGGTGTCACTGGGGTGGGGCTGTGTGGGTGGGTGTCACTGTGGGGGTGGGGCTGTATGGGTGAGTCTCACTGTGGGGGGGGGTCACTGGGGGTGCGTCTGTGGGTGTCACTGGGGGTGAGGCATGTGTGGGTGGGTGTCACTGGGGGTGGGGCTGTGTTGGTGGGTTCACTGGGGGTGAGGCTGTGTGGGTGGGTGTCACTGGGGGTGGGGCTGTATGGGTGGGTGTCACTGGGGGTGGGGCTGTGTGGGTGGGTGTCACTGTGGGGGTGGGGCTGTATGGGTGAGTGTCACTGTGGGGGGGGGGGGGGTCACTGGGGGTGCGTCTGTGGGTGTCACTGGGGTGGGGCTGTGTGGGTGGGTGTCACTGTGAAGGTGTTGCTGTGTGGGTGGGTGGAACTATGGGGTGGTGCTGTGTTGGTGGGTGTCAATGGGGGTGGAACTATGGGGGTGGGTGTCACTATGGGGATTGAACTGTGTGGGTGCGTGTCACTATGGGCATGGGGCTGTGTTGGTGGGTGTCACTATGGGGATTGAACTGTGTGGGTGGGTGTCACTGTGAGGGTGGGGCTGTGTGGGTGGGTGGAACTATGGGGGTGGTGCTGTGTGGGTGGGTGTCAATGGGGGTGGAACTGTGTGGTTTGGTGTCACTATGGGGATTGAACTGTGTGGGTGGGTGTCACTATGGGGATGGGGCTGTGTGGGTGGGTGTCACTATGGGGATGGGGATGTGTGGATGGGTGTCACTATGGGGGCGGGGCTGTGTGGGTGGGTGTCACTATGGGGATGGGGCTGTGTGGATGGGTGTCACTATGGGGATGGGGCTGTGTGGGTGGGTGTCACTATGGGGATGGGGCTGTGTGGGTGGGTGTCACTTGGGGTGGGGCTGTATGGGTGGGTGTCACTGTGGGGGTGGGGATGTGCGGGTGGGTGTCACTATGGGGGTGGGGCATTGTGGATGGGTGTCACTATGGGGGCGGGGATGGTGTGGGTGGGTGTCACTATGGGGATGGGGCTGTGTGGGTGGGTGTCACTATGGGGATGGGGCTGTGTGGGGGGGTTTCACTATGGGGATGGGGATGTGTGGAGGGGTTTGTCACTTTGGGGGGGGGGCTGTGGGGGGGGGTTTTTCCCTATGGGGAGGGGGCTGTTGGGTGGGTGTCACTTGGGGTAAAGGTTTGTGGGGGGTCACTTGGGGGTGGGGTTGCGGGTGGGGTCATTGGGAGGGGTGTGTGGGGGGGTTGTCATAGGGGGGGGGGGTGTGTGGGTGGGTGCCCACTATGGGGAGGGGCTGTGTGGTGGGTGTCACTATGGGGGGTAGGGGTGTGGGTGTCACTATGGGGTGTGGGGCTGTGTGGGGGGGGTGTTCACTATGCGGGGTGGGGGCTGTGGGTGGGTTCACTGGGGCACCCACTGAAGAACAATGTCCCTTGTTCCCCAGTTCAGGGATGATGGTCAGGGGGGGGTTTTCTCTGTGTCCACTAGCATTGAAAAATGGTGAACTAGCAAGAATTCCCGATGGTTGGGAAGGGGGTCGGTTTCAAATACAAACATTCACGAGCACAAAGCAGACTCGTTTTAAAGCGGGTCAGACAGTTTACCAAAAAAAAAAAAAGAAACAAAAAGAAGAAAAAAAATGCTCTAAAGAGTGCGTGTGCATTCATTGTATTAAAAACTTTCCTTTTAAAGTTTTGGAATCTAAATCCCCCCCTTTTTCACCTGCCACATCCAAATTCCCTATGGCACCCTGATGTAAAACCCGAAATGGTGGGTATTAGCCAAAAAAAAAAAAATCTTTGCTTTTCGCCTCAGCGAGCGGAAAAGGAAGCAGCAGAAACGATGCAAAACGGGCAGAAAACACGGGAGAATTTGGAAAGTACTCCAAGGGAAGCAATCGGAAATTACAAAAATATAGTTGCCTCCCTTAGACGTTTCCGCTTTCCTGCGCTCCCATTAATTTCCCCGCAGCGAAGTGACGGCAGGATTAACCGTGCCGTGCTCCAACAGGATCAGGGAGGGATGTGTCTTTTGCTTTCCTGTATTGTGCTGTTCATGGCCGATCAGTGATGCATGTTCTATGGGTCCCTGTGCGTATGCACGTGTATCTCCCAGATCAGTGATATTTGGGTCTTGAGGTTTCCATGTATCTGTTACGTGTTCTTCCAGATCAGTTTATATGCGTCTTTGGACCCCTGTTCTATGTAGTGTCATTTGCCAGATCAGATATCTGTGTTTTTATAGTCCCTGTTTTGTGCACGTGGCGCCAGCCAGAACGTAATGTAGTGTTTCTAGATTTGTATCTTTTCGGGGTCCCACGCAAGTAGTGATGTATTCTTTTTTGGAGATCCCTGGAATGGGGTTTTTTTCAAAAGCCGATCATGATATAATGGTCTTCATAGTCACTCAACTGTGATGTGTCATTTGCAAATGGGTAAATTTGTGTCCTATAGATTCTGTCCTGTGCATATGTTCCGGCGATGGTTATAAACGGTTTCTATGTCCTTGTATTATGCAGGGTCATCAAGCAGATTACCCTTTGGAGTAAAGTGTTTTATCTCTGTGTCTCGGGCGTGTATTTCGTTCGGTGACCTTGTGTTTGTGTTGTTTGGACCCCCAGAAAAATTGTATTGTGTGTTCTGCCCATTGTTGATGTACTTTGTTAAATAAATCTGCTGATTTGTTAAAAATTTGTGACGTTGAAGAGTGAATGTAAACATGCGCGTTATATTTGCGCGTTCAATTTTTTTGCGTTCGTAAATGTGTTGTCTTGTGCTACTATGTTTTTATAGTCCTTGCATGGTATGAGTAAAATGTTTGGGTTTATTTAAAAAAGCGACGAAGGGAGGAAACCCTGCTCCGTTTGATGCGTTTTCCGACAGAATCACTTCCCTGGCCATTTTTAAACCCCCCCCCCCCCCCCCCCCCCTTCCCCACCCCCCCAAAACGCACACACACACACCACAAACCACACCACACACAATATCTTTCCTTGGTTTTGGGCGTGGGTTTGTGTTTTTCTGCGTTCAATAAGTTTTTTTTTTTAAAAAATTGTCATATGTTGTCTTTTTTATGAATTGTTTTGTTAGGATGAAGGTTGAATTTGGTCAGCACGTTGCTGATGGATTGTGTCTGTTCAGATTTGTCCCCCCATGAGGGACAGTGCAAACTACTTGGTTTGGTGGGGGTTAATCTGATGATCTGCATCTGCCTTTGGATTTCTTTTCACAGGTGGTAAAGCTGGTATGTACCAATTGTCCATGAAGACCAACACTGTTTTGTCTAAAATTTTGGGACTCAATGTTAGTGTAAAAGAGTGCTTTTTCCCACAGTGTTGCAGGAATGACAAATTAAATTGTTTTTTTGTTCGATGTGATTCCGAAGTGCGGAAAGAGTGTTCGAATGACGTTGGAGAACATTAGCTTTTTAAAGACCTGGTAGTTCTGTATTTTTTTTTCCCTTATTTTGAATTGTTTTAAATTTTAACAGGGAAAACATATGACGAGATGCTTTTTGATAAAAAATTTTTGTTTTGGGGGGAGAAGTCACTAAAAAAGGGATGAAGGCGTATATGTCAAGTAACACCCACACAACACACACACCACACACACACACACACACCACACACACACCCACTTTAAAAAGTTGTGTTTTTTTTGTTTTGTTTCGCTGTGATGCTTTCTTTTATTTGAAGAAAAAAGTTTGCACTCTTTGGGAAAAGAAATTGATTTGCTGGGTCATTTAGATCGATTTTGCAAATGAGGTCACACGTAAAAATGATATTCGGTCGGCAGCAGGGGTTCAAAGCCCAATGGCAAAAAGGAGGAGAGTGGGGGTGGATCGTGAGACGTCTGGCCTTGTGCATGCTTAAACCCTCTGATGCCCAGTTCATCTTTCCTGTCCAGTCGTGGTCTTTTTTAAACTTCAGGGGGGAAAGGGTGCGGTTCGCATGCCCTGAAGTGACTTCCATGAAGGTGTGGCATTTCATTGCGGGAAGGTCGACCCAGTTAAGGCTTTTGATATGGTTCATGCTGCGATTTGACACTTTTGTCTTTGCCTTTGCTAGCTCTCGAAAAAAGGGGTTGTGAGGGGCAAATTTAGAATACTGACAGTTTAAAAGTAAAGATTCATTCACTGTTTTATAACATATTTTATAAACATATGTTGTGGTTTTTTTATATAAAAATGAAAAAAACTTTGTAATTGTACAAGTTTAAGGGGAAATTAAACTTTCGAAAGTGATAGTATCGTTGCGTTTTCTTGGGTGAAGAGTGAGGGGGTTATTTAGTAGCGTGAAAAGGGACTTATTTTGTTGTACGATGTAAATTTTTCAAAAAAAGAAAATAAAGGAGAGCAGTCCTGACAAATATCTGTAAAAATTAAAAACCCAAAAGGACGGACAAGCAGTCATTTAGATCAGTGACCGTTTGTTGTCATTTGCTTTCTTTGTTTGCATGCTATTTGTCGATTGGGGAAGACCAATAAATTGATTGGGTTTGGATTGTCTTCTCGAAAGTGCTGTTTGCCCTTCATTTTCGATTGGGAAGTTTTTGTCCTGTCGGAAAAAGTTCAAACTGCAAAAAACGGTTGTGTCTAGTTTGTAGTGAAAGTGTGCGCACGGCAAAAACCGCTCGTTAGCTTTGAGCACACACGTGTGTCGCATAACTCGTAATTGCGTTTTTCTTTTTTTTTTTCTTTTTTTTTTTTTTGTGGACGCAGGTGAACTCTGTGCCCCTTCCCGTGTAAAATAAAAGTTTAATCCAATCTACGAAAAAAGGGAGACGAGTTTTGTGGTATGCCCTTTTTTACCCCGCTTTAAAGGTCCCCTACTCCAATTATGGAAGGTGCATGCTAGGTAATGTGTTTCATCCCCGGGCCCCAAACTAGCCTTCTTTTCCCAAAAAAGTTGGTAATGGCTTTTCGTGTGTGCATATTTGCGTGAGTTCACACACAGAGCTCGGTTTTAGTTCATTTGAAGACTGTAGGGGAAATGGAGTCAGAACCAATGTTAATGCGGGGAAAAAAATCCCGCTGTATGAATGGCCAGGGGTGCCCCGCACCCCGGTCCCCAAAGATCGAGCCCGGCGTTCTACCTCTGGTCACCCCGGCTCCTAATGGCGAGTAGTTCGGAATCAGTATGACATTTTAAAGTTTATTTAACTTCTGTTCCATGACAGCCAGTCCCCTTTAAAGTTCGATACTAGGATCACAAAAGGTCTAACGTATCTCTCCTGCATCATAAGGCAACAACAAAAAACTCGATCACAAAGACATGCCGAAAAGTTTTTATTAGTCGATCGACCATTTTTGTATGCGGGTTGAACTTCCCAACACCGAACGAGAAATCCTCAAAAATTTAATGCATGTTAGAAATGCAGTTTTTTAGGCTTGCTGAAAACCCTGCAAAACGTGAAATGTCAAAACAAGACCCACCCCCCAAGAACGGGTGTTAAAATTTTCGGCGTTGTTAAAAAATCGAATTACGGATTGAAAATTTACCCAAAACTATACTCTGTAAAAAGGGGGTTAAATTTCCAAAAACCCTTAGTTAATTTGTTATGCATTTTTTGAAATGAACAAAATGAAAATATTAATGAAAAAGACAGCAGATTTTTACGCCCATTTAATCCGCAGGGCCCGTGAAAAAGAAAAGTTTTTTTCAGTTCTTTTCCCCGGAAAACATTTTGCGGGGTGTCGTTCCCAAAGTCAGTCTGCACACAACCACACACCCACACACACCAACAAGGGGGCTTTTTTAAAAAGGGGGATGGGAATCTTTATTCAAAGAATTCTTTTTCCTTTTGGGGGTTTCACTTCCCCTAAAAAATTCAATCGTTGGTTGTCACGTAAAAGGGTCTGATCCATCTCTATAAAAATCTGATTTTAGCACTGACCGAGAGGAAATCCTTCTTTTTGTTGGTATTTTGAAGCTGCTTTGTTTAAAATTTTTTCGGGGAAACCTTTTTTCAGAAAAAATTTGTTTGCCCCCTGTTGAATTATGGTTTTTATTGTTATTTTTTTGTACTTTCTGCCCTTTAATCACCGGTTTTGGAATGGGGCTGACGTTCATTACACAGACGTTGTCGTTTAAAGTTTGAAAGGAAAGTGCTCACATTTGAACGTGTTTTTTTTTTAATTTGGGGAGGTGAAAGAAAAAAGGGAAAGTTGGAGGTGTGTCAAGAAAGAATGGAAGGGGGGGTGGAGGTAGAGGGTAAAAAATGAACGTTTTTTAAAACCATCAAAATATAATTAGAAATTTCATTGTGTGCTGTGTATGGGAAATTCGTTAATTCAATAACTGATAAGAAGGGAAAAATTTGTTAATTCAATAACGATAAGAATTTTACAAAATAAATCCCTTTAAAATTTTAATGTCTGAAAAAAGGAAACCCCTACTAAAAAAATGGCTACATCGACTTGCAGCAAAAAAAGCTTGCATTCAAACAATTACCCCCTAAGAATTTTGTGCTTTTGAAAATTCGCTTGTCTAGGTCAGCGTCGGGATAGTTCTTTCAGAGATTTAAAATTTTTTAGCTGAGCCCGCTTTGAAAAAAGTATCTAAAGGAGCCTTATTTCTTATTTTTGTATTACAATGGGCAGTTGGCTATCAGCTTGAAATAGGTCAAAGGGAACAAAAACTATGTCTGAGATAGTCCTTTGACGTTTTTTTAAAGTTTAGTTTCTGTGCCTCATTTAAACAAAATTCTCTTAATTAGGCTGCCTTTGTCACTTCTTTCCCGTCCTGTTTTTGTGATCATTCAAAAAAAAGCCGCTGGTTCTTGTATCACAAATTGTCCCTACTAAAGGCACAAAAAATGATTTGTGTTGTTCATGTAGGGGAGTGAAACACAATGGGCTATTTCAAAAAATAATCTCTCTCTCTCTTTTCTCTTCCTCTTCTCTCCTTCTCTCTCTCTCTCTCTCCCCCTCTCCTCTCTTCTCTCGCCTTTTTGGGTGTTTAAAAAAAAAAATAAAAAATAGAAAAATCATTTACTGATTTTTGTTGGCCAAAAAAAAAGTAACTAAATGCAGATCGCCCGCTCACTTGTTAAGTCCTTTCTTACACCTGTTTCTCCCCCCCCCTTTCTCTCTCACACTCTCTCTCTCTCTTCATTCTCTCTCTCTTCTCTTCTTCTTCTTCCCTCTCTCTCTCTCTCTCTCCCTCTCTCTTCTCTCTCCTTCTCTCTTCCCCTCTCTCCTCTCTGTGGGTATTCTTAAAAAAAAAAAAATCATATTATGATTGTTTTTTGGGCCAAAAGAACAAGTAATTAAAAGCAGGTCACCCGGTCATTTGTTGAAAACCGGACAAAGACCTTTCCTCCCTTTTCATCTTCTTGTCTAGGCACTTGACCCGCCTTTCTGATTGGTGTTGCGTGCAGGTGGTCACGTGCGGCGACTGTCATGGAGCTGGGCCCAAAACAGCCCTTCAGTTCTCTCCCTTCATTTTTGTCTGCCTTATGATTGGGCCGATTCCACCGTTGACATCTCTAAATCGCTCACCCCTGAAGATGTTTCAAAAATTTTCCCTTTTACTAAATCCCCCGCTACTAATTTGGCAAAGTGGTGCGGGAAAGTGATCCCCGGGAAAGGCGGAGAAGGTGATGCAATACATCACTTTCTCAACCATTTTTACATCGTCATCCCGTTACTTTCTGTCCAGAGACAGCCGTTTTTATGACGCCTCCATTCCACCAGAACACTCCATTGCGGCACCCGGCGCACTTCCCTGGCCCCGCCCTTCTTTAATCCTGCGACACCGTGCAGCACTGTCCCCGCCCTTCTATCACATCCTGCAGCACCCCCGTGCAGGCCTGTCCCTGCCCCTTTACAACCGCGACACCCGGAGACTGTCCCCGCCCTTCTCACCATCCCGCAGACACCCAGTGCAGCTCTGTCCCCGCCCTTCCACACCCTGCGACCCAGTGCAGCACTGTCCCTGCCCTTCTATCACATCCTGCGCACCGTGCAGCATGTCCCTGGTCCCCGCCCCTTTTTCCCCTCCTGCGACACCCCGGCAGCACTGTCCCCGCCCTTCATAATCCTGCAGACACCCAAAGCGCACTGTCCCCGCCCCTTTTCAACCCTGCAGCACCCAGTGCAGCACTGTCCCTGCCCTTCTCACTCCTGCAGACACCCCGTGTAGCATGTCCCCGCCCCTTTTCACACTCTGCAGAACCAGTGCCCTGTCCCCGCCCCTTTTCAACATCCTGCAGCACCGGCAACATGTCCCTGCCCCTTTTCAAAAGACTACATGTGGGTCTCTTTTCCAAGGCTGAATATTGTCATCTAGAAAAAAAAGGGTTTTACCCCCAAGGACCCCTACTTTTTCATTGAAAAAAAAGGGTTTTTGTTACGCCAAGGACACTCCCCTTTTGTCATCTAGAACGAAAAGGGTTAGTTTCCGCCCAAGGACCCTACTATTGTCATTAAACAGTCCAAGC
>CM031625.1:40480074-40484674 GCA_018398815.1 Conus ventricosus
AAAAAAGGGTTTTCGTTAGTTCACAATCAAAAATCAATGTTAAACTAAAAGATCCCACGACATCGCATTAAACCCGTCTGGCAATACTTGGTTCGTGGGGAAAAAATTTAAAGTCTAAAAGCCCGGTAAAAAAACTGGTCGGCAAATTTGACAAAAAGGGTTTAAAGAGTTGCGGGACGGGGTTTTTGATGGGGAAACTGAAAATTTTGGAAAATTCCCAGAAATCCTCTCGATTATAGGGATTAATTTCCTTGTATGAAAAAGGAAACAATCAACTTAAATTACAAAAAAAAAACCCAAAAAATATTTTTTGGGCCCCCCTTTTTGTGACCCCAAATTCTGTTGTAAAAAAAAAACCCAAAAAGGAAAGGGGGTGCGATGGAACCCAAGAAAAAAAACAACATTAGTACCTTTCATGTAAAAACCGGGTTGAAAACTGTACTTGTCTCAAATAAAAATTTCCCTCTCTTTGTGATTTTAAAAAAACCCATAAAAACCTTTTTAATATAAATGTGAATAAACAAAAAACGGGATATTAAATTTGGAGACGGGAAAAGGAAATTAAATAATTTAATCCCATAGGACGGGAAAACTAGTTCGGGCTGTAAATATGGAAGGGACCCTTCCCAAAATTTAATTGTTTTTTCCCACCCTTTGAAATCTGGAATTAAAAGCCAGATCCGCATACCATCTTTCAAAAAATGACCCGTCAGTGAATATTTCAAATAGTTAGTAAACTTTTCTTCCATGTAAATTTGGGACGGGATGGGGAACACTTGGGGCCAAAAATGCTTTTTTAGCAGGAAAAATGTTAACGGTTTCTTCGTTAGTTCCCAAGGGGGGGACCGGCGGAACCCGTAGCGAAGGGGTACCTGTATGGGTCAATCTTTGATTTAATTAAAACGTCTTTTAAAATAAGAAAAAGAAGGGTCTCTAAATTTGAATTTTTCTGTGCAAAAAGCCAAAAACATTTTTCGGAAACGGTTTTATTTAATCTTCAAGGGGGCGTACCGCAAAACCTCTCATCATATTTTACCGAATTATTTTTCCCTTTTTTCATCAAGTGGGGAAAAGGCCCGTATTTTTAAGTTCAGAAGGGGCTTTTGTGTGCACAGGTTTCACCCGGGCCCAAAATTTAAAGCTTTACTGTCATTTTTGAAGTTTTTTTAAAAGCGAACGCGAAGCAGAAAAAAAAATACTTCCTGTCCCTAAGGGCAATTTTTGATCGTACAAAAATGGTTGCTAAATGCCCAAAAAAACTTTAGGATCCTTTTTCCCCCTGGAGGAAAAGACTGACTTTTTTGGGAAAAATTTAAAAATTTTTAAAAATTTAGAACAATTGAGTTTAATTGTTTTTTCCAGTTTAGTTTTGGGTGTAAGTAGGGAAAACCTTTAAAAAAATTTTTCTTCAAATTTTAAAAAATTTTCCCCTCCCCCAGAAAAGAAAAAATTGGCAGGTTACTTGGGGGGATATCCCTTGTTAAAAGAACCAAATGTGTCTTTTCAAAAAGAAAAAGGGAAAAAATTTTAATGATATAACCCCCCCCCCCCCCCCCCCCCCCCCCCCAAATTTTAATTTTTCAGCCCCGTGCTGAAGAGCTTTGAATATAATTTATGTGGGCGTAAAATTTTTTCTTTTCCAAAAAAAACTTTTAAAATATTGGGAAGTCATCAGCATATTGAGTACCTTGGTATATGTGAAAAACATGATATAAAGTCATATAGCATTCATTGGGAAAAAACAAAGGGGGGGATTATAGAACCTTTTGGAAAATTTCCCCTATTTAAGTTTTGAGGTGTTTTTAAAATACACCAACCCTTTTGGGCATTTTGTTTTCTCCCACTTTTAAAAAAGATTTCCAAAAATTTTTAGCGTTTACCAGAAAGACCAATTTGTTTTTTAAATTTTTATAATTAAACGGCTTTGCCACATTTATGTAAGCTTTAGTTTAAAATCAAAAAAGGAAGGGAAGGACACTTTTTACGTTTAAACAAATGTTTCCCTTTAATTTTAGTAGTTAGTTTGTTTTCAGGTGAACAATTTACTTCGTCCCCTTTTTTAAATCCAGATTTATGTGAAAAAAATAATTTTTTTTTATCACGTAATAGGCATTCTAAAATTTATTATTTTTTTCATGATTTTCCAGTAAAGAGAGGACTGAAAGGGTCTATAGCTTTGGGGTCTCAGACCGAAGGGTTCCCTGCTTTTGGGAAAAGGAGTCCCCTAGAAGTCTTCCTAAATCGGGAATTTGTCCCCATTCCCAAAAATTTGTTAAAAAATTTATGTCAATGAAATTTTCCCCCCTTTTGGTAAATGGTTTTAACTCGTGGGAAGAAATCCCCTCCAACCCCAACCCAAACCCCCCTTTTTATTTCCCCAAAAGACGGACAGCATCTTTTACTTCCCGTAAAGATATGATTTTTTTATTTTACTGTTGTTGTTTGGTACAGGATCTCTATGTTTTCAGTTATTTTTTTTTTTTTCAATCCCAAAAAACTTTTGCTATTAGGAAAATTCCCTAAACATGTTTTAACGTACATAGATTTCAAATTCCTCACCTTTTTTTGGGGGATAGAAAAATTTTTTACTTATTTTTTGATTGGGGAAAATTTGGGGTTTTTTGCCGGATTCTTTTTTTTATTATCCCCCCAAAACCCTTTTTTAAGTCTTTACAGTCAGATACTTCCCTTTGACAGAATGTGACCAGTACTGCCTTTTTTTCTTGCGCTGTTTAATCCCTTTTTTGCTTTTATTTTTGTACCCATTTTTTTATGGTGCATCTTTTATCCTTTCCCCCAGGAACCCTTTTTTTAAATTTTAGCCAATTAAGATAAGTAAAGTTTTTGCTTTAAAAGCCTTCGAAGCCTGATTTCACCCGAATTCCCCCAGATGTTTAACCCCTTTTTTGGGCCCTTTTTTTGGGAAAAGCTAAAGCAGCAGCTCAAGGAAAATGGGTTTTTTGAAATTTTTCAAAAAAATGTTAAATCCTCACAAATAATTCAATTCAGTTTCTAGTGAGAAATTTTTAAAAGTTTCCCCAAAAGCCTTTAAAGTAATTAAATTTGGGGATAAATCTACACCATAATTCGTCCAAGGATTCTTTAAAAAATAAAAAATTGGCACATGGTCCTTTCCTAGTGGGTTTATTGGCTGTATCCCCCTTTTTCTGTTTAAAGGGTAAAAAAGGGGGAAAAAAAAGGGAAGACAGCGCCGAATTTCTCTAAGATGAGCTTTGTCTGGGATGGGTAGTTTCCCGTCGTTTAAGCCCAAATAAAAATGAATCCACGACAGTTTTCCCGAAAAAACGGGTGAGAAACTATTTTTAAAACCCGTATCCCAGAAAGGAGCATGGGGAATTTAAATCGCCACCAAAGAAACCCCCTTTTCTTTTTGAACGTTTGAGAAAGTAACCCCAAAAAAATATTTTGCCCAAACAGGGCCCTTGGGTAATAAACTGTTTAAAAAATGTTTTAAAATTTTATTGTCTGAAAAATTTCAGTTTTATAAAGGATGCCGACAATTAAAAGTACCCTTTTTTAAAAGGGAAAAAGGATTTAAAGTATGTGTAATCTAGACCCCATTGTACAAAATAGTTTTACTCCTTTTTTCAGATTCTTTGCATATATGATAAACCGGGGGGGTAGTAAAACCCTTTTTACTTGGCAATTTGTTGAGGACATTTGGGACTGAAAGGGGAAGGGACATGATGAAATTTTACGGAAAGTGGGTACACAAAAATTTTCAATAATTTGTTGACAAAGGGAAAGTGGTTTCCCTTGTAGAACCGCAAAATTTTACATGTGTTGTTCTTTTTTTTCTGGTCATATGTTAAATTTAAATTTAAAAAAAAGGGGGGTAAGTATCATATGGTGACGCAGTTCCCAAAAGATCAAAAACTGCTAAAAAAGGGGTTTCCCCGGGGAAAAATGTGGGGCGGGGTGGGGGTGGGGGTGGGTGGGGGTGATGCTTTGGAGATTTTTTTTCCCCGGGGCTGGATCTGGATAGGTAACTGACTATCTTGAATCTTGTATGTAGATTTTGGGGGAAGGGCAGGCATCCCCCAAAGCCCCCCTAGGAAAAAAATTTTTCACAAATATGATGATGGGGGGCCATGCTGAACAAAAAAAAAACGCCCCAGGGAAAAAAAGGGAGATGGGTTTCCCCTGTGGTTTGTGTGTGGTTTTGTGTGGTGTGTGTGTGTTGTGTGTTTTTGTTTGTGTGTGAGAGGTGGTGTGTGTTTTTGTGTGTGTGTGGGTTTTCGTGTGTTGGGTTTTTGCTGTTTTTGTTTTTTTGGGTTTTTTTTAGTCTCTCCACCAAAATTTATATTTGACCAAAAATTAAACGGTTCCAGGGAAAAAGTTTAACAAGGGTCCAAAAGAATTAACCTATCACCCAAAGGGCCCCCAAAAAGAAAACCCCGTAATCAAGAAAAAAAAAAAACCCCATACAAATAGTTAATCTCACCACTGACTTTTTATTATAAAATATTTTCCATTTGGACTTTTAGTAAGTGCAAAAAGAAAAGATATGTTTCGTGTTGATAGGAAAAAAAATTTTGAATAGGTGCACAGATATTTTGGAATGTTTTTTTCATTAAGT
>CM031625.1:40485674-40488174 GCA_018398815.1 Conus ventricosus
CTAACACAGAGTTACAGTAGTCTACTCGGGACATTACCATGGCGGTGATGAGTCTGATTGTTGCCTGTGTGGAGAGGTAAGACCGGATAGAAGCAATACGTCGCAGTTCCAAGAAGCATGCACGACAAACATTCGATATTTGGTTCTGCATAGAGAGCGTTTGATCAATGCTGACACCTAAATATTTCACTGACTCTTTGAATGGTAAAACAACACCATCAATTTCTGCCGACTCAGCTTTAACCATCTTGACACGAGAGGAGGTACCAACAGCCATGATCTCGGTTTTGTCACTATTCAGCTTGAGTTTGTTGCTGGTCATCCAGACTTTTACGTCCCAGACTTTTACGTTTCAATTAGGCTGCACATTTGTCACTTCTTTCCTACCCTGTTTAAGTGATCATTCAAAAGAAAGCCAGCGTGGTTAGCTTCTATCACAAATTGTCCATACCTGAAAGGCACAAATAATGATTTGTGTTGTTCATGTATGGAGAGTGAACACAATGGGCTATTTCAAACAATAATCTCTCTCTCTGTCTCTCTGTCTCTCTCTCTCTCTCTCTCTCTCTCTCTCTCTCTCTCTCTCTCTCTCTCTCTCTCTCTCCTCTCTCTCTCTCGCTCTCTGGGTGTTCTAAAAATAAAATTAAAAAAATAGAAAAAATCACATTACTGATTGTTGTTGGCCAAAAAAAAAGATAACTAAATGCAGATCGCCAGCTCACTTGTTAAAGTCCTTTCTTACACCTGTTCTCGCCCCCCCCCCTCTCTCTCACTCTCTCTCTCTCTCTCATTATCTCTCTCTCTATCTCTCTCTCTCTCCCTCTCTCTCTCTCTCTCTCTCTCTCTCTGTCTCTCTCTCTCTCTGTGGGTATTCTTAAAACAAAACAAAAATCATATTACTGATTGTTGTTGGCCAGAGAACAAGATAATTAAATGCAGGTCACCAGGTCATTTGTTGAAAACCGGACAAAGTCCTTTCCTACACCTTTTCTATCTTCTCTAGTCAAGTACATCTTGACCTGCACTGTTCTGATCTGGTGTCCGCGTGCAGTGCTGGTCACGTGCCGGCAGACTGTCATGGAGCTGGACCCAAGCCAGCCTTCCAGTATCTCTCCCTTCATTTCTGTCCTGCCCTATATCGATTGGGCCGATTCCACACGTTGACATCTTTAAATCGCTCACTCTGCAAGATGTTGCAAATTGTCCTTTGACTAAATCCCTGCCACTAATTTGGCAAAGTGTGTGCGGGAAAGTGATCCTCGTGTGAAAATGTGCAGGAGAAGGTGATGCACATACATCACTTTCTCACACACATTTTCACACTCGCTCCATCCCGTTACTTTCTGTCCAGAGACAGCCGTTTATTATGACAGCCATACCATCTTCACCAGAACACTCCATCTGCAGGCACCCAGTGCAGCACTGTCCCTGCCCTTCTCTCACATCCTGCAGACACACAGTGCAGCACTGTCCCTGCCCTTCTCACACATCCTGCAGACACCCAGTGCAGCACTGTCCCTGGTCCCTGCCCTTCTATCACATCCTGCAGACACCCAGTGCAGCACTGTCCCTGCCCTTCTATCACATCCTGCAGACACCCAGTGCAGCACTGTCCCTGCCCTTCTATCACATCCTGCAGACACCCAGTGCAGCACTGTCCCTGCCCTTCTCACACATCCTGCAGACACCCAGTGCAGCTCTGTCCCTTCCCTTCGCACACATCCTGCAGACACCCAGTGCAGCACTGTCCCTGCCCTTCTCACACATCCTGCAGACACCCAGTGCAGCACTGTCCCTGCCCTTCTCACACATCCTGCAGACACCCAGTGCAGCACTGTCCCTGCCCTTCTCACACATCCTGCAGACACCCAGTGCAGCACTGTCCCTGCCCTTCTCACACATCCTGCAGACACCCAGTGCAGCACTGTCCCTGCCCTTCTCACACATCCTTGTCTACTTTACGTGGTGTCTCTTTTCCAAGGCATGAACTATTGTCATCTAGAAAGAAAAGGGTTAGTTACCGCCAAGGACACTCCTACTATTGTCATCTAGAAAGAAAAGGGTTAGTTACCGCCAAGGACACTCCTACTATTGTCATCTAGAAAGAAAAGGGTTAGTTACCGCCAAGGACACTCCTACTATTGTCATCTAAGCAGTCCAAGCGACTGTTTCACCCTTTCTTTCTTTCTTTCTTTATCTATCTATTAATTGGTGATTTCCTTTACAGCTTATTCAAGTGGTGCACATGTTAGTCTGCACTTACCATACCTTTAAGCCACTTGATTAACGATTATCTGAAACATAACATGAATATGATGAGTTTTATTCATTGTTAAATATATTTCCCTTTATAGCAAATATATATAGAGAAAAGCAAATAAAGTCATCCACCTATCCATCTCACCATCCATTCATCCGTCCACCCATCACACAATCAACCCACCCATACACAATGACGATTATCATGAAGGAAGTTATTCATTGGCGACTGAATGTGAGA
>CM031625.1:40493174-40503174 GCA_018398815.1 Conus ventricosus
GATCTAATGAAGTCAATGGCCTGGTTTGATAGCTTATAGTATGCAAGTTTTTTTATGAGAAGGGAATGGTTTATAACATCAAAGGCTTTAGCAAAGTCGACAAAAAGAATTCCAGTAAATACGTTATTATTTATATTTGATAGGCAATAATCAGTAAGTTGTATAAGCGACGTATGGCAGGAGTGATTTTCTCTAAAGCCTGACTGATTTTCATGAATCAAATCATAATGCTTAAAGTGAGAACATAATTGTCTTTGAATATGTCTTTCAAGTGGTTTTGACAAAATGGGTAATATTGAAATAGGTCTATAGTTGGACGGATTGGTGGAATCACCATTTTTGTACAAAGGTATGACTTTGGCTTGTTTAAATATACTCAGAGGCATAAAAAACGCGAAAACAAACTGTATAGAAATTTTGATGTAATTTGGCTACCGATTCCTTTGAACTGGTAATAGAAAGTGAGAAAAAGCAATCGAACACCGCAAAAGTGTCCTTTCAAAGTTCATTCTGGTAGAAAATAAGGTCACATGAACTTGACCTTGACCTGTGTTAACAGCAGAATGTCAGTATCTGGTGTGACCACCCCGAGCATTGATCACAGCTGTGCACCTGCGGTACATCGAGCGCACCAGAGTATTGGTCTGCCTCTGGGGGACTTGCCACCACACCTGGCCCACAGCAACAGCAAGCTGAGCTGCTGTCTGGGGTCTGGGGTTGAGCTGGTTCAACTGCCTCTGAAGGGCATCCCAGAAATGCTCTATTGGGTTAAGGTCGGGAGAACGGGCTGGGTGAGGCAGCAGATTGATGTTGTTCTGCCTCAGGAAGTTCTGCGTAGCACGGGCAGTGTGCGGCCTTGCGTTGTCCTGCTGAAACAGGTTCTGTGGATGCCACTGGAAATGCGGCAGGATGTGGGGCCTCAGAACTTGGTCGATGTAATGAACAGCAGTGACCCCGTTACCACGTCCTGGACCCACATTCTGGAAGATGACTGGCCCAATACGGCGATTTATGCCGATAGCCCCCCAGATCATGATGCTTTCACCACCCCATGGGTCCCTTTCGGTGATGTTGGCATCCGTGAAGCGTTCCCCGCTCTTCTCCAGATCCGGATGCGGCCATCGCCTGGGTCGACGCAGAACCGGCTTTCATCACTGAAGAGGACTCGGCCCCAGTCCCGATGGCGCCAATGCACGTGGATCTGTGCCCACTGCAGACGGTTCTGGCGATGCTGGAGTGTCAGGATAGGTCGCCGGGCTGGACGCCTGCATTGGAGACCAACTGTGTTCAGTCGGCGACGCACGGTCCTGTTGCTGATTGGCCTGCCATGGTTGCCGACGGTGTTCCTGGCTGTGTTGGCAGCGGTTTGGTAAGGCTCCCGTCGATGCTGACGAAGAAGATGGCGGTCTTGGGCTGCTGTGGTGACCCTCGGTCTGCCGCTCCTCGGTCTGTCATCAGTGGTGTTTCTTGCTTGAAAGCGGTCCAGAAGGCGATAGACGGTGGAAATGTGGACTCCGAATGCGATAGCGACCTGCCTCATTGGAACCCCGGCCTGCAGTTGCCCCATTGCTATGCAACGATCTTGACGAGAAAGTCTCGGCATTATGTTGGCGCCTCTGGAAGGGATGATTTGAACTTTTTGGGGTTTGGAAATTTATAGCCCCACAATGGGGGCCACATTGAGTTGCAATTCACATTGATGCACGTGGCGTAGGTAGTCCACATGGCAAATGCACTCCTCGTGCCAAAAACGCTGACCCGGCAACATTCACCCACTGTTACGAGGTTACAACCGGCCAAGACACCACGTACTGCTAATGTTGCACGTGCCAACGACATTGCTTACGTCCTGTTCACAATGTGAACAATCGTGCACTGTCTCTATTTTTTCGCGTTTTTTATGCCTCTGAGTATATAAGAGGAAATTGGTTTTTATCAATGCACAAGTTGTAAATATAGGTGAGTGTATCAGCGATAGCAGATGATGCAATTTTCAGTATCCTTCCATCAATTCCATCTAAACCTCTTGTTCCAGATTGTTTTAGACACATTAGCCCATAACACACTTCATTTACTGAAATTGACGGTATAGTGAAAGTTGAGGAGATGTTTTTAGAACAGCAATATTGTTTTAGTTCATGTAAATCATTTCGATTTGTATCATCATTTACAATTATGTCCTTAGCAACATTTGCAAAATGAAAGTTCAAATCTTCCGGTGAAATATCCTTTATTGGATTCTTAACTTTAGAGTTCGATTTACCATTAGTTAAAAGATTAATTGCCTTCCAGATCGATTTTGAATTCTGAGAAGAGAATAACAAATCTTGAAAATATTCTTTCTTCGTTTTTCGTTTCATGGAATTCACTTTGTTTCTTTGTTTTCTAAATTTTTCTTTGTCCTTTAACTTGAGTAAATGATCTCTTTTATGTATGTCATTGTCTATTTCCTTCGTCAACCACGGGGGTTTCATAGTATGTTTTACTCGTTTTCTAACAAAGGGAGCATGTTTATCATATATTGAACTGAAAATGTATACCCAGTAATTGACTGCTTCATCTGGGTTTCTTATCTGATAAACATAATCTAAGCCCGAGGAAAGTAAATCATCAAGAAATGCATTTTTGTCAAAATGTGTGAAAGATCTGTAAAAGATTTCCTGCGTGCGTGTGTGTGTGTGCTGCGTGCGTGTGTGCGTGTGTGTTTGTATGTTGTGTGTGTGTGTGTGTGTGTGTGTGTGTGTGTGTGTGTGTGTGTGTGTGTGTGTGTGTGTGTGTGTGTGTGTGTGTGTGTGTGTGTGTGTGTGTGTGTGTGTGTGTGTGTGTGTGTGTGTGTGTGTGTGTGTGGTGAGACACAGCGAGAGAGCGAATTTGCGCGTGTATCTATTTATCTATTCTTCTATCTATATGTTTGTTTGTGTGTATGTGTGTGTGTGTGTGCGTTTGTGTGTCTGTCACAGAGAGAGAGAGAGAGCGAGGAGGAGAGAGAGAGAGAGAGAGAGAGAGAGAGAGAGAGAGAGAGAGAGAGAGAGAGAGGAGAGAGAGAGAGAGAGAGAGAGAGAGAGAGTGTGTGTGTATGTGTGTGTGCGCGCATGTATCTCTATCTATCTATCCATATATATGTCTATCTGTGTGTGTGTGTGTGCGTGTGAGTGTGTGTGTGTGCGTGCGTGCTTGCGCACATGTGTCTAATGTCATCCACGGCCATTCCGTTTCACACGAAATGTTTGCGGACGATACTCAGCTGCTCCATTCCTCTGTCATCGATGACTACTCACCCCTTGTTTCTACTCTTCAATCTTGTACTTCTGATATTGAGACCTGGATGTCAGCAAATAAGCTTAAATTAAACTGTGAGAAGACTGAAGCCATCCGTTTTTTAAAGCGGTCACATCATGGCCCTGATCCGCTCCCTTCTTCTTTGACATTAGGTTCCAGCACTATTGAATTTTCAAACACTGTTCGTGACCTTGGTGTTCTCCTTGATAGTGACCTCTCGATGAAACAGCATGTCACAAAAATTTGTCAGTTAGCCTACATGGAACTTAAACGAATTGCTGCTATTCGACCCTATCTCACTGAAGACGCCACAAAAACTCTCGTTTCATCATACATCCTTTCAAGGCTAGATTACTGCAACTGTGTTCTCCTTGGCTGTCCCTCAACTGTCATCCAACCCCTCCAATGTGTACAGAACTCTGCAGCCCGTCTCATTTGCAAATCTCCTAGGACCCAACCCTGCAGCCCTCTCCTGAAAAAGTTGCACTGGCTCCCCGTTGAAGAAAGAATTAAATACAAATGTTGTTGTCTCTGCTTCAAGATTTTCACTGGCGATGCCCCTGCCTATCTATCCGATCTCCTTCAAGTATATGTCCCATCACGTACGCTCCGCTCCTCCACCGACACTAGGACCTTCCGCTTTCCCAGTTACCGCCCCCATCGTAAACAGCATGGCGAACGAGCTTTCTCATACGCAGCTCCCAAACTCTGGAATAAACTCCCCTGTGACTTAAGACATTCTCAAACCTTTTCTTCCTTCAAAACCTCCCTGAAAACCTACCTTTTCAAACAATACTAAGAAGACAGTCATTACAGATAGTTGATTGACTTTTGTTATTTTGTGGATTGCTTAGTAGTTTGTGCTTGTTGCGGCTGTTGTGGTTTGTTGTGTCTGTGCGTGAGAGTGTGTGTGCGCGTGGGAGAGAATGAGAGAGAGCCTTTGTTTTTCATTTCTGAGCCGTTTTTTTTTCAATGCATTTTCTTTACATTTAGCAATTGCATTTTTTCTGCCTTTGTAAAGCGCCTTGTGCCGTGGAAGGCGCTATATAAATCCCATTATTATTATTATTATTATTACGTGCATGCATGCGCGCACGTGCTGGTGTGTATGTGTGTGTGTGTGTGTGTGTGTGTGTGTGTGTGTGTGTGTGTGTGTGTGTGTGTGTGTGTGTGTGTGTGTGGTGTGTGTTTGCGTGTGTTGCTGTTGCTGTTGTTGTTGTTGTTTTGTTTTACGTCTCTCCACATTACGTGATATTAGACAAAAAAAATCGGTGCCAAGGAAAAAGTTATAACACGAGTCAAATGAATTAACTTATCTACAACTGTAACACAAAAATAGAAAATCCACGTAATCAAAGATAAAACAAAACTCATACATATAGTCTCATCTCACCACTGACTTATTTATTATAAGTATTTGCCATTTGGACTTTTAGCTAAGTGCAAAAAGAAAAGATATGTTTCAGTGCTGATAGAAAACATTTTGAATAGGCTGCACAGATATATTTGGAATGAATGTTTCATTAAGTTACACAAAAGAATGTGATCAGTTGATATGCTATACTACATATACAATGTATATTCTTGACATACTTTGTTTTAAAACAATCCAATTTTTATCTACAGATTAAGGAACTTATCTGTCGTGTGTGTGTGTGTGTGTGTATGTGTGTGTGTGTGTGTGTGTGTGTGTGTGTATGTGTGTGGTGTGTGGTGTGTGTGTGTGTGTGTGTGTGTGTGTGTGTGTGTGTGTGTGTGTGTGTGTGTGTGTGTGTGTGTGTGTGTGTGTGTGTGTGTGTGTGCGCGCATACTTGTATAAGGACGTGTGTCTGTGCTGATTCTTGCTTCAAAACGAACAGTTGTTTCATTTGTCTAGCAATACTTTGTGCTCTGATTGACGAAACGTCTTGTACACAGAGGCCCTGCCTGCCATATTGGTTGTATGATACGTGTAGTGAGTTGGTGTGGCCTATCACCTCTCACGTTTAGCACTTAACACTGGCCGTCCCCGCTGTTTGCAGTACTGTAAAAGAAACATCACTTTCAGAAGTAAATCTACACTAGCCAGTACATAGCAGCACCTGCAACAAGTACCTATGCAGTACATCCAAGCGGAAAAAGGTGATAACTGGGTGCCTCGGGGCCTCAGACTGAACTGTATTCGTATAATACCACATGATGAAGAGAAGTTAAATAAAACAACTGAACCATACACAGCTGAAGTGCAGACTGCTCGGACGAGCCTGAGGTTTGGTCCCCTGATGTACAGCGCTGAAATTATTTACCTTATCAGACCTGTTTGGGGAAAAAAATCAGGGGAAGTTATCGCCTGCCTTTCCGTTGAAATAGCGTCACCATTGCTCTGGTTATGGGTCAGGTAAAAAGATTCAGAGAATCCAATGTTCGATTAGAAGCTTCCATCAGGATAATGTGCGAGATATTGACTGTCTGCAGTGCAGGCGCACGCCAATATTGTGACATTTTTCTCTCTCTCTGGTTGAACTGTGAACCTGACTGATGGGGCAAAAGCGCTTCGGGTGTGCCCAACAGTGGTTCTGTCCATAAAAAAACGGAACGGTGACTCTCGCTGAACAGAAGCCCTAATGCAGGTACTTCCCTTGCACATATCCGAACATCGTCTATTAGATGTCTACAGTCGCCTGATTGTATGACGGAACATTAAACAGAATCCATTCCTTCCTTGGAAAGAGCAGAGAATACTTTAAAAATCCCGATTGTTGATTGAATTAAGTTCTCTCTCTCTCCCTCTCTCTCTCCCTCTCTCTCTCTCTCTCTTCTCTCTCTCTCTCACTCTCTCTCTCTCTCTCTCTCTCTCTCTCTCTCTCTCTCTCTCTCTCTCTCTCTCTCTCTCTCTCTCTCTCTGAGCAAAGTGTATACAGCGCCTTTAGGATAAGTCAATGTGCAAACAGAGATCAGTACAGCTTTGATCACTCTTCCGGCGACTTACATAATCTCATCGTCAATACGGTCTAATTGGCGAGAGTGTTCATTCACTAGCGGAAGAGTTCTGGCAGGGGTTTCTCTCCCAAAATCTGCACACAACACACACACACACACTCACACACAACACACACACACACACACACCACACACACACACACACCACACACACACACACACACACCACACACCTACCTCCGACCCCACCAAAAAAACCACACAGTCACACCCACACACACCCACACACACACACACACACACACACACAGACACACACACACACACACACACAACACACACACACACACACACACACACACACACACACACACACACACACACGTGCGCGCGCGCGCGCACGCACGCATGCACGCACGCACGCACAAATGGATTCACTTGGTTATATCTATTTATCTATCTGTCTCTGTCTTATCTTATCATTTATCTAGCTATCTGTCTATCTGTCTATCAATTCAATCAAGCTATCTATGTATCTATCTATCGATCTATCCATCTATCTATCTCTGTATCTATGTGTAATATTTCAATAGTATACTGTAGCTCCAGCATTGGGATAGGAGCAAGTGGTCCTGACAGCGGCATCTTCAAGTCTGTTTCCTACCCTCCTTTCCCTCTCTCCTCCAACACACATATCAGACTCTCTCTCTTCTCTCTCTCTCTCTCTCTCTCTCTCTTCTCTCTCTCTCTCTCTCTCTCTCTCTCTCTCTCTCTCTCTGCTTTCATATCCTTTCTTTTACTCAGAGATATTGAAATACACACGTGTACTCGTTTGTACTTACTGCTGACCAGTTTTTTTTGACAAACTGTGAATTTTTTGAAGGTAATTTTATTGAAAGTCATACGGTTTGCTGCTGTTTACTGCAGTGGGAAGTGAACTAAATGAATAAAGCAACACCAACGGAAAAGGGAAAATTTGGGGGATGAATGGGGAACAGCAGTGCACTCCCTGCAATCACACACATCCCGGCTCGCGGACATGATCTATCTGTGATTCCCCTACACTCCGAACCCTTTTTTCGTGTAACCTTGAAGTGGCATCACCTGGACCCAAAAACGTGAGCACGACAATGCATGGCGGTGCATTTTGGTTGCGCATGGGATTTTCTTCTTCTTCATCTATGTGTTTAAAAAGTCAAGAAAAAAGTCATGAAACTGAGGGTAAAGGTTTTACGGAAAAAAAGCGAAAATTTAAAAAAATAAAAATTTTTTGCAGGCTCGTAAGCACACACACACACAAACCACACACACACACACACACAACACACAAAACAAACACACACACACCACGCATCCGAGCACGCACCCCTGCAGCACGCCCCAGTATGCCGCACACCAACACACACACACACACACACACACACACACACACACACAAAAACCACACACACACACAACACACACAAAAGGCGTAACAACTCCCCTTGAGAAAGACGGGGTATTTTCCTTTAAAACTGTGTTCCAGGGGGAAAAAAAAGTTTTCTAAGAACGGGAATGGTGTGGGTTGTGTGTGTGTGTGTGTTGTTTTGGTGTGTGTGTGTGTGTGTATGTGTGTGTGTGTGTGTTGTGTGTGGTGGGTGTGTGGTGTGGTGTGTGTTGGCATGCGTGTGTGCTGGTGCGTGTGTGTGAAATGTGGTTTATGTGTGTTGTGTTCGTGCGTGCGTGCGTGCGTGCGTGGTGTTGTGTGTGCTGCGTGGTGTGGGGTGTGTTGTGTATGTGTGTGTGTGTGGTGTGGTGTGTGGTGTGTGTCGTGTGGTGTGGTGTGTGTTTGGTGTGTGTGGTGTGTGTGGTGGTGTGTTGTGTGTGGTGACACAGCGAAAAGAGGATTTTCGCGTGTTTATTTATCTATTCTTTTTTAAAATGTTTGTTTTGTGTTTGTGTGTGTGTGTGTGTGCTTTTGGGTGTTCGTGCAGAGATGAGAAGGGGAGAGAGAGAGAAGGAGGAGAGAGAGAGAAGAGAGGGAAAGAGGAGGAGGAGGGAAGAGAGAGAGAGAGTGTGTATGGTTTTGCGCGCATGTATTCATCTATCTATCCATTATCTATCTATCTGTGGTTGTGGTGTGTGTGCGGGATGGTGGGGCCGGCGTGCTTGGCACATGTGTGTGTAAGTGTTGCACGCGCACGTGCTGGTGTGTTTGTGTGGGTGTGTGTGTGTTGGGGGTTGTGTGTGTGGTGTGTGTGTGTGTGTGTGTTGGTGGTGTGTGTGTGGTGTGTGTGGGGTGTGTGTTTGATTGTTGTTGTTGCTGTTTTTGTTATTTTTTTTTTTACGTCTCTCCACATTTGATATTGCCCAAAAAAAATGGGTGCCAGGGAAAAATTTTTTTAACGAGTCAAAGAAAAAAATTTATCTACAACTGTAACCCAAAAAAATAAAACCCACGTAATCAAAGAAAAAAAAAACTCATACATATAGTTATTCCCAATGACTTTTATTTAAGTTTTTGCCTTTTGGGACTTTTGCAAGTGCAAAAAAAAAAAGATATGTTTCAGTGCTGATGGGAAAAAACTTTTTGAATAGGCTGCACAATATATTTTGGAATGAATGTTTTCTTAAGTTACACAAAAAGAATGTAAAATCATTTGATAGCTATACTGCATTACAATGAAAATTTTTGACATACTTTTTTTTAAAAAACAATCCATTTTTCTTACAGTTAAGGAACTTATCTGTCTGGTGTGTGTGGGGGTGGTGTTTGTGTGGTGTGTGGTTTTGTGTGTGTGTGGTGTGTGTGTGTTGTGTGTGTGTGTGTGGGGTGTGTGTGTTGTGTGTTTTGTGCGCTACTTTTTAAAAGGGGACGTGTGTCTGTGCTGATTCTTGCTTAAAAACAACAGTTTTTTTCTTTGTTAGAAATACTTTGTGCTTGATTGACGAAACGCTTGTACACGGGGCCCCTGCCCCTTTTGGTTGTATGATAGGGTTTATGATTTGGTGTGGCCTATACCTCTCACTTTTAGCATTAACAGGCCGCCCCCTGTTTGCAGCACTGTAAAAAAAACACCTTTCAGAAGAAATCCCCAAGCCAAAAATAGACCTTAAAAGACCTATGCGAATCCAAGCGAAAAAAGGGCCCTCAGTGAACGTATGTTAATACCACAGTAAAGAGAAGTTAAAAAAAAAACTGAACCATACACGTGAAGTGCAGATGTCGGCGAGCCCGAGTTTGGCCCCTTGTAGCCTAAAATTATTTACCTTATCAGCCTGTTTGGGGAAAAAATCAGGGGAATTTTTGCCCGCCTTTCCTTAAAAAATACGTCACATTGCTCGGGTTTTGGGGGTCAGGAAAAAAGATCAGAAAAAAACCAATGTTCGATTAAAGCTTCCATAGGAAATGTGCGAGTTCGACTGTCTCAGTGCAGGCGCACGCCAAAAGGACATTTTTTCTCTCTCTCGGTTGAACGGAACCTACTGAGGGGTAAAAAGGTTTCGGGGTGTGCCCAACGTGGTTTGCCCCCTAAAAAAAGGAAACGGTGACTCTCGCTGAACAAAGCCCAATGCGGTATTCCCTTGAAATATCCGAACTGTCTATTTAGATGTCTACAGTCCCTGATTGTATGGGGAACTTTAAAACACACCATTTTTTCCCCTTGGAAAGAGCAAGAAATTTAAAAATCCCGATTGTTGATAAATTTAAAGTTTCTCCTCTCCCCCCCCCCTCTTCTCTTTTTCTCTTCTCTCTCTCTCTCCTCTCTCTCTCTCTTCTCTCTCTCTTTCTCTCTCTCTCGTTCTTCTCTCTCCCCTTCTC
>CM031625.1:40510674-40513174 GCA_018398815.1 Conus ventricosus
CCTCTCACTTTAGCACTAAAATGGCCGTCCCCCCTGTTTGCAGTCTGTAAAAAAAACTCATTTCGAAGTAATTTTCCGCCCGTACATAGCAGACTGCAACAAGTACCTATGCGTACACCAACGGAAAAAAAAGGTGATAACTGGGTGCCTGGGGCCCCCAGACTGAACTGTATTCGTATAATCCACATGAGAAAAGAAGTTAATAAAACAACTGAACCATACCAGCGAGTGCAGACTGCTCGGACGCCTGAGGGGTTTGGGGCCCCCGATGTACGCGCGAAATTTTTACCTTATCGACCCGTTTTGGGGAAAAAAAATCAGGGAAATTATTTGCCGCCTTTCGTTTTAAAAAAGCGTCACCATTGCTCTGGTTTGGGTCGGTAAAAGACCAGGAATCCAATGTTCGATTTGAAGCTTCCCTCAGGATAAAGTGCGAGTATTTTACTGTCTGAGTGCGGCGCACGCCAATTTTGGCATTTTTCCTCTCTTGGTTGAAAAGTGAACCTGACTGTGGGTCAAAAACGCTTCGGGGTGTGCCCAAAGTGGCTGTCCCATAAAAAAAAGGAACGGTGTCCCCGTGAACAGAAGCCCTAATGCAGGTACTTCCCTTTAAATATCCCAACATGTCTATTAGATGTTACAGTCGCCTGATTGTTGACGGAACATTAAAAAGAATCCCTTTCCCTTTCCCTTGGAAAGGCAGAGAATACTTTAAAAAACCGATTGTTGTTTTAATTAAATTCCTTCTCTCCCCCTCTCTTCTCCTTTCTCCTCTCTCTCACTCTTCTCTCTCTCTCTTCTCTCTCTCTCTCTCCCTTTTGAGCAAAGTGTTACAGCGCCTTTTGGATAAGTCAATGTGCAAACAGAAAACAGTACAGCTTTGATCACTCTTCCGGTGATTCTAAACTCGTGTCAAAACGGTTTAATTGGCGAGAGTGTTCATTTTTACTAGCGGGAAAAGTTCTGGCAGGGGTTTTTCTCCCAAAATCTGCCACAACCCCACACACAACACCCACACACCCCACACCCAAAACTACCCCCGACCCCAAAAAAAACACACACAGTCACACCCACAACCCACACCCACCCACCCCCCACCCCCCACACACACCACACACACACACACACAACCCCACACCAACACACACACACGGGGGCGCGTGCGCACGCACGCATGCCGAAAGCACGCACAAAAAGGATTCACTTGGTTATACTATTTTTCTTTTGGCTCTGTTTATTTATATTTATCTGTATCTTTTCTATCGCATCAATCAATCAAGCTTCTATGTATCTATCTATCGTCTTCCATCTATCTATCTCTGTTCTTGTGTAATATTTCAATGTATACTGTAGCCCGCATTGGGATGGAGCAAGTGGTCCCCGCAGCGGGTCTTAAGTCTGTTTCCTACCCTACTTCCCCTTCCTCCAAAACACATATCAGACGCTCCTCTCTCTCTCTCTTCTCTCTCTCTTCTCTCTTCTCTGCTTTCAAACCTTTCTTTTACTCAGAGATATTGAAATACAACGTGTACCTTTTTTTTTTATGCTGCCAGGTTTTTTTTTTTACTAACTGTGGGAAATTTTTGAAGGTAAATTATTGAAAAATATGGGGTTTCTGTGTTTTCTGCAGCTGGGCCGTGTGATACTAAATGAAAAAGACAACACCCAAAGGAATAAAGGGAAAACCCGGGATGAATTTGGAGACAGCGTGCCTCCTGCAACATCAAACTTCCCGGTTGCGGACATGTCTTTATGATGTTTTCCCTACACTCACAGCAACATGTTCAGGAACCTTTTAAGTTTCAAACCCAAATGGTCAGAAAAAGTGGGTCAGACAATGCATGGGGGGCATTTGGTTTCTGTCATCGGATTTTCTTCTTTCTCTATGTAGTTTACAAAAACAAAAATAAAAATCATGAAATGAGGGTCAAAGGGTTTTTCGGAAAATAAGCGCAAATGATAAATAACAATTTTTGCAGGCTCGTAAAACACACACACACACACACACCACCACACCACACACAAACAAAAAACACACACCACAAACACACACACACCAACAACACACACACACACGCACCAGCATGCACGCACGCAGCAGCCTGCCGCACGCACGCACGCATGCACGCAACCCCACACACACACACCACACCACACAACACCAACACACACACACACACAAAAGGGTAACAACTCACCCTTTAAAGACGATGGGTCATTTTTTTTGGAGCTGTGATTCCATGGGGAAAAAAAGCATTCGTAAGAATGGAAAATGTGTGTGTGTGTGTTGTGTGTGTGTGTGTGTGTGTGTGTGTGTTGTGTTGGGGGTGTGTGTGTGGTGTGTGTGTGTGTGTGTGCAGCGTGTGTGGTGCGTCGGGTGTGTGTAGTGTGTGTTTTTTTGTGGGGGGTGTTCGTGCGTGCGTGCGTGCGTGGGTGTGTGTTTGCTGCGTCGTGTGTGGTGTGTTGTGTATGTGTGTGTGTGTGTGTGGTTGTGTGTGTG
>CM031625.1:40518174-40531214 GCA_018398815.1 Conus ventricosus
TTAAATTGATAAACATTTTCTTTTGTACTAAATCTATAATCTCCACCACTGCGTAGAAGCCTAAAACTCTAGCAAGGTCTTTTAGGAACAGTGTACTCCTCTTTCTTCTAGTGGAAAATTTATAGTAATCTGAGGTTAGCCTCTTTAAATTTGGGTTAACAATATACCATATTCTCCAAGTACTTCTTTTAAAGAACAAAGTTGTAGTAGCCACCCAGGCATTGTTATATGATTTATTTAAATTGCCTTGTTCGTCATTAACTTTTAATCCAGTTATTTTGAGCCTTTTCAGATATGTTAGCCCACATACCTTTAAACCCAATTTCTCAAGGGCAACCCTATAATTCCCGCGCCTTTGTCAGTGGGTACGTTAAAGGCACACGTTTTTTTGTTGGTTTATATAGATGCCATCTTTTTTTATAACTATTTTAAAAACTAATTTAAAAAATGGTAGCTTTTAAATATATTGAACATGCTGCTTACAATGTAGGAGCTTTTTTAATAACCCCAAATCTTTGGACTTCAGCAATTTAACCATTGCAGTAGATGGATCATACGGCTTCCGGGTTAGACTTGTAAACCCACTAACTAAATATTAAATCCGCCAATAAAGAGCGACAGAGTGCCATCAGCATGGTCATCTCACCCAAAGGCTTTTTCCGAATCAGTTAAATTTTGCCATTTACTGCGCAACTACTGGCTGCGGCGTTTCATATGAAAAACCATTTAAACCATCCTAATCTTTTAAGAAAGGTCAGTATGTAACTTTCATGTTTAATAACCAGTACGGGGCGAATACAAACTGAGCTACAAGTGCCACTCCCAACGACAACGCTTTTTAATCCATTTAAAAGCCCAATGGACAATAATGCATAATTATGAAAGATCTGCAACGAATTTAACATGATCCTTCAACTGATTTTAAAACAAAATTTAGACCGCAATCATGGGTTAGGCAATTGTATTGTGGGGCGAACGTAGAGAATATACTTATGACTACTGGCCTGGCCACACCTCTTTTCAACCAGACAAACAAGTTCGTTTGGGGGGATCCATAGAACAAAAACATCCAAATGCCTGGACAACATTTATCTTAGATAAAAGTAAAGGTCTAACAATCCCGGGGCGTGCAAAGATTTAATGACTCCATAAGGACATACGTTTGGTGTGAAATTAAAGGAGCGCAAGCACAGACTAAGTCTAGCATAGTAGATCAATCCACGGGCTTTGATGCCAGAAAACAATTTCTAGCCAATTTAGAAGATGCTATTAACTCTGCTGTTGATTTGCCTGCCAGCATACAGAGTATCAAGACGTTCTTGCACATGCTAGGTCAAAGGTTGACTTTGTTGTAGGCTATGGATTATACATGCTCCCCTCTGACCTTAGACTACAGATTGGCAAGATACAGAATTATAACAATGAAAACCTCATAGCGGGAGACGATCAAAACTTAGGGCAAAATAAATGCTTAAACACAAGGCCCGCTCCATCCATTTTAAAGAAAGTACCCAGCCCCGAAGAAAGCGATCCAGTTATAAAGCGCCCCACAGCCAGAAAGCAGTCCAGAAAGCACTCCACCTGTGATCTACCTCACACTGACAGCCACACTAGCGAAAAGACAGCCCTTGTTGTATTTTTAAATTTTACTGGATTAGCCATACTTTTTTTTCACTAAAAATTAATCCAGCAGCTAGCACTTCTAACGTCCACAGATGTCGGCCATATAACCAGCAAATTTGCCTATAGTAGACAAAACCCAACTAACACACTGCCTATTATGCCAGGCAGGGCATCAAGTGCTTTAGCCGCTAACTTCTTTAATAGGTTTGCTAGATGATGCAATTGTTTTCTAATCCAACTTTACCAGGCTGAGGCGCGGAGGAGCTACTGGCCCTGTTGGCGCGCCACCTGTTTAAAGCATAAACGAGTGTAAGATAGCAAAACCAACGGCTGTTTTATACTAACTATTGTAATCCCCTGTTCCCTGAACAGAGTCCTTAATCTTTTAGCTAGCGTAGTGTTTTCATAAAAGTTTTTTTGTTTTTAGTTTCTCTTATCTGCTTGTTTGATGCTAGCTTGGGGTTTGTTAGTAGACAGCGCTTCTAACCTAGCCGCCCTTTGGGAGCATAAATCCTGTATTTTCTGCTGTAATTTTAGCCTTTTCTTCTTGCCCTAAATTGTTATCATCTGCATTTAGCCAGTTTATTTTTTTCTTCTCTATCTCTCTAAACTAGCTCACCAAGTTTTGCTAAATTGTTTTGTTTAGTTCACCCCTTTTTGTCCGTAAAGCCCCATTTAAACCCCAGGGTTTCACGCATAGGCAATGGAGAATTGTCAATTATTTTTAACTGTGTCTCCTCATTAAAAAATCGTTTCAATTTCTGCAATTAGTTCATCTGCTTCTTTTGTTAAATTTTTCAAGAGGTATGTTTTGTATTTCAGATTGTGTTGGCAAATTCTTGCCCCAAGTTTCTGTAAAAGACTTAACAGCCTCAGATCTTAAATATGTCAATAAAGTTTAATTGCCTTTGGTCAACAACAGGGGATCTCTAAGAATTGTGGCCCTGCTTAAAAATGGGTTGGTCCGGCTTTGCAGTAACCGCACACTCTTTCCTTACTGGTTCTTACATACAATGATTATTTTTATCTGTTAAAAATCAGAAACCCTAAATGCTTCTGGCCGCTCTCGCCCCATTTTACCATATAATGATTCAATTCTATCTAGCAATCGTATTTGGCTTAAAACCCCACTCCTTGACCTGCTGCGGCTCCTTCAAGTTCTTTTTGCAATGAGGGGCCTAGTTCTGTTTCATCTTCTTCTTCAACAGGGTCAATTGCGTCAAAATCTTCAGCCATATTTTTTATTTATATTCTTTTTGTTTTTATAAAAATGAACTCATACGGTTGTGACCTTGGTCCATACAGAAGAAGAAGGAACCCCATGGCGTAAGAGTATAAGGCAGACCATTACTTGTGTAAATACTCCATCAACAGTTGAGCCTGGACAAGTTTTAATAGTTAAGTTCCCCGATCTTGGCGCTGACGATGTTATAAATGCCAGGCACTGCTAAACTAGCATTCCAAATAGATATTAAACGATAGATCCTAATGCTAAATGTTGTTGCTAATTTAGGCAGGGCTATCGTTAAACATATAGTAATCAAACTGGAGGCAGAGAAGTCTTTGTACTAAACGAGGCAGACATTTTTGGGCCCCCTATTCGATCTATTGCTGCCTAAAAAAGAAAGGAAAGAGAAAGTTTTAATCAAGGGAATACCAAAACCCAAACGGCCTCAAGCACAGGCTTAAAGCGGAGGATGCAAAGGATGAGTAAAGATAGGCAGTAGCAAAAGCATTTGGCAACAGATTCTGCATCCCTTAGATTTTGAACTGTTAAAGACGCATATGCCATATTACCAAGGTGCACTAAAAGAAAAAACTTTCTTATGAATGACATTTAAAAACCTGAGGGTCAAAGGTTCGAATCCCAGCCATGGCTCGTCCCCGATGGGGGAAAAAAAAAAGGGGCAGCAGAGGGGCATCCGGAGTCATGAACCGGGGTGGGCCCAACCCCCCTAGAGTGTCAGGAGATAAGGGCCGAAACACTTGCTTGAAGGGGGCTTCTCTTCTGAGGACTCTCTGCTGCCACGCTCTCCACGAGTTTCTTTCTACTGAGCATGGGTAAAAACCCTTGACTTCCGGGAAAAAGGCCCGGAGGACGTCCGGGAAAGACCGGAGGACACTGGGAAAGACCAGAACCAAGGGCTCTGTGGGCTGGCTCCCCACTTGCCTTAAACATGTGGCTACTAAAAATAAAAGGAAAAGATGCTCCCAGGTTTCACCGAAAGGGGGGAAAAGATGAACCCCTCGGGCTAAAGAAATCACGACGCAAATCCCAAAGGGACTAGACAGACCAAAGGAAATCCATGTGTCGTGGAAAACGTTTCGCTACCACCCGTGGCTAAACCACAGGACAAAATGGGTTTTTGGGGAAACTCATCGAAAGAGCACACGCACTGCACCCCGATAAGACTCGGGAAACCAAGGCCAGGAATTTAAACCACAGTGCCAAGGGCATCCACGCGTTTGGTTCGGGGAGGAATTTTCACAGGCCCCGAGCCAGGCGGCCGAAACCAACCGCCCCGAGCAAACGAAACTGAAAATTGGGGGAAAACGGATCAAAAAGTCCCAAAAACTCGAGCCCCTGATAGGGAAAAGCACCCTGGAACACAAACTGCCACATATGGGGGCAATTTTTATCCACATTAGAGACGCCTATGGAGAAAACACCCAAAAAAAAAACCTCCAAAAAAACCGACGCCAAAAAAGAGGACAAATCAGAGCCAAAAAAAACAACCCAAGAAACAAATGAAGACCGCACTGCCCCTGAAAAAACAAGGCTTGGGAAAAAATTGGGAAGATCGAAAAAAAACACAAAACGCCCCCCCAAAGCGGGAAACTGCAGGAAGGGAAAGAAAAGAAAAGACCAAGACGCTTCTTCAGAGCCCCTTCCCGTTTGCCAGAACACTGTTTGGCAGCCAAAATCGGGACCAAGGGTTGGACAAAGGAGTTTTTGAGCAAACTGAGGAAAACATACTCTGACTCACAGAGCAAAACCACCGCATTCAAGATCTGGGGGGCCCAAACCACCTGAGGAACGTTCAATGGCAACCTCCAAAGTTGGCGGAAACAAGAAGGGGGTGACAAAAACCAGAGCCAAAAACATCACCCGGCCAAACGGAATACCTTACCAGCTTTACAAGAAATGTCCCAAGGTGCTGGAGTGGCTCCACAGGCTGCTGCGATCGGCTTCGAGAAACCAGAAGATCAGCGGCCAGTGGATGACGGCAGATGGTGTGTACATCCCAAAGAGCAAAACTCAAGTGACATCAGCCAGTTCAGGCCAATATCACTACTGAACGTCGAAGGGAAAATCTTCTTCTCTGTCATGGCAGCAAGGCTGACCAAGTACCTGATGGAAAACAAGTACTTGGATGTGTCAGTCCAGAAAGGGGGCATCCCAGGCGTGGCTGGCTGTGTAGAACACGCCACAATGATCTGGGACGCAATCCAAAAAGCAAAAACAGAAAAGAGAGACCTGGACGTAGTGTGGCTTGATCTGGCAAACGCATATGGATCTGTGCCCCATGAGATGATACAGTTGGCTCTTGAGATGTACCATGTGCCAAAGAACATCCGCGACATGCTCAAGAAGTACTTCAGTGGCTTCTCAATGCGGTTCTCTACCAAGGGGAGTACACAACTGATTGGATCAACTTGGAAGTGGGCATTGCAATGGGCTGTGCAATTTCCCCGATACTGTTCGTGCTGGCAATGGAATCATCTTGAAAGCAGCAACAAACAACGCGAGACAAACAGACCTTGGCGATGGATACAAGATGCCTCCTCTCAAGGCCTTCATGGATGACACTACAGTGATTTCATCCAGAGAAGACGAGACACGTCATGTGCTGGAGAGGCTGGACGACATAGTTGCCTCATCCAGAATGAAGTTCAAGCCAAAGAAATCACGGAGTCTCTCACTGAGGAAAGGAAAAGTGGCCGAATCTGTGGTCTTCAGTGTTGCCAACCAGGCCATTCCAACAGTCACAGAAGAACCAGTCAAGAGCCTTGGAAGATGGTATGATGATACGCTGAAAGACACACAAAGAGCAAAAGAAACCAAGCAGATGGCGGAAGAAGGCTTGGAGACCATTGACCAGTGTGGGCTCCCTGGCAAATACAAGGTCTGGTGTCTGCAGTTCATGCTGATACCAAAGCTCCTATGGCCTCTGATGATATACGACATCTGCACCAGCACAGTGGAGGCAATGGAAGCCAAAATCAACAAGTTCACAAGGAAATGGCTTGGTGTCCCACCCTGTCTGACTGACATCGCGCTGTACTGTCGCCAAGCAAAGCTCAAACTACCACTGAAATCCATCCTGGAGGAATACAAAGCAGGGAAGATCAGACTTCAAAGCATGCTGGAGGACTCAGGAGACAAGGTGGTAGAAGCAATCAAGCCCAGCTGAAGACAGGCAGAAAATGGAAAGTTCAAGAGGCGATGGATTCTGCAAAAGAAAGTCTCAAGATCAGAGAAATAACAGGACACACACAGCCAACAGACAAGGACTGGGGGTGACCAAAACTGAATGGTGGTCAAAGGCCAAAGGAAAATCCAAAAGAGACATGATGATTCAGGAGATGAGAAAAGAAGAAGACCAAAAAAGACTCCAAAAAGCAGTCCAGCAGAGCCAGCAAGGGCAATGGACAACGTGGGAGAATGCACTCCAAAGAAGTCTAACTTGGAATGACATTTGGCACATGGCCCCTCTCAGGATCAGCTTCATTCTCAGATCTGCATATGACCTTCTGCCTCAAATGCAAACCTGGTGAAGTGGGGGAAAACAGACGATCCTGCATGCCCCCTCTGCCATAAAAAACAAACAGTGGAGCATGTTCTAAGCTCATGTAAAGTAGCCCTGGCTCAAGGAAGGTACACATGGAGGCACAACCAAGTGCTCAAAGAAAATTGTACAAGTAGTCTGGGCTAGTACCAACACCACAAAAGGGAGAATCAGGACTCCAAAAGCACCCGCAACATTCTTCACGGCAGGAGGCAGCAAATCATGGCCAAGAACAACAGTGCCACTCGAAACATGCGGGCAGAGTCTGCTGGATGGGGCAGATGACTGGGAGTGCACTGCAGACCTCCCAGAATGGAAGAGTCACCCAGAGATCATCAGCAAGAGTGGCATGAGCCCAGACATAGTAGTCCACTCTAAGTCAACAAAGCAGCTGATCATGATCGAGCTCACGGTGCCATATGAGAACAGAATGGAGGCAGCTCAAATCTACAAGACTGAAAAGTATGCTGATCTGGCAAACAGCCTGAGGAGAGAAGGCTATCAGGTCAAAGTCCTCACTGCAGAAATTGGAGCTAGGGGATTTGTAGGAACGTCTGCATACAGCCTCATGAAACAGCTCTCAGTTGCAGGGAAGGAAAAAACCAGAGCCCTGAAAGCAATGGCAGAAGCGGCAGAGAGGTGCTCAAGCTGGGTCTGGTCAAGGAGGAACAAAAGTGAACTTCATAAGGCTTAATTTCCTACAAATATCAGGTGTCCTGTGGCTCAGTGGTTAAAGCGCGAGTCATTAAGTAGAAAATGAGCATGTCCAGAGGGTCATGGGTTCGAATCCCAGCCATGGCTCGTCCCAAGATGGGGGAAAAAAAAAAAGGGGCAGCAGAGGGACATCCGGAGTCATGAACCGGGTGTGGCCCAACCCCCTAGAGTGTCAGGAGATAAGGGCCGAAACACTTGCTTGAAGGGGGCTTCTCTTCTGAGGACTCTCTGCTGCCACGCTCTCCACGAGTTTCTTTCTACTACTAATCCTAGCGATTCTGTCGTTCTGTCTGAAGACCCTGAAGCTAAATACACAGTTTAGCGACATCTCTCTTGAGTTTGATGTTGTTACTAACCCCAAAACTGGCCAGAACAATCTTAACCCAGTATAAAAATAAAACAGTTATTTATTATGAAAGAGTTATACACTCTACTACAGAAAATAGAAACAACGGAGACACTCTCTGGAACATACATCTAAATCAGTCTCTGAAGTCTTTAAAAGGAATTTTGTTCTTGTTTACTGAAGAAACAACTCCTTTCAGAGAGAATCAGAAGCGTTTTATAATCCAAAAATTGAAAAAGGTTGACTGTGCAATAAATGGCAAATCTGATCAGTTGTATTCTGGTCGTGGACTTTTAAACCCCACCAACACTTCGATGAAATAAGAAAGTTGTTTGCTGGAGGTAGGCAAAGATATCCTGAAGTTGATCGAGTATGTAAAAAACTTCGCCTTTATGTTGTAAGACTCGAAGACTACTTAACCAAATATGGGTGTGGTTGGATTTAGATCTACATTTGACAACAGATTGTTTGGAAGTGGGGAAAGGATAGGGGAAGATGGTATAAAAATAAATATTCACAAGAAAGCAGACGGGAACGGCCCAATAAAAATACATGTTTTTATGGTTTGTGATGCTCAGTTAAACATTGAAGAAAACAGGTTAAAAGACGTGGCTTATTAAAATGCAGAAGAAATATTCTAATAAAAACAGATGGATAGCTTAAAGTTTCTGCCAAAAGATCCGCACTGTTCTCTTATCTGCGGGATTACTGGTGTGGGAAAACTGTCTTCGTACTTGATTTGTTAAAAACAATATACAGGTTTCATTACGAGCACATTTTATATTCTGCACAACCTTAGCACAACAAGTCTACAAAAAAAGGGAATTTTTTTTGGGACAACGAGAATATTTTCTAGTTGACCACACAACGACACTGTTTAAACATTACATAGACTATTTGAGGGACTGAAACGCGTTTTTTATTTATGACTGTTCAGCTAACGAGACATTTAAAAAAAAAGAAAAACCTGTCAAAGCTGGGCCTTTAGGGCCGCCCCCCTTTGTTTTCTGTGTGGCTCTTTAAACCCAAAAAAACAAGCCGTCTTTAAAAACTTTAGACCAGTTAAAATCGTTGTATTTTTTACACTAAGGACAAAATAGTTTTTAAGAATGTTTAAATAAATTTTAAAAATAAGGACAAAGATAGTTAAAAAAAATAAAAGGCAGTTAGAAAATTTTAAGCACGCAAGCTATGCTTTCGGGCTGACCCCCATTTTAATACTTGTTATTATAATTTTTTTTAATTATTGATTGCTTATAACAATTTGTTTATTATAATTTTTATATTATAAAAAGAATGTCTCGGGGCCAGAATCAAAAGCGGAGCTAGCTCCTAAATGCGTTGCAGTAGAGCTAAAAGACCTACCAGACACAACCGAGTTTGATTTAATAGGAGTGCCAGGAAATGTTTATGGATTTGAGTACACAGATGACGGGGCTTACAAACGAACAGAAATTGAAGACAAAAAACGGCAGCAGTATCCTACCCTAGAAGAGATAAGAAATTTAAGGGCAAACGATTTTGGCAAATATGAATACAAACTTCATAAAAGAGAGAATGCTTGGGCGTTGCTTCCTGAAATTGCTTGGAATTTAAAGTTTGAACTGCGAAGCCCTAATGTATACTTTGATAAAGGAAACAATTTTAGAAAAGCCTTAAATGCAGGTCCCTTTCTTGTTAGCCTGGTTCCAGGAACACAACAGAAAAAACAGATTAAAATAACTTGGCAGGGTTCTGAATATATGCTACAGAGAAAGAAGTCCTTAGCTGAAGTGGGGGGCGACACCATTGGCTTAGAATTTAACCCAACGATACCGTCACTACCTAGGCAAATGACGATGATTTTTCGCTTATTTATTACTCTGAGGGAGGGCGATACTAGTTTGCCAGAACATACGTTTATTAGAGCATACAAATAAAGGCTGAAAACTTGGATGCTCCTCTTAAGCTCGGTATTGCAATTACTAAAAACGGGGACAAAATAAACACCCATGTATCATCTGACAAGGCTACTGTGATGGTTGACAAAGACAAACTAACAGTACTCGACTTTATTTTCATTAAGTATGTTGATTTTATTGCGTTTACTCTGTTAATGAAGTGCTGCCAGAAGATTAATAAGAAGATATGTACAAGATTAATTAATAAAATAATCATATTTAAAAATGGAGGTTCAACAGTTTAGGTTAGAGCAAATAACTGAACTTCAAAAGGAAATAGAAAGCGACTTGGATAAGTATAGGGTTACTAGAAAAAATATGCTAAAGCTTTAAATACTCTTTCTTATGTAATTACTAGCTCATCAGCTGTAGCTAGCGTAAGTGCTGGGTCTGGCGTTGCTCTTTTAGCTACTGGTGCTGGGGCGCCAGCCTCTTTAGCATTAGGAGGTCTCGGGTTAGGTTTAGGTGCCGTGTCTATGGTTGTAAGTGCTGTTTTAAAAAAATTAACTCCTAAATTACAAAAGCACACTGCCATTGTAGCCCTAGCATCAGCAAAACTTTGTTCATTAAGATTAAGAATAAGCAAATCATTACAGGATGAAAACATTACGGACGAAGAATTTCAGAAGCTTATGGCTGACGGTGAGGATTATAGACGACAAAAAATTTAACTTCAAAAGGAGTGGAGAAAGACGTTTACTTCACGACAGATAGACACTGATGCAATTAAACAGAACATTGAAAAACAAACACACGATCAGTTAAACCCAAAATAGAGCCAAAAAAAAATAAGTTTAGCAAAAAATAAATACTATTTTTTTTGTTAACTCACTGTGTTTGGCGGCACAACTTGCAGCTCTTCACGAACAAAGGATCTTTTAGGGGCAGGCTTTTTAGCCGTAGTAGCACCGCTAGAAGAGAGAGTTTTCTCTTAAATAATACACGGGAGGGGTTGTTTTTATAATTCGCTCAACTTCTTATACATCTACACTCCATATAGGATCTGTAGCTCTAATTCTAACATCGCCTTCTGCCTCTCCAGGAGCATACAGGTGCCTTACTTTTAGCCCAAACGGCAAGAGTTTTTGATTACCTTGGATGTCTTCAGTAATGCTAATTTTTTTTAATTTGATCGCGTTTACTGGCTTAAGGCCTGTTGCTTTATAATTCTTCATTGTTCATGGCACGTAAGACTGCAGGCAATCTCCTAACCCATTCTGTGTTGGGTTCTCTGTACTTCATAGTGTACTTCGTAGCGTCCATAATTTCTCTGTGATATTGATAGGTAAACAGGCGTTCAGCTAGATTCTTATTAAAGTTTTCTACTAGGGCTGTGATCGATGGTTGCCTGGGATCCCTCTCTTAACTGTAACATGATGTTTTAAAACAGTTGGTTTACAGAGCCTTTAAACTCTTTTCCATCATCAACTTGAATCATCCTAGGATACTTTAATGGGCCTCGCATGTATATTTGTTGTAAAGCCACAGCCGCAGCAGTTGAGCTTTTATCCGTTAAAGGTTCAGCGTCTTTGTATCTTGAAGCCATGTCAACAACTGTTAAAGCATACTTAAACTTTTTTCTTCTAACTTTATCATGTGGAAGATACAGCAAGTCCATTTGGTGGGTGTCATTTGGAACTGAGTTAACAAATCTAGGCCTTATTATTCTTTTGGGGGCAGGCAAATATATTTGCCAAATTGCCTGTTTTGAAAGCCAGTCTTTCGCATCTGATTCAGACACTTTAGCGGCTGTACTCAGTTTTTCAATAGCAGTCTTTCCTTTCCAATACCCTTTAGGAGAATAATATATTTTGTACTTCGTATTGTCCATAAGAAGGACTGTATTTTTAACTATAATTTTTAGATAGTTTGTGCAAGAATATAGATTGGTCACATAGCGCCCACAATAAAACCAATTTCTGCTATTTTCTGTTCTTCTGATGGTTCATAAAAGCAGTACAGTTCTGGTGGTGGTGTTGTTAGAAACTTCTTTCCTGTCACTAAGTAATACTCATTCATTGCGTCATCAACGTCTGTAATTGTGTGCTCTGCATGCCCCTGTTTTTTAACTTTTTATTAATAAAGTCTAAGTGAGCAATTCGTCTTTCCTCGTAAGCGTCTCTTGCCTTAGCTAAATCTTCCATTGCCTTGTTATGGCGTTCTCTCTCTTCATCAGACCGCAATTTACTAAACATTATAATTGCTTCCAGAGAAGGCCAACGCATTAACAATAGCTCCCCCTACCATCATAACTACTCCCGCCATCTTTTTATAAATTATTTTCTTATGAATTAATATTTCTATGAACTAACATTTTCTGGGATAATCCCCTGTGCAACAAGAAAGTCTTTTGACGCAATTCCTGCAGTAATTACAACTATAACCTTAACAACATCCTCAATGTCTAACCTTCCTAGATCAGCCGGCTTCATTTTAAACTTTTTTTTTTGCTAACACGCTATAGCCTATACTAAGACCGCTAATTACAGCAGAGTGGTAAATCGTATTGATAATCTTTTTTTCACTCATCTTTTTATTAACTAAAAAAATAATTAAAATATCATAATACGAAAGGCTGTCTATGTGCTTTTTAATCATATAATCTTTTGTCGTTAAAGCTAAAAATAAAGTTGCAACTAGTTTTGGCGAATCTTCTATCTTTCCCAGTTGGGTGGTTTTTATCCCTAACACTTTTCAATGTCTTCCTTGAGAGAATTATGACCGATGCGCTAGAAGACCATGAAGGAACTGTAAACATTGGGGAGAACCATCACCAACCTCCGTTTTGCCGACGACATAGATGGACTAGTGGAAACGAACAAGAGCTAGTGCACCTGATCAACAGACTCAACAACACCTCTGCTGATTATGGCATGGAAATAAGTGCGGAAAAGACAAAGGTCATGACTAACAACCCAATCGGCTTTACCCAAGACATAACCATCAACACAAAAAAGCTTGAGCCAGTCAACACATTTAAGTACTTGGGGGCAACAATCTCAGATGAAGGATCAAGACCTGAAATCATCTCAAGAGTCGCTCAGACCACAGCTACGCTATCTAGCTAACGCCTCTTTGGAGAAATAAAAACATCTCCATCAGCTCAAAGATTAGACTGATGCGATCCTTAGTCATGGCGATATTCTTATATGCTTGTGAGTCATGGACGTTGAAATCAGACCTTGAGAAAAAGATCCAAACAATGGAAATGAGGTGCTTCAGACGACTCCTTGGCATCTCATACAGAGATCACATCAGCAATTTGGAAGTTAAAAAGCGCATCGAGAATGAAATTGGTCCATATGTCGATCTCCTAACCTCAGTAAAAGATGCAAACTGAAATGGTATGGACACATCACACGATCAACAGGCCTTGCCAAGACAATCATGCAGGGCACAGTACCAGGACAAAGGCGAAGAGGTCGACAAAGGAAAAGATGGGAGGATAACATCACGGAATGGACAGGCCTGCGGCTGAGAAATACATTGCGGAGGGCAGAGAACAGAGAGGAATGGAGAAGGATGTTGTCCTGTTCGGGGTGCCCAACGGCAGGGTTAAAGGGGCCAAGTCAAGTCAGTCAAGTCAAGCATTTTTCAAGGGTGAATGGGTATAACACCAACGATAGG
>CM031625.1:40531314-40538814 GCA_018398815.1 Conus ventricosus
ACTGAAATTGGAGGAAAAAAAAAAGGGGGGGGGGGGGGGGGGCGGCACTAAATGCCCCCACAGCATGGCCCCAAATACTGTTGAGATTTGAAACCAGTTTTGTCAGCCATTGGATTTACCTCTAAGGAACTGGGAAGGGGGGGGGGATTAGGGGGGAGGCATAAAAGGGGGGGGGGAAAGGCTGACAGGGCGGGGGGGTGGGGTTGGGGGGTGGGTAATTGGCCAAATAAAACCCGTGGCCTCAATTTATGTGTTAAGGTTTTGAAACTGACCTTTTTTTTTGCCCTTGGATTTACGTCAATGTCCCCATAAAAAAACACGGCCGTTCATTTCGGTGTTTCGGCAGTTCACGAGAACTGTTTCCGGGTTTAAAAAGCACCCTTTTCGAACGATACATGAACAAAAAACCACACTGAAGGAATTTTGTCAACATTATGTCACATGGAAACAGTGAATCTTATGTTGTGGGGTCTTTTCACGCAAATCGTATTGACAGAAAGACCCCTGTATGGGGATCATCTGAAAATTTCATCGTTTAAAGGAAAAAAAAGAATATTTGATTTTGTTAGTAAACGGCGTCTCCGCGCACCCCCCACTGCACTACTGAAAAAAGGAGGGGTGTGGGGGGGGAATAATCGACAAATCAATTATAAAGGCGTTCTTTCTCTCTTCTCTCTTCTCTCCTTCTTCTTTTCCTCTCTCCTCCTCTCTCTCTCTCTCTCTCTCTCTCTCTTTCACAAACACACACACACCACACACACAAAACCACACACACACAACACACACACAACACACACACAACAAACACCACAACGCACCAGAAAAAACATTCGCGCGCGCACACACAACACACAACCCAAACAAAACCCCACCACACACACACAACCACACACACACACACTCACCACACAACAAAGCACAGCGTACACAAACACATACGCACAGCACACTTTTGCCCCCTTTCACACACATTTCCCCGCACGCACTCATATGCACACACAGTGTCGCGCACACAGTCCCCCTACACCACAAAACCACAAGCATGCTTTCGCAAGCACACGTGCGTGCACACACACACACAACACACACACACACACACACCACACCACACACACACACACACACACTCACACACCAACCTGAGCTTTTTCAACGTATTTATTATCTTTCAATGTACGTTATCCTTCATAACTTCCTAATTAACACACACAAATTGATCATTCTGAACACCTCTCGGCATGGGTTTTGTAGAAGGAACACAGGAATTTATTCGCAATAATTGCGCGGAATACTGCAGCAAAGAGAGAGCCCACACTCGTTGTCCTTCAAACCGCTACAGGCCCAGGGGACTGTACTGACCAAATGTACCCTGAATGCCAAATTAACGCGAACGCTGGGCACTTTAAAACTTCGACCGGTGCGTTTTTTGGAAGCACCTACTGAGGTTGTCAACAAGGCACCCCAATACTGTTTTACTGCCCACATTTTCTCTTACCTTAAACCAGGTCACCGGGACGGCATGGTGTTCTTGGCACAGTAGTCCAGTACCTGGCTATAAGTCCCGTGTACATTTATGGTGTTAGGAGAATTTCTCACTTGATTTGAGTCAAGGGGCACCTAGACATAAAAAATCATGGAGGTGATCGGGCACCACCCTGGTACATTTGCGTAATGGCCGATTCAAATATGGCCGCCACCCGCCGCCGTGAAAATCCTAACTTTTGTGTTTTTGACAATATATACACTTGTACCACTTCTAATCCAACTGATTTTGGAGTGCTGAGTTCATTTCTGGTATCATTTGGTCCATTTGGGGTCATCTTGACCTTCAAAATGCCATGGTCAAGGTAATTTTCTTGTACCAACGGTCTTGACCGTAACCTGGCGATATTCTCGCAGTAACAACAGTGCTCCTATACATAATGCTACTAATTCTGACATGCATTTTCACTGTATGATTCACTATTAAAGATATAAGTCATTCTGATCTTGAATTCACAAGTGAACGCCGTTTTCACCTATTCAACTAAAACTGTCTTTGCTGCTTTTTCAACTTTTTTCTGTATTGTGTGTTCAATGACACATCCCAACAGAAAACAGAAAAAGTTCTCAAGTATGCAGCAAAAATGCTCAATGTAGCTGCAATTGTCTCTTTCCATCACTGATTGGAACATGGAGAATTATCTGATTTTCCATGGCAGAATGCGATGCAGCAAACTCCAGAAGAACAGCACCCACACCGTCGAGTGTCACACTTGCCTGCGCACTTGCATATTGTGAGCAAAGTGGGTGGCAAGGGCTTCATGCATTTAGATGGCAACGGGGTGTCAAAATGTTGCTCCCACCCATGTTCTAGTGTTCTAGGTAGTCCCCACGTTGTTGACTGGCCGCCCCAAGCAGATGGCATGCTTGTGCACCAGAAAGGCTTCTCTGTGGATGTGGCCTCTGATGACACTGCTTGTGGGTGGGAGAGAGTCAATTCCAGCTGTAGCACTGCTGTAGCTCTACACTCTGAGCTGGTTAAAACATTTCAGCAGTGTTGTTGATCTGACACCCACCCAGACATGTACACGATACATTTCTGCCAGAGCTTCATCTTGCTGTGACAAGCTGTCCATCGCTCAAAAGTTCGTCAGTTTGCTGTACAGGGTCAGCTGCCAAAGCAGCGTTCTTCGTCCCTACCTTAGTCACACAGTCATCTCCAGTCAGTATGTGTGCTTTGATCACTGACTTGGCCAGCGGTGCTCCAAGCCTAGAAAAATGCTTGGTGCAGTGGAAGCACCTGCCGCTTCTCACCTGTGCCAAACTGTTGCCAGATTTCCTTCAACCCCAGCGCTTGGAACTGAGGGTGTAGTGACGCAGTAGTGCGAAGTGTCCGTGTCGTTGGAAACTACTATAACTGTCTTGCACTGATTTGACACCACTATCCACATCTACTACCAGTCTGGCGTCTGCCTCTTCAATCCAGCTGTGCAGGTCCGGGATTTCTTCACCGCCAGCTCAAATCAACACAAAGAAAATAGAAACCATGAGAGTCAACAACCAACAACGAGACCCCCTACGACTGCAACAGCAAGACATCACTGAAGTTGACAAGTTTGTCTACCTCGGCAGTGTGGTCAGCAAAGATGGAGGTTACAGATGAGGATATCAAGAGCCGCATCAATAAAGCCAGGCACATCTTTATTACGCTACGGCCTATCTGGAATTCCTCTGCCCTCTCACTCCACAACAAGATCAGAATCTTCAATTCAAATGTAAAATCTGTCCTTTTTATGGTTCTGAAACGTGGCGAACAACAAAGACAAACAGCCACAAACTCCAAACATTTATCAACAGATGTCTGCGAAACATTGTGAACATCAGATGGACAGATATTATTGCCAACACAGAACTGTGGAACAAGACCAAGCAAGTTCCAATAAAATCATAAAACAGAAAACGGAAGTGGGGATGGATTGGCCACACCCTCAGAAAGTTTCCATCCAACATCACAAGACAAGCCCTTGAATGGAACCCCAGGGCAAAAGAAAAGTGGGAAGACCAAGACAGACATGCGAAGGAGTACCGACGCAGAAGTGAAGGTCGCCGGAATGACGTGGGCCGAGCTGAAGAGGATCTCCCGAAACCATGTCCGCTGGAAGAATGTGGTTGCGGCCCTGTGTTCACCAGGGAATTCAGAGACATGTCAAGTAAGTCAAGTCACCTCATCATCAGAGACGACAGAGCGGCGATGATGACAAGATTTCCTTCAGCTCGATTGCTCACCATATCTTGAACCAGCAGCTGAAGATTCTGTTTGTTCTTCTCAGATGCCCAGAACTTGTCAAGCTGTCGAGGGATGGGTGTGTCTGCGTTCATGCCAATATTGTCAATGGGCGTCACACCAGCTCGCCTCATGGGCTGTCCTTCTTTCAGGGAAAGTTCAACGTATGAATCTAACAGTAGGTGAAAAGTAGTCCGACTCATGGCAGAGGCTTGTGGCTGATGTGATGACTGCAGTGACTGCATCGCCGAGGGTAGAGAATTCTGCTAGCAGCATCTGTGCATCTTTGACATGAAGTCTACCACAACATGAGTGGGAAGAAGAGACGTCTGATTCCACTGTGTGAGGTCCAGTTCAGATTCAATTTCACAACAAGTGTTGACTTGTTGACCTGAGCGGGAAGATCACCATCAAACAGTGGAGTCACTGGCAGCAGATCGTGTGCAAGTATCTGCTTGATGTCCATGCCATGCTCCTTTGCAATGTCCATGGTTCTCTGTGCCTCCACAACGTCCTTGAAGGCCACGTCCAAACACGCCACATTCAACCAGTGCGTCGTCTAAGCCCGAACCTTGAAGCAGTTTGGCCTGGCACCTGAGCAGAATGCGAGTCCAGTGGAAGGGTCCCAAGCAGGTGAGCAGATCCTTGAACTGTTCTGTCTGTTCTGTCTCATGCAGGTAAACATCTGCCGCCACAGCAAGCACGCTTTCATCGCACCAAACTGCTATTGATGCTTGGTTCAGCTGTCTGCGACAACTTTGAAAGTTTGTGAGGCCACTGACCGTGTACAGCATCTGTGGTGGGTGTGTGTGTGTGTGTGTGTGTGTGTGTGTGTGTGTGTGTGTGTGTTGTGTTTGTTGTTGTGTGTGTTGTGTGTGTGTGTGTGTGTGTGTGTTGTGTGTGTGTGTGTGTGTGTGTGTGGGTGGTGAGTGTAGTGTGTTGTGCGGCGCGCGCGAACGTGATGTGTGTGTGTTGTGTGTGTGTGTGTGTGTGTGTGTGTGTGTGTGTGTGTGTGTTGTGCTGGTTTCCAGTTTGTATGTACACACACATACATACATATGTGGGTGCATTTATCTATTTATACAGAGAGAGAGAGGAGGAGAGAGAGAGAGAGAGAGAGAGAGAGAGAGAGAGAGAGAGGAGTCGGAGTCGGTCGGAATGTTTTAATTGATCAGGCCATTTGCCCATACAATGGAGTGAATATTCAAAATCAATAATCAAATCAAATCACATTCATACTCTCATGTCTTAACCTTAAGCTTTGAATATGAAGAGGGACAGCCTTTCCATAATGCGTTTGTTCGTATTCGCAAGCAACAACGAAAATGTAAACATGGAGGGCTGTCTATAAAACTTCTAGGCAACAATTCTTGTCTAAGGTTTTCGTACTGGTGACAAACAAACAAAAAATGGAGTTCAGTTTCTGGAACATTGGGACAAAATGGACAATTCAGATCCCTGTTCAGGTAGGGTCTATACATCAAAAAATGACATTTCAATGGAGACATTCCAATTCTAAATCTCGTATATACATTACGCTTCTTGATGTAACTGATCTCACATAAATGTGGACTTATTGAAAAGGACTGCTTGAAAGACGCATACACGCTATAAAATGTATGCGACTCCAAAGACGCATGCCAGTCCTGCTTAAAACAGTCAATAAGCCTTTCCTTGAAGCATGCTAGGAAGATGTTTACGTTACCAACCCCTTGAGCTTCCCAAACCCCCAAAACCAAACTTATAACAGCACATTTCTAACTTTACATGCCCACGTTTCTCAATTTTGGCGTTGCAAATTTAAAAGCATTTCATAGGCCTTTTGGGGACATCGATCATTGTCCATCTGTACAAGTCGTAACCAAAACTTCACACATTTGACAAACGTGAATATATACAAAGGAAAACCTGCCTGTTTCTCCATAAATGACATGCTTCGGCGATTTTACATTGACACCCAGAAAACGTTTCAGAGCAAACAAGTGGATTCTTTCTATCTGTGCTTGATTTTGCGTCAAGCCCCTGATTTCAGCTCCATATGTTAAAATGGTTTGAATCTGACAATCGAAAAGTTTGAAAAAGAAGGCAGGAGAATGCTCGCTAATTGACCACATCGTTCTTATGATTGCTGTAATTCCTTTCTTGGCCCTGTCTGCGAGATCAGACATCGTATACACAAAACTTAATCTCGTTGACAAGTAAATGCCAAGGTATTTATACATATTCACAATTTTTGACTCGTTAACATAAAAAAACCATCGTTCCCTTAAGGCATGGTATCCCCCATTCCAAAAAATAACAATGTTCGATTTTTCCATATTTACAATGAGATCAAGACGTTTAGCTGCATCAGACAAAATATTCAACTGCGTCTGAAGACCAGTAACACTATCAGATATCAGTGCAACATCATCAGCAAATAGGAGGATTAGTATGTGAATAAAATCTGGCGTCAACTGAACACCGTGGCGACCAGAATCAAGCACATCTTTCGTCAGCTCATTTATAAAAGCGAAAAAAGCACAGTTGAGCAAACCTCCCCTTTTTCAAGCCTCGAGGGCACAAAAAGCATCTGTTAATTCAGCACCAACACGCACCCTTGCTTTAACAACATTATACATCGATTTTAAAGCACTGAGTATCTTGCCTTGTAGGCCGTTTTTATGCAAGAAAATCCACAACTTTTCTCTGCACACAGTATCAAAAGCTTTGCGGAAATCTATAAATGCTACATACAATTTCCTGTGTCTCACAAGTTGCTTTTGTACCATAGCATAGAGAGTGAATATGTGATCTGCTGTACAGTAACCCTCCCTGAATCCAGCTTGCTCTTCACCAACAATTCCCTTGTCGTCAATCCAGTTTGAAATGCGCTTATTTAATACAAAACTATACAACTTACTACAAATATTGAGAAGGGAAATGCCTCTATAATTGTCTGGAACATTCAAATCGCCCTTTTTGTGCAGAGGTTGAATAATGGACAATGACCACTCGTCAGGGAAAAGCCCATGATCAAAGAGATAGTTAAAGAATTTAACAAGGAAAGGCAATATTTGTTCAATGCTATTTTTGTAAAATTCCCCAATGAGTCCATCCGGGCCGGGTGCCTTCCGAGATTTAAGTGCTTGCACAGCAGCTCGAATTTCTTCTGCTGTTATCGATTCATTGAGCGCGTCACATTCGATGGTACGCGTGTTATCAAGGGGAACTGAATCCTCGTTACTGTTAAATGTGTAATTATCGCCATTATCACAAGGAACATCAATATCACCAACTGCACTTGCAACAGTGTCTGGCATAGAATTAAACACATTATCAAAATGATGAAACCATTCATTTTTCGTTATCGTATTTTGCACACCAGTCCTAGGTTTCACAGAACGAATGGTATCCCAGAATTTTCTTGCATCATTTAAATTATCCTGTATTGAGCGCACAATCTTTTCTTTATGCAGTTTCTTTTTCGATTCTAATAACTCTTTATACTGTTTTCTTTCTTCAGAGTAAGCTAGACTTTTAGCATCGATGTGGCTTTTGCCAAGTTGGCGCCGATGCCGGCGCAGGAGAGTTCTACTCTGCCCACATTCCAAGTCAAACCATATTTTCATCTTTTCACATCCAATACGTTTAGTTTTCTTCATGCAATTTCCTGCATAAACAAAACACTCATTAAATTTAGCAAGCGCCAGATTTAAATCATTTTCAATAAGTGACATGGCTTCATCCAAGAT
>CM031625.1:40543966-40546466 GCA_018398815.1 Conus ventricosus
GATCTTTTTTAGGAAGGGTGAAGATTTTAGGCCTAAGGCTAGTCTTTCAATCTGTCCTTGTCATGCATACATTATTTCAACCCCTATCATTTTTACCCAAAAATCCAACATTGCAACACTGTAATTTTTAAATTTTACAAAGATAAGCAGACTGTCCATAAAAGTCCCAATGACTTTGGGGGGTTTAAATTTTTCAGAGGAAAACAAAAAAAAATATGCATACAAGCAAACAAATAAAACCCCCACAACCAAAAGGTCGGTGAGCCCTGTGTGGGGTGGTGGGGGGGGGGGAGGTGGGTAGGAAAGAGGGATGGTAGATAGAGGGGAATGTTGATGAACGATTTAAGGGAGAAATTATATGTTTAGACGGTATTTTTAAAAATATGGATTGTAGAAGACCTTTCGGGAAAGGTGTAAAGTTTTAGTCGAATAATCAGTTATTGAGACCAAAATTTCTTATGTTTAAAAGTTTTTGACAAATTTTTTTTAAATGTTCGGAAATTTTTTAGCTAGGGTGAAATTCAAATTCCAGATATATGGTCCAGAGTTAAACCAGGCTTGTTTTTTCATTTGATTTAAAGCGTGGTAGGGGGGAAGGTAAATTTTTTCGGCCCGAAATTGTTCAAACTTGTAAAAAAAGGGGATTGATAAAAAAATGGCATTTGCATCGGTCAAGATTGTAAAAAATAATTGAGGGGGTTGAATTTCAATTGGTTACTCAGGGAAATTTTTTTCAGCGCTTTTAATTTTTCACCTTTTGTTAAAAAGGGACGGGTGGTTTGGGGCAGTTTTTTGTGGGACATCACTTTCTTCCCTCCCAAAACCCGTTGAAGGTTAAATTTTTTTACGGACTTATAGTAGTACTGTTTAAAGTAGCGCTGTAAGTAGGTAAAAGGAAAAGGTTTTTTTTAAAATACCCTTTCATACATTTTGAGATTTAATTTCCCTTTTAAATTTTTTTATTATGTTACCCCCAAAAATCGGGTGGTCATCTAGTGTTCAATAGAAGTGCCATTTAATTTGAAAATTTAAATTTAGATTTACCCGGAGATTATTTGGGGCTGTTTTGGGGGTATACATTTTGAAGGACGAAAACCGGGGGACGCGACAGACTTTAGCCAGGTGATCCCCAAGGACCCTACCGGGGGGGGGGGGGGGGGGGGGGGGGGGGGGGGGAGAGGGGGGAGGAGGGGGGGGGGGGGGGAGGAAATCAATGGAATACTCGGTTTCGGGGGGTGGGCCCTTTTTATACTTCTACCCAAGCATCCTCGTAATAATCTCCATTAAAATTCAATTCCAGGTAAGTCTCGTTTAATTTTCAAATTTTTTCCCCGTCTGCTGATTGGTCAGACGTACCCCAAAAGGGAAAAATTTTAACCTCGGGAACCACGCGTTATTCTTTAAAAACGAAAAGGTTTGAAAGGCATTCAGCTCAAAAGGGGGTTCTTCCTTTTTCTCCCAAATTTTGTGCAGAAAAAAGGGCCGGGGGTAAACCCTTTTTGTTTTTGTGTAACCATCATTTTCGTCTTTTTTTGTTTAAAGATCCGGTGGGAGAATCTTGGAAAATGTGTTTTCTGTTTTACCCTCCTCCTCTTGAAAGGGTTTCTGTTTCCCTTGGTTTCCCTCTGCTTTTTGCTGAGAAGGGACTAGCAGCCGAGTGCGTTTAGCCCCAGTTTTCGAAATGTCTATTCCAAAACCCTAAGGGGCACATTTTCCCCAAATTTTTTTTTTTTAATGGTGTCTCTTTTGATGGGTGCAAATGGGGTTTTGCCCAAATGATAAAAAAAGCTTTCCGTTTGAGAGCGGACGTCTTTTTTAAATATGCAGGGCCCCGAAGGGTGGTGAACCCGGGGACAAAACTCTTGTTTTCCCCCCCAAAAAACCTTTGATAAAAAACTCTAAACTATTAAAATTGAGCAACCTCCCGGGTTGTGGGGGTTTGTCTTTAAGGGAAATTTTGAAACCAGAAAAGTATGCTGACAACCCCTTTGCCCAAAAGGATTTCATGGAGACAGAATCTATGATTTACTCCAAGGGTTTTTAATCCTTGTTGTGGGCTGAATAAAAAGACTTTTGTTTGGGGGGAATGATAAACCCCGGGCTTTTGAAACAAATCAGTGGGGTCTGTAACATTCCCTCATGCAGTTGCTCTTGTGAGTCCAGTCAAAAAGAGAATCATCCCCCCCAAAAATCTTTGGTACATGACCTTTTATTTTTTAAAGGGGGGCATAGACAGGTTTTAGCTGTGTTTTGAAAAAACGGGCGCCCGATGATGGCCATTGGGGGGAAAAACTTTTAAATTTTAAAGTTATCTCTTTATTGAAATTGAAATAGTTTCTGTTTTGTTCACGGATACATATAATAGGCAAACCTTCAGTCAACTGAGGCCATTTAAAGCCCCTTTAGTTTTTCAAAAACCAAGGGTGTGTTCAGAGTATCCGTTTTGAAATGATGATAATGACTTCTAAATCGAAATCTTTTTGATTTAAAATTATGCGAA
>CM031625.1:40573966-40591466 GCA_018398815.1 Conus ventricosus
GAACAAATGGAGTCGTGGTCTGTCTGACAAAGGCATTGTTCAGCAGTCCACTGACCTTCATAGTGTCTGTGCCCTGTCTTCTGTGAATCCCCAGGAATGACAGTCACCTTCATGAAGATTTTACTTAGTGAAATTTGAAAAGAGAGGAGGCTAGTTACCGCCAAGGACACAGACAAACAGAGTACAGAACTAATCTGTTTGTCTGTGTCTTTGGCAGTAACTAACCCCTCTGTTTTCAAATTTTGCTTCATTTTCCGCCCTCAGTCACTCCGTTTTGAAACTTTTAGACAGTGGTCAAGATTTGCCCATTAGAACTTCTATTTCCCTTCTGCGTGTCTCCAAGACAAAACTTTTCACTCTAAGAGATTTTGTCCTCTTCCCTCCTACCCCTCAGCCGAGTACCAAGCATCCCACTAATGCCCACACTAAGCTATCGTCCAAGCCGGACGTAGACCATTCAGCACCCCCTCATGAATCAAATTCTGCAATTGACGCTGAGCAATCAACTCTCGAGTCGCCATCAGCACACCATACGCAGTTTAAAGCAGAAGAACAGTTGTCGTCGTGTTTCCTGAGGGATGAATCCCAAGTCCCTTCAACTCCTATGCGGCCCGTGAAATTGAGTTGCTCATAAGGCCTCCGCAAGCTCCGCAGACGTACTCTGTGTGTCCCTCCACCTCAAAGAAGGCCCCCGTGAGAAACGGCATCCCTGACGTATGATGCCGGGAGATTTCAACAGCTTCAAGGACTCCAGGAGAAACGGCATCCCTGACGTATGACTCTGGGAAATTTCAACAGCCTCAAGGCCCCAGGAGAAACGGCATCCCTGACGTATGACGCTGAGAGATTTCAACAGCTTCAACGTCCCCAGGAAAACAGCATCCCTGACGTATTACGCTGGGAGATTTCAACAGCCACAAGGTCCCCAGGAGAAACGGCATCCCTGACGTATGACGCTGAGAGATTTCAACAGCTTCAAGGTCCCCAGGAAAACAGCATCCCTGACGTATGACTCTGGGAGATTTCAACAGCCTCAAGGCCCCCGCAGAAACGGCATCCCTGACGTATGACACTGGGAGATTTCAACAGCTTCAAGACACAGCGTCTGATCTCCAGCTATCTTTATCTGAACTGCGTGTGTCTGGACAGATTGAAGACGCCAAGATCTGTGCGAAAAATAAACTAAGAAACGTCATTTTGCTTCCGACATAACTTGCTCCATATATTGATTGATTTTCTACAGTCAGACATCGAGCTGAACAAACAATAAACGTACTCAAACAAGAAAATCATTAGCTGAAGATGTCTATAGAAGATAGGAAATGTCTATACGGATTTGAAAAAAAAAATGTTTATACGGATTTGAAATGTCTATACGGATTTGAAAACACCCCACCCCCCCCCCCCCCCACACACACACACAACCCAACCCCCTAAAACCAACTAGATTACGTGATGCAAGCACACAGTGTGGTGATGGGATTGTTTTTAGTAGTACGGCATCCCCGTGCATCACCAACTATCATGTGTAAAGGCAAAGGGTTTTATGTCAATAATGTATTGTTATCAACATCACAGGCAGCAGCCCAGTCACAGTCGGAGGCGAGCCCATCAGGGAAGTAGATTCCTTTGTCTACTTGGGAAGGCAGTTGACAAGCAGGGGGACATCGACCGAGACATCATGGCCAGGATAGGCAAGGCGCGAGCAGCATTCATCATGCTAAAGAACATCTGGGCCTCAGGAGAGATCAGAAGGACAACAAAATTGCGTATCTTCAATTCAAACGTGAAGTCGGTTCTGCTCTACGGCTGCAAGACTTGGAGAATGACCAAGGCAATACAGCAAAAAATTCAGACCTTTATCAACACCTGTCTGAGGCGCATCTTCAAAATCAGATGGCCAGAGAAGATCAACAACGAAGATCTATAAAAGCAAGCAGGACAGGAACCAGTGGCCGAGCAGATTCTGTTGAGGAAGTGGGGCTGGATTGGACACATTCTCAGGAAGCCAGCATCCAGCACCACACGCCAAGCCCTGACATGGAACCCGCAGGGGAAAAGGAAGAGAGGCCGACCTCGCAGCAGTTGGAGGCGAGACACTGAGGCAGAGATGGAGAGGCAGGGAACCAACTGGACAGGCATTCAGCGAGCAGCCCAGAACCGAGTGCGATGGCGAAGTGTTGTCGATGGCCTATATTTACTCTTGAGCTATGGACCTAAGTAAGCAATGTAGATGATTAACAAGCAAAAAGGAACATTTCCAATTTTGTATTAAAACTTGTGAACGTCACAAACGTAAATTTGGTTAACGTTTGTGGTAGGCTGAGCAACCCCTAACGTTCAAACAATTTGAACGAGCAGAATAATAATATGAAGTTATTTTGTTAGAAAGATAACAGTCACCGAATGCTGGTGTTTGAAGATGTGCGAGTGATTGTGAACTGGACTATGACGAGACAGGCGCTGAAAACTGACAGTATGCGTGAAGCTGCCCAAAGGTGCAGGTGTGGCAAGCGGACGAGGATCACAACTACAGATAGTGATTGCTGTGCTGTATCTGCATTATTTATGTTTGTGTGAGCGAACATACCGGGCTTCTTTTGGCTCATTCTCTGTCGTTCATTCTTTTCCAGAGATGTGTTTGAAGAGGCAGAAGCCCTCAGGTAAATCATTTCTCTTCCTCTTTGTGTAGTATCTGGAGAACACGGTTTACTTCAGTTGTTCTCTGAATGAATTCCCTGTGCGACATGAGTCCCTGACAGTGGTGACCCCTAGTTTTCATGCGAGAGAGTGGTTCAGAACACGCGCCCATGTCCTTACCTGAAAACAAGTTAAATTTAATTAACCCTCTCTGTGACACCAATATCGAAAAATGACTCCGTCCAATGTTCTTTCTAGCCCACAGGAAATATTACAGAATCGTGTTGTCCCCAGTGATGATACTCCGATCAACTATCTTAGCCCCAGGGACAGCCAGACCACCAGGAACCCTCTCAACAGCACAGCTACTCCATCTAGTCATCTGAGTCATCCAGATCTGTTACTTAAGAAAGTCGAAACACATCCAAACCTCTTGACAGCCAAACGCTAGAGCTGTCAGCAATGGATCATGGGGTTACAAACAGCAACAAATGGATCATGGGGTTAAACCCCAGCAACAAATGGATCATGGTGTTACAAATATCAAGATATGGATCATGGTGTTACAAACAGCAAGATATGGATCATGGTGTTACAAACAGCAAAATATGGATCATGGTGTTACAAACAGCAAGAAAATGGATCATGGTGTTACAAACAGCAAGAAATGGATCATGGTGTTACAAACAGGACAGGAAGAAATGGATCATGGTGTTACAAACAGCAAGAAATGGATCATGGTGTTACAAACAGCAAGAAAATGGATCATGGTGTTACAAACAGCAAGAAATGGATCATGGTGTTACAAACAGCATGAAATGGATCATGGTGCTACAAACAGCAAGAAATGGATCATGGTGTTACAAACAGCAAGAAATGGATCATGGTGCTACAAACAGCAAGAAATGGATCATGGGATTACAAACAGCAAGAAATGGATCATGGTGTTACAAACAGCAAGAAATGGATCATGGTGCTACAAACAGCAAGAAATGGATCATGGGATTACAAACAGCAAGAAATGGATCATGGTGCTACAAACAGCAAGAAATGGGTCATAGTGTTACAAACAGCAAGAAATGGATCATGGTGTTACAAACAGCAAGAAATGGATCATGGTGCTACAAACAGCAAGAAATGGATCATAGTGTTACAAACAGCAAGAAAAGTGTGCATGATATTCTGTCAACACGTTCAATGTCTGAGAGAACATCGATTTTATTCATTGGAGACTCTGTCATTGGAAACACTGACCTGCGCAGAATAACATCCAGACAAGACATTGTTTCCAAAATCTGTGTCTCAGCTACGTTAGTTGATGGTTTGTTTTATTGGCTGCATCATCACAACAGTTTTCCTGATCTCAGATTGTTGATCATCTGTATAGTTGTCAATGATTGTAGGGCTACCGGAGAAGTACCTAAAAAAACTTCACATGATCTTATTCACCTGGCCACACACGTGTTTCCAAATGCCAAAGTAGTCATTCGTTCTATGATATTGAATAGAGGCAAACACCGCCTCAATATCTTTACTTCACCATCAAATAGCTTGTGAAATGCTGAGAAAAAAATACATTGACAACCGCACCACATTCATAACTGTTGCAGGGAAACCTACACCTTGAATACAATGCAAGGGTTCCAAGATGGCGGGCAAATGAAGTTGTGACTGCGTGTGTGCTCTCCACTCAGTGTTGATATTTATGCTATATCACGTCGAATTTCGCTTACTATGAACTGAAAGCATTTTAGTGATTTGTGGTGCGGACTGTGTACCTATCTGTGTGATGTGGTGATGAGGACCTTCATTTCCTAGGCAAGTGTTTTGTACGTTGGCCTTGTTCGAAATCGTCAAACATCCCGCCATTAGCTCTTGTGTTTTTTTGTAAACACAGGCGCATGAACATTAACTCTTTGACGATTTAATATTTTGTTGATGTAGCAGATGCAACTTTCCAATGTCTGTCAACAGTGGCCAGCGAAAAGAGAGCATAAAGAGAGATAGGGCACAGATTAGTCCCGTGAATGATGAGAGCGAGAAGAGAAGGTGTTTAGGCAGTTCTAGTCCTTTGATTGATAGTGACAGTTTCCTTCAGACTGAATACAATCTGGACGAGTCGACTATTGTAGTAGATCTCGATCAGGACACCAAAACATCTAAGAACGAGGACATGTCTATTAGTCTATTAAAGACAATTTGAAGGATGCTCTGAGGGATCCTGAGATCCTCACTGTCCTAACCAATGCATTTACTCGCTCTCTCCAGACAGAGATCGCCAACCTCAGAGAGATAATAGAGAACAAGGATGAGCAAATTAAGAGTTTGGAAGAAAGGGTTCATACCCTAGAACAGTATACACGTAGAAACAGTGTTCGTATCACCGGGATCCCTGAGCCAGCCACTGGAATTACTGAGGATACAGACTTCATAGTTCAGCAGATCGGCGAGTCCATAGGGGTGGATATCAAGCCGGAGATGATCGACCGGTCCCACCGGGTGGGGCGTCGTGCTGAGGGGCAGCCCGCACGCTCCATTATAGTCAAGTTCGTTTCTTATAAGAACAAGACCATGCTGATGAATGCCCGGAAGGGCCTGAAGAACAGATCTGCGACAAGTCTGGGATTCACTGGAGCTGGCTACGCCCGACCTCCGGCCCCTGCCACAGCTGTTCCAGTGCCTCCACCAGCAGATCGGGTGTTCATCAACGACGACCTGACCCACACCAGAGCCAAGCTTGCAGCCCAGGCCAGGAAGCTGAAGCGGGACAAGGTGTTGCAGGACACCTGGGTGTTCGATGGGGATGTGTTTGTCAAGCTCAAAGACAAAGTCACCAAAGAGGGACAAGGTGTTGCAGGACACCTGGGTGTTTGATGGGGATGTGTTTGTCAAGCTCAAAGTCAAAGTCACCAGAGTTGTCAGTAAGCGTCAGCTGAACACCCTGATTGGTTTAATTCCAACATTTTGATTCTTGTGTTCTTGTGTTAAGCCCTTGACTTTTTAAGGATTAAGCAACTTAAAGCTACTTAGATATATGATTGCTACTACCTATAATCTTCAGTTCAGTTACAAATACTCCTCAATTCGATTCTCAGTGTCGAACAGTGCATCCGTAGATATTGAACAGTGCAGGTGTAGATGTCAAAAAGTGCAGATGGATGCATATGTGTATGAGTGAGAGTTAGAGGGCGCTTGACAGGTGGGGAGAGAGAGAGAGAGAGAGAGAGAGAGAGAGAGAGAGGAGAGAGAGAGTGTGTGTGTGTGTGTGTGTATGTGTGTGTGTGTGTGTGGTGTGAGAGAGAGAGAGAGAGAGAGAGATGAGAGAGAGAGAGAAGAGAGAGAGAGAGAGAGAGAGAGAGAGAGAGAGAGGCTATATTAAGCCTAAAGATAATATATAAAGATAAATATGAGCTTGTCGTGTGAACGTGTTATGTGAATTTATCAACCAATTTATTAAACTATATAGTGTGAACTTAGAAACCAGTAATTGATAATTAAATATTGAATTGACAGTCAAGTATTGAACTTAGAATTGTTAATTAAGTATTTAAATTTGACACACTTACTCCTTTTGTCTCACCTTGTCCAACGTGAAAATATTATATCATATCCACATATTTAATTCTGACCGCCAAAAAGGACTTTAATGAATGAACAAACGTTTCATGTGCCTATGCTTGTGCTGCGAAAAAAACTTTTGCCTGCGTGTTTCCAACAAGTGAAAACAGCTGATTTTCAGCTGCTCGCGTGGGAAGTTATCAGTGACAGATGAACTGTGTGTGTGTGTGTGTGCACGCGCGCGCGCGCGCGCGCGCGCGTGTGTGTGTGTGTGTGTGTGTGTGTGTGTGTGCATGAATACTGAGTGAAAGAAAAGGTTGTTTTCTCATCGTGATGATGTTCATGCATATTATTCTGAATGGAATGGATTGAAACTGCCATCTTCATTACGACTTCATCAACTTGTACTTTTGCTGGCTGTTTTACAAACCAAACAAGAAAGAAAATGTTGGCATTTTTTCAAAATTCGACAATGTTTGAATGTTAACATTGACGTTATTAAGAGCCAGTGTGTGTGTGTGGGTGTGTGTGTGTGCGTGCGTGCGTGCGTGCGTGCGTGCGCGCGCGTGTGTGTGTGTCTGTGTGCGCTTGTGTGTATGCTTATGTCCACGCACATGTATTAATTGTATAAGTCAAGTCTCAAGTCACGTGCCCTTCATGCCTTGCTCTACAGACGACCTTAGATTTCCTTTCCACAGCTGTGTCTTTGTGGGCTGAGGTCGAGGTCGCCGGTATCGCAGTGTTCATGGAGGCTGTCGTTGGACGGGCGATGCTCACCAGCGACGGCTCCGCGACCAAACAATTACTCACATCAGTAGGGAGCTTAATAGGTGGTGTCCTCTGTACATGCGTGTGTGTGTGTGTGTGTGTGTGTGTGTGTGTGTGTGTGTGTGTGTGTGTGTGTGTGTATGTTCGGTGCGTCCCTTGGTTTAAAGTCTTTTCAATGTAAGTGATTTTGGACTAAAAAGTATTGATGTATGTGTGCATCTTATATGTGTACCTGCGCCTGTGTGCTCACATGTGCTTGAATATATGTGCGTGCGCGAGTGCATGTTTGTGTTTATGAGCACGTGGTGTGTGTGTGTGTGTGTGTGTGTGTGTGTGTGTGTGTGTGTGTGTGTGTGTGAGCGCGCGTGTATGTGTGTTTTTAGTTGATTATACTTACTGTGAATGATACTTACAGTTACACTGCCTTTATCTTTATTCTGTGTACTCGTGCGTCTGTGCGTGTGTTGAGTTATAGTGTGTTTGTGTGTGTTGGCCTACACAGATGTGTCCAACTCTCTCTGTGTATGCGTGCCAGTGTGAGTGTGGTGTGCGTGCATGGTATATATGTGTATGTGGTCATGCGTAAGCATGCCTGTCCAACATTTTTATCAACCTTGGTCGACACTGATTCGGTCACCTTCGAAATCCAGACATTCCCCTTGTTTCTCTTGAATGCCATGGTTTGAACTTAGTCGTGTTAGGAACAATTAGACTTGTGTTGATTTCCGTCAGCGGTGGATGACTTGAAATTATGCATTATCTTTATCTATTTCCATGCTTGAATACCATTATAAAAGGATATCTCTCTTTTTAAAATTTTGTCTGTCTTGTCCTTTTATCAAGACACATAATAATTTGTCATATTTGCAGCCAGATTATTCACTTTTTCCTCACTGGGTGGAGGGCACACCAGGCAGTCTGCCTTGCCTTTGACAGGATAAGGACAGGAACGAAGAATAGTTCATTTTTTACCGGTTGTGGTTTACTTTCCAACTTTGTTTTTTCACTCTTTTTTTTCTTCTTTTGTATTCACTTTGTATTCATTTAATCATAGACAGTTGTTTTGTTACGACATGGTGACTTTTTTTTCTAACTTTTGTCCCTGTGCGGTGGTTTGTCTTGAGACCCAGTGTGTGGGCACACCCTTCTCCAATCGTGGCTTTGTTACTTCTATTCCTTGCTGTTCTGTAAACATAACGGGTACCGATGTGAATGTGTACAGAGCTACGATTGGTCTGTTTAGCGGCATATCTGGCCGTCTGCAATAAAAGTAGTTTTTTTTTCTAAACAAGGGAACTACAATTCCCTTTGTATGTCTAGCTTTTGCAAAAGATATACAGCAAGTGGCACTCTCAATTCTCTTATTTTTTCTTCCTACAACTCAATCATTGATGTAGCTACATTTCTACTAAGACATAAATTCCTTTAGAAATAGTGAGCATTCCAGTCCCACTGATGCAAGTTTAAACTGTGACATTTCCACTACTAACAATACCTTACTTATGAAATCCGGGGACATTCATCCTAATCCTGGTCCCAACGGACATGGAGAACTCAGAGTGGTACACGTTAATGCGCGTAGCCTGAAAAAGAAAATTGACCTTTTTGAAACAGAATCCACCAGTTCGATATTATAACCGTGTCCGAGACATGGCTGTCACCCTCTGTCTCTGATGCATTAATATGTTAAAAAAAAATTTCATCCTCCTGTTAGATTAGATCAACAGTTTAACAGTAATGGTGGTGTTTCCATATATGTCAGAGAGGATCTTTATTGTAAACAACGCCCAGACTTACAAGTCGAGTTTCTAGAACCTCTGTTCAGGAGCAGTTATGTCCCTTGATATCTTAATGGAGTGTCCTGTGCGTGCCTGTACCATCGTCAACACAGCGCAGCCTCCAAGGGTGGTACAGGACTGCTCTAAAGGCAGGCGAAGACAGTGCTTCTCTGGGTCCTCCCCAGCACCTTCGGGTGTTTCTTTTTCTCTTTGCCTTAACTAGGCTGACCCTGGAGAAAGGTCCAGTGACGGTGAGGAAAGACCCACTGACCACAGGGAAAGTCCTGTTGACAGTGGGAAAGACTACAACTTTGGATTTCTGCTCTTGAGGGCACCTAAAGACGTATGTCGAAAGCTTGGCTGTGTCTGGAGTGCACTGTCTTCGTCTGTCCGTGGGCAGGGGTGGTGGGTCCTGTTGGGGTGTGCTCGGCAGCAGGAGGGTGGTGTTTTTCGCCGGTGGGCTCTTCTGCAGTCATAAATACGGCTGTGTAACAACCATTGGGAACTACTTTAAGGCCTGTTAGAGCTTGCAATCCTGTAGTCTATTTTACCTCTGTTCAGGACAGTTATGTCCCTTGATATCTTAATGGAGTGCCCTGTGCGTGCCGATATCCATCGTCAAACACAGGCGCAGCCCTCCCAAGGGTTGGAACAGGACTGGCTCTAACAGGCGGCGAAGACAGTGCTTCTCCTGGGTCCTCCCCAGCACCTTCGGGTTTTTCATTTTCTTCTTGCCTAACTATGCGACCCGGAGAAAGGTCCATGACGGTGAGGAAAGACCCACTGCCCACAGAAAGTCCCTGTTGACCGAGGGAAAGAACGACAACTTTGGATTCCTCTCTGAGGGCCACATAAGACCGTATGGCTAAAGCTGGTGCATGTCTAGGAGTGGCACTGTCTTCGCGTCTGTCCGTGGCAGGGTTGGATGGGTCTGTGAGGTGGCTCGGCAGCTGGAGGGTGGTGTTTTTCGCCGGTGGGGGCTCTGCAGTCATGAAATACGGTCTGGTACAAACCCAATGGGATGCAACTTAAAGGCTGTTATGAGCTGCTCTTGTAGTCTAATTTTTCTCTGTTCAGGAGCCGTTAATGTCACCCTTGATAACTCATAATGGATTGGTCCTTGGCGGCCTTACCCATCGTCAACACATCGCAGGCCCTCCAAGGGTGGTACCTGGACTGCTCTAAAGGCAGGCAAGCAGTGCTTCTCTGGTCATTCCCCAGCTCCTTCCGGATTTTTCATTTTCTTCTTTGACTTTAACTAGGCTGACCCTGGAGAAAGGAGGTCCAGTGACGGCGAGGAAAGACCCACCGACCACAGGGAAAGGTCCGGTTGACAGTGGAAAGACTACAACTTTGGGTTCTCTCTGTGAGGCACATAAACCGAATTGGCGAAAGCTTGGCTGTGTCCTGGAGTGGCACTGTCTCGTCTGTCCCGTGCAGGGGTAGTTTTGGGTCGTGGGGGTGCTCGGCAGCTGGAGGGTGGTGTTTATCGTCCGTGGAGCTCTGGCATCCATGAAATACGGGCTTGGTACAAACCCCCTGGGAAGCTACTATAAGGCTTTATGAGCGCACCAGTAGTCTAATTTACCTCTGTTGTCAAGGAGCATTATTCCCTTGATATCGAAAATGGAGTGTCCCGTTCGTGCCTAGTACCCATCGTCAACACAGCGCGGCCTCCAAGGTTTTACAGGACTGCTCTTAAAGCAGGCGAAGACATGCTTTCCACTGGGTCCTCCCCAGCACCCTACGGGTGTTTCTTTTTTCTTCTTTGCCTTAACTAGGGACTCAGGAGAAAGGCCAGTGACGGTGAGGAAAGACCACACGACCACAGGGAAAGTCCGTTGTCATTGGGAAAGACTACAACTTAGGGATTCGCTCTTGAGGCAAATATTAGACCGTATGCGAAAGGCTTGGCTGTTGTCCTGGATGGCCTGTCTTCGTCTGTCCGAGTGCAGGGTGGTTGGGTCAGTGGGTTGTGCTCGCCAGCTGGAGGGTGGTGTTTTTCGCCGTGGCTCTGCAGTCATGAAATACGGGCTGGTACAGAAAACACACACCCAAGGGATGCTACATAAAGGCGTGTTTATGAGCTGCATCCTGTAGTCAATTTACCCCAGGCTGTTATGAGCTCCATCCTGTAGACTAATTTACTCGTTTCAGGGAGCAGTTATTCCCTTGATATCTTAATGGAGGTGTCCTGTGCGTGCCATGTACCCATCGTCAACAACAGTGCCAAGGCCTCCAGGGTGGTACAGGACTGCTCTAAAGGCAGGCGAAGACAGTTGCTTCTCTGGGTCTCCCAGCACCTTTCGGTGTTTTCTTTTTCTTCTTTGCCTAACTAGGCTGACCCTTGGAGAAAGTCCAGTGACCGGTGAGGAAAGACCCACTGACCACAGGGAAAGTCTGTGACAGTGGGAAAGACTACAACTTTTGGATTCTCTCATTGAGGCACATAAGACCGAATGGCGAAAGCTTGGCCTGTGTCTGGATTGGCACAGACTTCGTCTGTCCGTGGGCAGGGGTGTTGGTCGCTGTGGGTGTGCTCGGCAGCAGGAGGGGTGGTGTTTTTCGCCGGTGGGCTCTGCAGTCATGAAATAACGGCTGGTAAACCCATGTGGAACTACCTTTAAAGCTTGTTATTAGCTGAGCAACCTGTAGTCTAATTTTACCTCTGTTCAGGAGCAGTTATGTCCCTTGAAATTCTTAATGAGTGTCCCCTGTGCGTGCATGTATCCATCGTCCACACAGAGCGGCAGGCCTCCAAGGGTGGAACATGAACTGCTCTAAAAAGGCAGGCGAAGACCGCGCTTCTCTGGTCCACCCCAGCACCATCGGTGTTTCTTTTTTTTTTTCCTTCTTTGCCTTAACTAGGCCTTGACCCCAGGAGAAAGGTCCAGTGACGTGAGGAAAGACCCACTGACACACAGGGAAAGTCCTGTTGACAGAGGGAAAGACTACAACTTTGCGTTAGAATCTCCTTGAGGCACTAAAGACCGTATGGCGCAAGCTATGGCCTTGTCTGGAGTGGCACTGTCTTCGTCTGTCCGTGGGCAGAGGGTGTTGGGTCTGTGGGTGTGCTCGGCAGCAGGAGGGTGGTGCATTTCGCCAGGTGGGCTTCTGCAGTCAAGCAATACGCCTGGTAACACCCATGGGGATCTACTTTATAAGGCTGTTAAATGAGCTCATCCTGTAGCTAATTTACCTCTGTTCAGACAGTTATGTCCCTTTGATATCTTTAAATGGAGTGTCCTGTGCTGCCTGTACCCCTCGTCAAACACAGCGCAGCCTCCAAGGGGTGTACAGGACTGCTCTAAAGTCAGGCGAAGACAGTGCTTCTCGGGTCCTCCCCAGCACCTTCGGTGTTTCTTTTTCTTCTTTGCCATAACTAGGCTGCCCTGTGAAAAGGTCCAGTGACGGAGAAAAGACCCACTGACCACAGGAAAGTCCTGTTGACAGTGGAAAGACTACAACTTTGGATTCTCTCTTGAGGGCACATAAGAACCGGGGGAGCAAAGCTTGGCTGTGTCTGGTGGCACTGTCTTCGTCTGTCCGTGGCAGGGGTGGTTGGGTCTGTGGGGTGTGCTCGGCAGCTGGAGGGTGTGTTTGTTTTCGCCGTGGCTCTGCATCATGAAATACGGGGGCTGGTACACCCATGGGATCTACTTTAAGGCTGTTATGAGCGGCATCTGTAGTCTAATTTACCTCTGTTCAGAGCAGTTATGTCCCATGATATCTAATGGAGTGTCCTTCGTGCCTGTACCCATCGTCAACACCAGCGCAGGGCCTCCAAGGGTGGGCTACAAGGACTGCTCTAAAGGCCAGGCGAAGACAGTGCCTATCTCTTGGTCTCCCCAGCACTCTTCGGGTGTTCTCTTTTTCTTTCTTTCCTAACTAGGCTTGACCCTGGAGAAAGTTCAATGACGGTGAGGTGAAAAGACCACCGACCACAGGAAAGTCCTGTGACAGTGGTAAAAGAGACTAAACTTTGGATTGCTCTCTTGAGGGCATATAGACCGTATTGGCAAAGCTTGGCTGTGTCTGGAGTGGCACGTCTTCGTCTGTCGTGGGCAGGGGTGGTTGGTCAGTGGGTGTGCTCGGCAGCTGGAGGTGTTTTTGATTGTCGCACGGTGGCTCTGCAGTCATGAAACGGCTGGTACACCCATGGGGATGCTACTTTTAAGGCTGTTATGAGCTGCATCCTTAGTCTAAATTTACCTCTGTTCATTGCATTAATGGCCCTTGATATCTTAATGAGTTCCTGTGCGTGCCTGTACCCATCTCAACACAAGTGCAGGCCTCCAAGGGTGGTACACACGACTGCTCTAAGGCACGAAGACATGCTTCTCTGGTCCCTCCCCAGCACCTTCGGTGTTTCTTTTTCTTCTTGCCTAATAGGATGAACCCTGGAGAAAGTCCAGTGACGGTGAGGAAGAGACCCACTTGACCCACAGGAAAGTCCTGTTGACATGGAAAGACTACAACTTTTGGATTCACAACTTGTAGGGCACATAAGACCGTAATGGCGAAAGCTGCTGTGTCTGGATGGCAACAGTCTTCGTCCTGGCCGTGGCATGGGTGGTTGGTCTGTGGGGTTGCTCGCAGCTAGGTGGGTGGTGGTTTTTTCGCCTGGTGGGCTCCTGCATCTAAATATCGCTGGTTACACCCATGGGAAGCTACTTTCAGGCTGTAATGACTGCATCCTGTATTCGAATTTACCTCTGTTCAGGAGCAGTTATGTCCCTTGAGATCTTAATGGAGTGACCTGTGCGTGCATGTATCCATCGTCAACACAGCGCAGGCCTCCAGAAGGTGTACAGGACTGCTCTAACGGCAGCAAGAAAGTGCGTCTCCGTGTCCTGCCCATACCTTCGAGTGTTTGCTTATTTCTCTTTGCCTAACTAGCTGACCCTGGAGAAGGGTCCAGTGTACGGTAAGGAAAGACCCACTGACCACAAAAGTCCTGTTGAAGTGGAAAGACTACAACTTGGGATTTCCTCTCTCTGAGGCACATAAACCGTATCGAAAGCGTGGCTGTGTCTGGATGGCACTGCTTCGCCTGTCCGTGGGCAGGGTTGGTTGGGTCTGTGGTGTGTGCTTCGCAAGCTGGAGGTGGGTTTTTTCCGCCGGTGGGCTCTGCAGTCATGAAATACGGGGCTGGTACACCCATGGGGATGCTAACTTTAAGGCTGTTATGAACTGCATCCTGTAGTTCGAATTTTACCTCTGTTCGGAAGCAGTTATTCCCTTGACTATCTTAATGGAGTGTCCCTTTGCTGCCTGTACCATCCGTCAACCAGCGCAGGCCTCCAAGGGTGGGTACAGGCCTGCTCTAAAAGGGCAGTCCGAAGACAGTGCTTCTCTTTCTCGGTTCCTCCCCACACCTTTCGGGTGATTCCTTTTTCTATGTAAAAAAAACTTTCATCCTCCTGTTAATTAGATCAACAGTTTAAACAATAATGGTGGTGTTGCCATATATTCAAGCAGATCTTTATTGTAAATCACGCCCAACTTATCAAGTCGAGATTCTAGAACTGAATATTGAAAGAAATGAACCAAGAGAGCGTACTAGTTGGGTCATTCTTCCGCAACCCTCCTGCTCATGTTGACTACTGGCATATAATAGAAGAGAGCATAGGAAAAGTAGATAGAACCCTACAAAATTTTATCATACTTGAGATTTCAATGATACTGGCACTTTCCCCACCCTTCCAATCTTATAGAAAATATACTGAATGCTTATCAGCTTAAGCAACTATGACTCCTCCAACAAGAATAACAAGTGATACTGCACACTTTTGCCTAGATTTAGTTATTGACTCAGAGCCCAGACATATTAAAAACAGTCGAAATCTTCCTCTATTCTGTAGGTGACACATGTCCCATGTGCTGTACTTAAACAAATAAATTTTACAAGCAAAGCCTTCCAAAGAACATTTTTAATAACACAGAATAATTAGACCAAGAAAAAATTTGGTGAACTTTTAGGGAATGAAACTGGAATGAATACTGACTATTAACCCATAATAAGCAAGTAGCATTTTCACGGATAAGTTATGTCCCTAGCAAAACAATGTATGCCATATTAAATTAGTTACTGTTCGCCCCCCAAAGGGATGCCCCTTGTCCACCAATAAACTAAATACAACGGTTGATAAAAAAGAGAAACCAAAACATCATAAAAGGCATGATATTCTAATCTCTCAAACCGACTTGTAAAACATTCGTGCACTACAAAATGAAGTCACTGATAGAGTTTAGGACAATGAAACTGGAGTATATAACGAACCTAAATTATTAGTTATCGACCCAGGTCAACTATGGCATAAGGAATGGAGGAAAAATGTCAGACAGTTTCATGAGTAAAAAGGGTATTGATGCAGATCACATTCCATCGATAACCGTGAATGGTATGACAATTACTCAAATTTTAGAAAAGGCCTAACAGATTTAATGATTTCTTTGTCCAGCCAGTGTAAATTGGAAAGACGACGGAAGTCCCCTTGCCCGACATAAACCCCGAATTTCAATTCTGAAACTTACTGAAAATAGTGTTGACTGCCTGAGGTTAAAAAAAACATAAAAGATCTCAACTCGAGAAACCGACCGGCCCTGACACCATTCCTAACAAAGTGTTGGATTGCATCAGTTGATATTATATCCTCACCATTAACCAATATTCGTTAATCGTTGTTTAACAGAAGAGGATTTCCGAAGCCTGCACAATTGCTAATGTTAACGCCAGTTTCACAAAAAAACAGGTAAAAAGATGAGTGAACTAACTATCGGCCAATATCTCTTTTAATTGTTAGGAAAACGTTTTGAAAGCTGTGTGCACGGACGCATCTACAACTTCCTGATTCCAATAGCCTTATACCAAGTGCAGAGTCTGGATTTATTCAGAGGATTCTACAATCTAGCCAACTGCTCAGTAGTTTTTGATCCCTGGTGAACAAATTACGACAAAAGTATTCCTGTCCAGTCCATAATTCTTTTGACATTTCTACAGCTTTTGATCGTGTATGGCACCGGATGGTCCTTCTGCTTCGCTTATAAGCCATTGGGATAAGGGGTAATTTGTTGAACTGGTCAGTGACTATTCTTTTGCAGACGGTTACCATCATATAATCCAGAGAAAAATATCTACACACAAAGCGTTCCCCAGGTTTGCCACAAGGATCTGTCCTTGCCCCTTCTGTTTCTAGTATTTAAAATTACCAATTTAAAAAATGATCCAGAAGATAGACTCAGATATCAAATCTTTGCTGCGACACAAGCATGTTCTCTAGCAAATCAGAAAAACCCAGCTACAAGAATGTTTGTCTTGCAGGCAATTTAGATAAAATTTGACGCTTGGGCAAAAGCTTGGAAAGTTAGATTCAAAGAGTTCCCTAAAACCAACTCTAAATGTGTTTCGGAAATGCAGATAGCCGTAATCTCTGATCTTTAGTAGTTCTATTCCCTAAACACACAACTTAAAAAAAAAAAAAAAGGTAAAAAAAAAAAAATGGGTGGGGGGTAAAAAAAAAAAAAAGGGAAAATATGGTATCGGGGGAAAAAAAGATAGGACAGCACAAACAACCTTGGGATTATCTTGCAAGACAAGTGTAAATGGGTAACATCAAAAACAACATTGCTTACAAAAGCCGAAGTACTGATAAACTTCTCGTTCAATACAATCTGAACAGAAAGGCTCTAAGACCAATGTACAAAGCATACATACTACCATATTTGACTATGCTGACATAATCCTGGATGGATGCGCAGAGTACCAGATCAAAAATTTAAGAAGATCTACACATGATCTTTGCGCATCATCACAGGATTCTGTCCGTCGAACCAGTCACGAAAAAATGTTAATATCTGATTCTGTACTTAAAATGAACGCCGACGAAAGACATTAAACGATTAACCTACTACAAGATCCTCCACTCCAAGGCAGCCTGCCCACTTACATATCAAACTTGTTGCCACCGCTCGTATCCTTCATTCGAACCCCTACCCTAGAAGAAGGGCCCTCAGAATGAATAGTCCCGCCGCCCACAAAACCAATATTTATAAAAACTCCTTTTTTTACATCTACCACAATCATGTGGAACAATCTCGCCACTGCATATCTTTATTTATAAAAACTCTTTTTCTTCCATCTACCACACTCATGTGGAAGAATCTCCCACAGCATAACCAACAGACCCAGTCGTTTCAGAGCCCAGCTCAAACATACATTCTTCTAGTGAATAATCCAGTTCCATCCAACCAATATTACTATGATGGAAATAGGGAAGCCACAAGTCAATCATTGTCGAATGCGCTTGGAATGAGCAATTTTTGAATTTTGACCTATCATACCCGGCACCTAACAAACTACCCTTCTAGCGCTTGTCATCTCCACAAGAACATCCGAACACTTCCTAGCTTCACTGTCCACACTTCACAACCAACACCGAGCATACACTATTATAGACCCTCCCAACCAAATCAGATTACTATCCGAAATCTCCTGCATAAACAATTCCTTTAAATGTATAAACAAATGCTAAGATATTTGAAAATGTTCAAAGGTATAATCTTCTTACAAAGCGTTTTTTGAAAACTAAACCGCAGCCTCAAGGTTTTACTGTTATCCTAGGTATCCTTATATTTCACCTCTTCAATTAACGTGCTTTCAACTATATCAACCAGTTACGGAGTCAGGAGTGGCTGGAATGCTTACAATCCGTGTCCTGAATCACATCTTTATCCAATTACAGAATTTGATATAT
>CM031625.1:40596466-40633966 GCA_018398815.1 Conus ventricosus
AGTCACAGCAGGAGAGGCATTTGGTGAGCTGTTTGACTCCTGAGTCACTGCCATCGTCAGCATGTCATTGATGGTCTCCTTCAAAGACTCCCAAGCCACATACGGAGTTGGATAAGGTTTCGACTAGACTAGAACAGATGAGGTGATTCTTGCATGGTGCTCAGCTAGTCCTGCAATACTCAAAATGTCAGTAAAACGATCAGAAAGTTGTTCTTAGAACCCCCAATATCTGTCTTGTGTTGGTTAGAAAGTCTTGTTCCTATCTTGACGTGTGTCCCATCTGTCTTACTTCCTGCGGTCATAGTAATGTTTACCACGCTGCTGGGCCTTTTCCAGTTCATTCCAGTCAAACGGAAGCGTCTGTTTTGGGCTTCTGTTGTAACTGAAAGACGTAGTGGTAGCTGTTCTTCAGCTCTGGCTGATCCACCTCTCTCGTCCAAAGTTCTTTGAAAATGGGCCGAGTCCACTCACATTTCTGCCATACGAAAGGCGTAATGCACATAGGTGAACAGCAGAGCATTGATGAACCTGTGTCACTGATGTGGCTGCGCACTGCACAGCTTCCTCAGCATGGAGTTCAATGTCCTGTCCAATATTTTCACCAATCCATTGCACATTGAATGATTTGCGGACGTGGCAAAATGATAAATGCCCAGTAGCCTCCCTCCATGCAATTTGACATAGACTGGATGGTCAAATCACTTAGATCTTTTCAGAGATTTCTAATTTGCTGAGAATGCCCACTGCTGCTTTAGTTACAGTCTCTGCATTAGTCTGCTTTAGAGGAACAACTTCAGGATACATCGTAGCATAATATACAAGTGTCAAAATGTGCATGTGTCCAGCCTCACTAACAGACAAAGAGGGCCAGTCAGATCAATCACCACTTGCTCAAGAGGAAAATCCACAAGAGACGTATTCTACATAGAAACCTTGGGAACTTTCCTCTTGCCACTGTCTTCTGACACATGTCAGAGGATTTGCAGAACCGTGTAATGTTCTTTGAAAGACCTGACTAGTAGAAAGCTGTCTGGATTTTGTCTACGTTTTTCTTGATTCCCATGTTTTTCTTCTGTGACGGAGCTATGTGCCAGCTGTACAACAAAATGGCCGTGCAACTGCACTGCTGCTCGTCAGGGGAGAACGACCACATGGCCTGCGCCAATTGTGTGCAGGTTAGCGGCTATGGCTGCCAGTGTAACACAGCCGCTGCTTCGTCACTTGCTCATCGCCGCAGGACTTAGGGATGACATGAATAGGATTGGATGGTGATGGCAGAACTGACTTGCAGAGTCATTTTGTTTAAATTGAGAGGTGTTCATTTCGTCGACCTCACTCTATCGCCCAAAGCCATCTGAAGTCCAGCAGCAAGACAGGGTCAAGATCGCTAGAGATGGAGTCAAATACAGTGGACGACCATGATGTCTTTTGTGTCTCACCATGCTCTATGCACTCCACAATGCATTGCTGGGAGTCACCTTTCTGCCCGTTGAATCAGCTTGTGATTTCCTCCGTGCAGTCTACCGAGTCCAGTCTTCTAACATGTTTAGGTACACAAGCCCTACCTTACTAAAGGCATGAGATCCGTCCGCTATCTTCGCCTGGTTCTGCCAGCCTGCCAAAGCTGCTGACCGGGGAGTTATCGCTGTTGCAGTCTAACAGCTACAAGGAGCCACAGGTGAGAAATGAGCGTCGAGTGAGGACCGAAGGTGGATGTGCAACCTAAGGAAGATATATCAAGCAACCTCCACCAGAGATGCCACCTCTGCCAGACACCCCGCACACCCTAGAAGCTAAACAGTCCCTCAAAGTGTTCAGCAGCACCTGACAGGTGCGCCCAGCATGTCAATCCTGACGATTGACCGTTGTGGGTTCTTTCCAGTCTAGAAGCTAAACAGTCCCTCAAAGTGTTCAGCAGCACCTGACAGGTGCGCCCAGCATGTCAATCCTGATGATTGACCGTTGTGGGTTCTTTCCAGTCTAGAAGCTAAACAGTCCCTCAACGTGTTCAGCAGCACCTGACAGGTGCTCCCAGCATGTCAATCCTGATGATTGACCGTTGTGGGTTCTTTCCAGTCTCAGGTCTGCTGTAACAAAAACGGAGACAAATCTGTTATTCCCTGGAGTCATGTCTTCTCAGCAAAGCTTCCTTTAATTGAGTATATAGAGTCTGCAGTCTCTTCACATGAAAGATGATTACATACATTATGTGCCCTCCCTGACAAAAAGCTATCCATATTTGCTGCCCGTCTGTTTTGAGTTCACCTAGGTCCAGTAGCAAGACTTTCAAATCTCTGTACATTGTTGTCGAAGTTACATGTTCCACATATTATCGCCGGTAGTTTGGTAGCTCTGGACTATCAAGATCGTTGCTTATTCTTTGGGGAGGAGCCCTAACTCCCAGTTCAAATCTTTTGGGCTCAAGTTCATGACATCTTAACGCTTCTGCTCCTTGTTCTTCTTTTTCCGGTCTATTCTCTCTTTCCTAAAAAAAAAAGAAACAAAAACAACACACACACACACACACACACAGCACGCACGCACGTACGCACGCACACACAGATACACACACACACACACACACACACACACACACACACACACACACACACACCACACACACACACGCACACACACACACGCACACACACACACACACACACACACACACACACAATCAGCATTCTATTCACTTTCAGCCAGCTTTGTCGGGCAAGATGCATGGTTCATTTGTAAGCTCTGCTAGCATGAAAATACGAAGCCTTTTCTTGCACTTAGAACGTCGTATTGATCAAAACTAAGTTGTGTGGCTTGACGAAGAACAACACTTGAATGAGGCTCCGAACGCTCACGTCACGTCTGGGCAACAAGTTGACGTAATATGTTGGTATGACGCAGATGTCCGGCCTATAGATTTACTGCACGTAGGGCCTCTGTGAATCTCTAAGTGTCCACACAAAATGCACATGATCCACGCAGACAAGGCGCTAGATCTCACCCAGACCCTGTATGAGAACAAAGGAAGATCGCAGGCCTGGAGCAGTCGGTTCACGTTAACAGTGTTTACTTTCCTCGCTGAAAAACACTGATGCCAGGCAGAGACACGCAGTGCTTCAGACACCTGCATTTGCATCACAGAAAATTTCCCAAGAAGAAATTCTTTACCATTGTCTCCACTGCAGTAGGAAACAAATTACATGTAGCCTAGCTACACACAGCAGTCTACACATCCGGTAGGTCCGCCATCTTGTTTTTGTCGTCTGCACTTTATTCCGCTGATTGGTCCAAACATGGAAGACGTAGGTCCGCTATCTTGTTTTGTCGTCTGCACTCGCGTTTTCGTTGGCTCGTCGCGCGAAATACGACTCTGCGAAACGTCCTGATTTCTAACAGTTTTGGTCTGTTTTTCTGCTTCATCAACGTACTTGCCGAGAAGCATGGATCACGCTACGAAAGGTAAGTGGGTTATATATTTTTTTTCCATTCACATTTCCAGTTTCTTACTATGTTCAGTGTTGGTATGACGAGACTATGTACACGTGTTGGCCGGCCGGCCGCGCTTATGGTCTGAGCTGATGCTAAAAGTAAAAGTAGAATACATGTTGTGTGTGTGTGTGTGTGTGTGTGTGTGTGTGTGTGTGTGTGTGCGTGCGCGCGCGTGTGTGGTGTGTGTTGTGTGTGTGTGTGTGTGTGGTGTGTGTGCGTGTGTGTGCGTGTGTAATTTTGTGTAAAAATTCTATAAGTCAACGTTTTCATTGTAATTTATATTTTGATTTTGCGAATTTTATTTGGATGCCTTTTTCCTTTTGACAGTTTACTGAAGTGGTATGTACATTACATAATCCGACAGAACATAGATACAGTGCCTTATCTGTTGTTTGTTGTGTGAACTGCAGAGGTTTGGGGCTATTAACTAATACACTACATTGTGCTGTACACTGTCCAATACTTCTCTAGAGGTTGTGGTCTACTAGAGAGTTGCTATCAATCATGAACATCACTGTGTCACTCTGTTTTAATGCTCTGCTTTTCTGTAACTGCTGGGTGGTAAAGAGTACCCCCTGAACCCGTCACGTTTTTTCTGCACGTGTATTCCTGCTGTTCTTTCCTGCTATTTATAAAACATCCTGTGTCTGTCCCTCATCAAATCTGCCGGGTGATGCAATGGACTTTGTGGCTCAGTGTAGAAGTGTTGTTTGTTTGTTTGTTTTCTTTTCTCCTAAAGAAGGACAGAGACTTAGAAAATCTAAGTCAGTGTCACAAAGTCACCTTTTTTTAAAAACAATACTTTGATTTTTAAATAGACTTAGAAGAAAAGACCATTCTCAAATGACAATTCTCACCCTGGACCCTTCCCTTTCAGGAAAATTCAACCTGTCTTTTGCTTAACACCCAGTCAATCGTGAAAATTATTTCACAGTTCCTTTATTAGCACTAGCAGTATCACTAGTGATCGTATCAGTGCGCACACCCCTGTCTGTTGTGCAGTATGGTATCCTGCTGAGGTGGTTGGCTCTTAGTAGTCCTACAATGGTAGGTTAATGGTCAAGTGTCAAACATTTGCGCCAAAGCGCACACATCTGACGCTAAAGTGCACAGAACCATGCTTTTTGAGAAGAGCTCTCCTTTGCTTGGAAAAAACACTTAGTGTACAATTGTATATGAACAGGCATCAGGCGCACCACAGTGAGCTTACTGCCAAACTATTTGTACCCAAAGTGTTTTCAAATGAAAGTGAGAGCTGTTCATAAAGTTATGGTACTGTACGCGTTAATGCTATCTGTGTGCACTTTCATACATGTGTGAAACTGCATGGTGCGTGCACTATAGCAAGAAAGCCTGGAATTTTATTTAGTGTAATGCTATGAACCTGTGTTTTCTGCTTGTGTATACTCGTCTGCTTATAGTGCCATCACTGAGATGGGAGGGGGGGGGGGGGGGTTCTTTCATGCAATACACTGGTCTTCATTGAAAAAGAAGTCATGAATTAAATGTAACTTCCCTGTAGTGAAATGAATTCAGTCACTTGACTTCCACATCTCTCCTGTCCATTATTGAAAAGTTACTTTTTTTAATATGTTATACTAACTTATAAAAATACTATCTAAAAAGTTATACATTTTACCCATACTCATCTTTCATTTGGGCCATAGACCTTTCGGGTGTTTAACATACAAAGGAAAACAATGTTTTAAATTTGCTCAAATTATCCATAAGTTGCAGTGATTTGGTTTACTAACATACTAACCTTTGGTGGAGGATATCTATTTGGATGTTTACTAGGTCTTTTCTTTTCTGCAAGTCTATGAAGATAATGCAAACAACTTGAGAATGACAGAAAGTGTGTTTTTTTGTATAATATAATACATGTGTACAACTTTATTATCCCACTGGGAATTTGGGGCTGCCTCCCTGTGACGAGATGATATGTGTGTAGGTGGTCCTCTAGGGAAGGACTGGAGATTAAATTTCTAAAAGGAAATTAATCTTAACACTTCACCTACACCCTCTCTCTTACTAGTGGTGGGAGGAGCAACTTTTGGGTACTAGTCATCGAAAAATTTTTATTTAATTCCGGGACTGGGTAAAATACTGGACAGTGGCTCTGAGATAGTTTTCCTCAGGCTTGTACTCATAGAAGTACTTGTAGCTCCGAGAGAAAAAGAATGAGAGAGAAGTTCAAACATTCAACATTTATTGAACAACAGAGAACTGACACAAATTAAGTGCACTTTCACACATCAACTTTTATTGCTTACAAACCTTTGGGAAGTATTGGCATGTCAACTCTGAATAGGCTGGGTTTAATTTTCATTGGACTACCACAATGAGGAGCCCTCCCTCACTCCTACTTTACTTGCTGGCACTCAGTGCAGCAAGTTTAAGTTGGCATACAGGTGTCTGCCAAGTTACACCCGAATGTAAACCTAAAAGGTACTCATAGACAAGAGTCTCCCCCGTCTCGTCATAAAGTCGCACTATTTTATGTTATTTTATTTTACTTTTTAAAAATGCGCCCTGGACCTACTCATTTTTTAGTGAACCATATTTTAGGAAGAAGAAGAAAGTGGGGGCAAAGGGTCTGATGGATTCGAGTCCAGGTGGTAGCTAACTTAGCTTTGCTTCGGAGAGGGTAGTTGATCTCTCCTGTGGTTGGTGACTGCCCCACTGGTGTAGGTTGGTTGTCTGGTGTCGCCCTGGTGTTGGGCGAAGTCCCAGCGTCTGGTCCCACCGCAATGTGTAGCGTGACCAGGATAGCCTGACCAGGATCCCAGTTCTGCGATAAACAGAACTTGGTCTGTAGGTGAGAATCTGATGGCTGTTTCTCGAGTGCTCACATTTACCCTGGTTTACTTTCAGCACAGGTATGAGACTCAGCCAGCAAAGCATTCTCTATGGTAGAGTGTCTGCTATAACTTAATCTCCACTTTTGTTTAAAGACTAAGTCAAGCTTACAAAAGGGTAATACTATGTTACATAGTTTCAGTCAAATAACTCTTCCATGTTTCTTATGAATTAAATCACACTGACTTGGGCTACACTGAGTCCAAGTACACATGTGGTGTAGACTCAAAGTCATACACTACAAATCATTCCAACAATCACCAGTATTTATAAATCAGGGTTGCAGTTCTTAACCTAGCACAGGCATACTGTTCTCCTGATAAAAATTAATCACTGAATTATTATCTTAACTGACAGAATTGCCTACTGGCAAAAGTCAGGGTGAACACAAAGAACAATGGTCTGATAGTTAACAAAGAATCATAACCACTGGGAGAGAGCTTTTGGTATATGATTGCAAGCAAACTCCTACACAGAATAATCATTCATCAGTTTGATACATGTTGCTAAGCATTTGTACAAATTTACAATGTTAACGCACACAGCATACATAAAATCAAAACATTGATTCGAAATGGTAAAACAGAGTTCCAACTCACTTTTCCTGGGAATTGACAGTGAATGACTGGAGATAACGGGTTACCGGGATTTCCCCACGCCTTCTCTAGTTGTCTCGTTTGTCTTCCACCGGTCTGGACTGCAGGCAGTCTTGAGGGGTCAGTGACATTGCACCCCTGTGTGTCTGGTATATATGGATTCTAATTGCCAGATTCGATTTTGACAACCTGTCACTCACACCTCAGGGGTGGAGGGGGAGGGATCTAGTCTTATCGCTAGTCGGCTCGGGAACCGTCTGATCCTAATCGGCATAGCTCACGGACATCCACGGCCAGTGTAATTTATGTGTCCGTACAGCGACATACCCCGGGAACGATCCCCAGCGACATAATTTACCAGTTCAGCGAGTGCATGGACTGTAGATATGAAAGGGGGGGGGGGGGGGGAGTGGTGGGGGAGGGCACGGCAGTGACGTCGCGCCTTTGTTTCACGGGAGAGAAGGGGGGGGGGGGGGGGGGGAGTGTGAGACGGGCCATTGCCACAATGCAAATTAAATCTCGCGTGTCTGCTCAGCGTGGGGAAGGAGAGTGGGGGGGGGGGGGGGGGGGGGGGGGTGTCAACAAGCACGAAAGGCGTCACGCGTTTGCCGTGACGCACGTTTTTCCTGTGTCATAGTTGGCGTCAGTCGTGCGATGCGCGCCGTCCTAACTGAGAGAAAGGGGGAGGTGAGGGGGGTGGGGGTGGGGGGGGTTGAGAGAGGGGAATGGGCATAGATTTGAAATCTATTTTTTGGTTTAGGGTTTTTGAGGGACCGATCCGATGGTTTTGTCAAGCGTTTCGACAAACTCCCTGGGTAGACACGTCACTGCCAACGCAGCGCAACCCTTTTTTTGTGTGTGAACAGTACTATATATAATCATGTTTCAGGACTTCTTTCAGGTTTTATTGGAAACTGTTTTGAAATGTGTGCAGTTTATATTAGAAATGTAAACATTTTGAAATTGAATGTCAGGAAAATGCAGTGTAATTTTTACTTGATTTTACTTTTGTGTGTGTGTGTGTGTGTGTGTGTGTGTGTCTTGAGTTAAATGCTATTCAGGCCCATCCTCCTCCTCCCCCCCCCCCCCCCAGCCCACACCATTGCAACGGCAACCATTCGGCCACCTCCCAATGTCATATCCCTGGTAGCATTGGTTTATTATTTAGTATGGGTAGTGCTGAAAAGGAAAATTACATGTTTATTCTGAAACAGACTCCCTTTTGAACTCATACATGATTATGTCGCAAAAATTGTAATGATTTTTTTTTAAATTCAGTAGCATTTATTGCGCAGCATGCGAACTGTCAACACAAGACTATAATAATGTGCAAGTACTGAATTTACATTTGTGGACTGATTGTAAACCTGTATATCAACCATGTGTTCTCTTTGCAGATGAATCAGAACACACTCATGCGACGAGGAAGGATCAATTGCCTGACCAATGTGCAAAAGAACTGAGGTGGTTCTGTGCTCCATTTGAGTGTCCGTCCATGGGGAAGGACCAATGGACCACACTGTGTCGTCTGATGTCACTGTTTCGTGACATTTTAGAAAATGAAGCAAATGTAATGCTTCCTCAGTTTGGTAAGTTTATGGGTTATGTGATGATGTGAGGAACAGTTTGGTTTAGTAAAACAATGTGGACAATGACCATTTAACTCACTCTATACTGGCTGGTCCATTCCTGGTATACTGGCTACTTAAATACGTTACTAAAAATATGGAAAATAATAAAGGAAACCTATGTTTCCTAGCTGTACACTGGATGCTTCCTTTACACCTTCCGAATTAGCACCAATTTTGAATGCTGCAGTATGGTATTGTCATGTATTAGTATGGAAGTATGTGCTCAAGGGGTATGCTATTTGCATACCTTAGAATAAAAAGAGATAGGATACTGTTTTCTCTGATATAGTCTTTGAGGTGTACATGAATATAATCGAGAAGTCTGTGTTTGAATTATGTTGAATGAAATCAGTGCCTGATTTATTGGTTAACATAAATGTATGCACTAGAGCACCTTTGTGTATACTGTAATGCCAATAACCTTCAAATACAGCATATATATATTGTGGGTTTCAGCTTCAACACCGAGTGAGTGGCAGTGCTGTGTTCCGAGGGCTCTGGGGGCTGGCTTCTTTCAAGCCATATCGTCTGGGTGTTGGATCAAGTCAACCGAACATCCAGGACATCGGTTGCTCTTTGCCTGAAAACAGCCACTCTCAACGATCTCAAAGGGCTTAAGCAGAAAAGGAACCTCCGAGAGGTCAAGAAGCTGATCTTTGTCTTGAATGTTGGCATTGACTCTCAGGTGACCTTTGTGTCATTGGCATCCAGATCAGGCTGTCACTGGGCCCTTGCAGTTGTGGATATTACAGCGAGGGGGAACCCAACATCCATCTATTGTGACAGCCTGGGTTGGGAATGCCCACAGAACTTTGGCACATACATCCAACCGTTTTTACAAATTTTTGGATGTGGTGTTCAAAGTATGCTGGTTGCCTTGGCCCATGACGCTGCTGCACAGAATGGACCACACACATGTAACCATCTGTGCTTGAACTGTCCTCTGTAGACATGTGGCAATGTCTGCGGAGTGATAGCAGTCATTATGGCTGTCATCGCTGCACAAGACGAGAAGCTGTTCCAGGTGTTTACCGGTCCCCGTCAGCAGCAGCGGATGTTTCTTCATAACCCCATGCGGTACGAAAGGTATTTGCGGAGAGTGATTATGGGATGGTTTGTGTTGGGCTCTGTCAGCTTGAACTACATTCTTCCAGCAACAGCACAACCTGGTCAGAAACGGAAGACAGCATCTCCTGGCTCTCCACCAAAGGAAAAGAAACCTGCATTGGGTGCAGCCCCTCCCCCACTTCATCAACAAGACACCAGGGTCCCCGTCCAACAGACCACTGCCCACCGCAGCCTCCTCCCTCTGCAGGTGTCCACCAACCAAGCCATCTGCCTCTGCTGGTGCTCCACCAACCAAGCCTTCTCCGTCTGCTGGTGCTCCACCAACCAAGCCTTCTCCGTCTGCTGGTGCTCCACCAACCAAGCTTTCTCCGTCTGCTGGTGCTCCACCAACCAAGCCTTCTCCGTCTGCTGGTGCTCCACCAACCAAGCCTTCTCTGTCTGCTGGTGCTCCACCAACCAAGCCATCTTCCTCTGCTGGTGCTCCACCAACCAAGCCATCTTCCTCTGCTGGTGCTCCACCAACCAAGCCATCTCCCTCTGCTGGTGCTCCACCAACCAAGCCTTCTCCGTCTGCTGGTGCTCCACCAACCAAGCCATCTTCCTCTGCTGGTGCTCCACCAACCAAGCCATCTCCCTCTGCTGGTGCTCCACCAACCAAGCCATCTTCCTCTGCTGGTGCTCCGCCAACCAAGCCATCTTCCTCTGTTGGTGCTCCACCAACCAAGCCATCGTCCTCTGCTGGTGCTCCACCAACCAAGCCATCGTCCTCTGCTGGTGCTCCACCAACCAAGCCATCTCCCTCTGCTGGTGCTCCACCAACCAAGCCTTCTCAGTTGGTAGAGCGCCTGACTCGTAATCTTGGTGTTCCTGGGGTTGCGGGTTCGAACCTCCGCCGGGGCGTTTCGGTACAGGGGGATTTTTCCCTCGGAGTTAACATTGGTTCTGACTCACATACAGTCCTTCGAATGAGACTATAAACCGAGGTTCCGTGTGTGAACGCATGCATAACATCTAGTACACACGTAAAATCTCATCACCAACTTTCGGAAGAGTAGGCAGGTTGTATCGGCCCCGGTCTCGGTTAAGGATGGAGTTCCTGGCGGCGATGTGGACTGCCTCCTTTACTCCCCTCTGGAACCATCCTGCTTCTCTGTCGAGCACTTGCACATTGTCCTTTTCAAAGTGATGCTGGATGTGGGTCAGATATTCACCCACTGGAGAGGACTCACGTTTGTGTTCCTTTAATCTCTTGTGCAAGTTGCGCTCCGTTTCACAAATGTAACTATGGTCACAGTCTTGGCAGTCCTATCTTGTATATCACGCCTGATTTGTCCAATTTGTTCGTTTTGTCTTTGGGGTGGACTAGCAGGATTCTGATGGTGTTGGTGGGCTTGGCGTGGACACTGACTCCCAACTTTCGGATCTTCCTGCTGAGAGCTTCAGTGACGCCGCTGACGTACGGCATGGAGATGTGTGCTCTTGAAGGGGTTTGACGTTCAGTGGAGGGTTGGGGTATGATTTTCTTGCCCCCCCCCCCCCCCCCCCCCCCCCCCCTCCCCCAGATATCCCAGGCCCACTTCTGGTATCCCGACACACTGAGTACTTTCTTGATGTGCTACACCTGTTCTTTCCTAACGGTGTCGGTGGAGCAGATGGTCTTCGCTCGGTGGGGGAGGGCGCGAATTACTCCTCGCTTGTGTTCCAGTGGCTGGTTAGTGTCGAATTGTAAATACTGGTCCATGTGGGTCGGCTTTCTGGAGACAGAGAAGGTGAGGCCTGTCTCTGTCCGGGTGATGCAGGTGTCCAACATCGCGATGCCGCCGTTCTCTTCTACCTCGTAGGTGAACTTGATGGCAGGGTGTTGGTTGTTGAGATGGGTCGTGGAGTCTGCGACCGCCGATCTTTTGAGCACAGTCATGGTGTCGACAATGTAACGGCCCCAGTAGCGAGGAGGAGTGTGGAACGATGCCAAGGCTTTCTACTCGAAGTCTTCCATAAAAAGGTTAGCTACAATAGGACTCACAGGGGACCCCATGGCTGCACCCTTGGTCTGTTGGTAGAACTGTCCTTCAAAGGTGAAGTAGGTGGTGTTGAGGCAGCAAGATAGCAGATCACAGATGTGTTCCACTGACTGGTTGGTGCGCTGCTGAAGGCTGTTGTCATCCTGTAACCTCCATCTGATGAAGTCAATGCTGTCCTTAACAGGGACACTGGTGAACAGTGCTGTGACGTCATAGGACACCAGAATCTCATCAGGCTGTGGTACAAACTTGGACAACTTCTTCACCAGATCTGTACAGATGATGATTTGAATAGATGAGGTTGACCTGTTTGTAAAACTGTGGTTTAAGTATTCTTGGCATTATTGTAAGTACGTCATGGGGTGGTGAATGGTCACATGTTTGCACCCTGTCATCCTTAAAATGATCCTAATCCCTTTCAGGCAGGTCTCATTTTAGGTAGAGAAATACTTGCTGCTTGATCATTAGCATGCTTCCCCTGCGTTACACCTCACACAATTGCTCATCGTCCACGGCATAATGGAAATAAAACAAATGTAATGCAGGCATGGTGAAATTAAAATATTTTATATAAACCGTATCTCATTTTGAACGACGACGACAAATGCTTTTTTGTTGTTGTTGTTGCACCATGTCTGTAGAAGTTTTGTTATAACTTTTGTGATTCAGTTTTAAGGTCTCTGATAATTCAGAATGCTCGAGGATTACCCCATGATGTCCAAGTCCGTTCCGCAGATCCACTCAAACTTTGGCGGGCTGTGCCTGGTCCATGTTCCATTGTCTAATAATCTTTGTTTAAATTGACTCCGCAGTTCCTCTTACGCAGTCCTGCCAATAGGCATGAACGAAATGCTGTACACGATCTCTAAACCAATAAACAAGTACAAAGGATTAAAAAATGCGTTTGGTGTTATTTCATGTCAGTACATCTTTCACGAGTAGGGGACGTCAGGCTATATTGAACCCCTTAAGAAATACAGTCAATTGTTCAAACATGATCGGGCAGATAATTGCACTTTGACATTGTTTGTATAGTATTTTATGAGGACTATTCATAAACCAAAGGGCGAGTGTCAGCATTGTTCCAGTTTTGTGCTATGAAAGAAAATAATAATGACTGGAAAGGTTTAATTTTGCAAGCCATATTGATCAAATGAACCACAGCAGGGTGAATGTTGAAACGATGGTTCAATATTGCCAGATGGTGGTGTAAATTGCGTCTTCCTATCTTCTCTCCCCCATTTCGTCCTCCTTCCCTTCCCCTCTCCCCTCCGTTTCTCTCTCTCTCTCTCTCTCTCTCTTTTCTCGCGCGCGCGCGCTCGTGCGTGCGTGCGTGCGTGCGTGTGTGTGTGTGTGTGTGTGTGTGTGTGTGTGTGTGTGTGTGTGTGTGTGTGTGTGTGTGTGTGTGTGCGAGTGAGAAATTAAAAACAAGACAAGAAGAATTAATCCTTTTACAGCTTAGTGATCGCTGCTGGATATAGCCAATAGTTTCTGACCGTGAAATAAAAACATTTCAGATTGCAAGTCTCTGAAATACAGCAACTATCTCCTTAGAAAAACAAGATCAACAAAATGAAATGAAACAAACCATGTTTTTTTTTTTTTTTTTTTTTTTTGGGGGGGGGGGGGGGGGGGGGGGGGGGGGGGTTTGCTGTCCCAACCTCTGCGACACTTCAGAGGCAGTGCACCCACGCCGCTCATTCCGACACCCCGTCCGCAGCCACAGCCCGGTCGCCCCCGCCGCAGCCCCGGTACCGGCAATCCACAGGGAGCAGTCAATGTCAAGTCGTCTAGAGGCAACCCACCGGAGGAGACACTGCACTGCTGCCGAGTCACTTCGGTGGTGTTCAGTGGCGCCTGTTCTGATCTAACATACGCAGGACGCCACCTACTAAGCCCCCTACTGACGACAATAATTGCTTAGTCGCGGAGCCGGCGTGAGTGAGCTCTCCCTCCGGAGGGAGCCACCACTCCGTCCAACGACAGCCCCCATGGACTCGCCAAAACCGGTGACCCCGACGGAACCAAACCAAGGCCACAGACGCGGAGAGGACATCGAAATTGAGGTCACCATGAGAGCAGGGCATGAAGGGCCACAGAATTTGAGACATCTTTTTTTAATGCTGATCGATGAGAATGAGGATGATTAAGATGATGCTACGGATTTCCATTTCGGTCTGAGACTACATGACAGGGCTGTACTCTACGCTTCCTTTCATAATATATCCCGGCGTCTACCAGGCCCGAGAGATACAGGCACCTGTAGTGTTGGTCAGAAAATTTGAGCAACGCTCTCAGAAACGCATCCATTAAGTGGATGAAACTCGACTGTGTGGTCCCAGTCTTCCCAACTGAGTCCGCAGCAAACTCAACTCTGGGTAGGAGCCGGTCGGGGCAGAAAAACCCACATGACTCTGATGGGATTCGAACCCACGACCTCCCAGCCGGGAGTCCGCGACGTAACCACTTCGCCACGGCGGCTGGTGAAACAAACCGTGTTAACTATCAATCAGACAGTGTTCTCTCGAACGATCAGTAGATTTCAACAATGGATTAAAAATGTTCAGTTTAGGGACTTCCCAAATTGTTAACTTAAATGTGATTAGTAGGTTCGGTGTTTTTAATGTTTTTGTTGTCTTGAGTTGAAGATTATCTGAATCACCATCTCTTAGAAAATAAAAATTCTGCATGCTAATGCAAATGAAACGTTTACAGCACGTATCACATTGAGCTGTTAACTTAGTATGAACACTTCCTTGACAATAGCTCTCGCTCAGCAGATGAACCACTTGGTATGCGTGACAGCTTTTCCGGAATTGTTTCGTATTCATGTAGTGACTGCTCTGTTGTAGGCCTGTTTGAGAGGCTGGAAAAGGAACCAACCAAAGGCTGCAGGCGGTGGCTTGTGTGTGGTGGGAGGGATCACATCGCCACTCCATTCTGCCTGGCAAGGTCAGTGACTTCAAGAGTTTTTGTGTGGCTGCTGTGACCGTCCAAGATTGGTAGTACAGCATCCTCTTTGGTTGGTCTGACAGAAGAGAGAAAGTGTTGAAGGCAGACCAAGAACGTTTCCCTGGTCATCCTCCCACTGTCGCTACAGGTGACCAAAGTTCCTGCAGGGGCTCCCAACTCCAGCTGAGGGTTGACCCGCTTTCGCTTACACATGAGCATGGGCGGAACATATTGTCCTGCTGCACTCATGCAAAACACGCCAGTTGCTGTGACTCCTCCCTCTCTACTGGTCATGGACCCGACTTGACTTTTGCCTCGTTTTGCTAGCACTCTGGGAGGTTTATGAAAAGTAGAGATTCCTGTTTCATCCATAGTGAAAATACGGGTTGCTGAGAGGCTATACCTTTCAATGAAGTTTTCCAGATACCCAAAGAACTCCATCACACTTGCTTTACTGAAGCCGTAAGCACGTGCAATGGAAGTTGCCTCAGGCTGACGTACGCAGATATCCAGATGCCGAGACAGAAAACCTTTATACCAGTCTTGACCTGCACTCCTCTTGACAGTGTTCAAACCATGCTTTAGACCATTCCTGTCAGCAACTTCAAAACGGAGTTTCATCCGGTCCGCTCTAGATAATCCAAAGAGCGTTCTGTCTATATCTAGAATGTTCTTGACAAGATCTTCTTCTAGATCAGGGGGCAGGAAGGTTGGGCGGCCAAAACACTTCTTTGTGTCATTTGTCCACTTGTTTCAGTTGTGTATATGACGTAAGAGGGTTGCCTTTGGCACGCCAAAAGCCTTTGTTGAGGAGTTGAGACCTTCACCTCTTTTCACTGCCAGGATACATCTGGACAGGTCATCTTCTGTCCATTTGCCGTAATTGAAACTACCAAAATAGCAAATGAGAGAGAGAGAGAGAGAGAGAGAGAGAGAGAGAGAGAGAGAGAGAGAGAGAGAGAGAGATTGTGTCTGTGTGTGCGTCCTTGGTTTGTGTGTGTGTGTGTGTGTGTGTGTGTGTGTGTGTTGTGTGTGTGTGTGTGTGTGTGTGTGAGCGAGAGAGAGAGAGAGAGAGAGGGTTGTGGGGGTAAGTGTGTCTTAAGCCAAGTGAAAAAGATGATAAACAATCAGTGTATATTGAACCTTAAAGGCTAAATTGAACCGGAAGTTCGACTTTCCCATTGGAGGCAGGTTCAATTTAGCAAATAAATGTGCATTCTGAAATACAGCAAATGGCGCAATGGACTATTTCATGTGACATAACAATATGTCTTGTCGGTAGAAAAACCTCCAATGTATCTAAAACTTCTATTAGTTTGAAAGCCAAATACTGCATATTCCTTTGAACGTACATTTCAGCATGACTTATCTTTGAGAAAATGTGCACAAGATTAAAAAAAAAAGTCTCACCGTCTTTCGCCGTTCTTTTTGGCAGCCGTTATGATATGATGAAAGGGACTGTACTCCGTGCAGCTAACAAAAGATTACCCACCACGGTGACACACTCTTCATATGCAGAGAAGCAGAGGGTATGCAATAAACCTGACAAGCTCAATATACCCTGACTTCCCCTATAATACAGATTGTTGTGCATCAGTTTCCTCATTAATCGACTAGTTAGTTTAGCACGACTGTCAACATTATGTAGGGAAAAGAAAGAGGCAAGAAAGTATTGTGTCATAAACGCCGTGAACCTAAAACTGTATAATTTTGGTGGCGTTATACGACTGTACAGCCATAGCACTGCTGTGGCATTATTGTATGCAAAGGTACGACAACCCTGATCATCTTTACCCTCTGTCGTCGCGTCTGTCGACGTCCTTTGAAGACAACGTTAACAGAGAAGAAGAAGAAGAAAGAGAAAAAAAGGAAATAAAAACGGGGGTAGGGGTGGAGGTGGGTGTTGGAGGGGGCTGCGGGTGGGGTAGCGTGTGCCTTGATATATATTCTCCAACGTACTGGTGCGGTGGACAGAGTATATTACAATTTGATCAATAGTAACTGGACGATAGACATTCAAATTGTGAGGGATTTGTGCAGAGAAATACACATTGCAGTCTTTCTGCACTAAGCGAAAGGGATCTTGGTATAAAACTGCCATGTAAGCGGTCGAATCAAGGTATGCAAGACTGTGTGATGTATCAAAATCTTATAAACTTAAAAGAAAAAACAAATTACAAGATAAAACACAACTCGTTTCGATCTTTTTGGCCTTGTTAAGGCAAAATAGACAACATTCAGGGCAATGAAAACGAAGGACGTGCGATCTCATTTCTCCTCATATTAGAATAAAACGAATATCCATGAGGCTTTTTGGATATTTGTTATGTTTTATTATTCAGTCAATTCCATAGTGTAAAAGAAACGTGTGTGAAAGGCGTTTGATCAACATTTATCCCCACACGCATCCTGCATAAATTACAATGGTCTCCATACTAGAAGTTGAAATCTAATCATAGGCTTTCATGCCTTCCCTTTATGTAACGTTCTTTGTCAGTACGCGATATGACAGAATCTGTGTATGAGCGAAACGCCCTTTATGTAACGTTCTTTTTTCAGTACGCCATATGACAGAATCTGTGTATGAGCGAAACGCACGTTAGTTTGATAAGTCCCATTCTTCACCGTTCTGTCCACACTGATTGTCTGTGTCCACACTGATTGTCTGTGTCCACACTGACTGGTTGTCTGTGTCCACACTGACTGGTTGTCTGTGTCCACACTGAATGTGTCCACACTGATTGCCTGTGTCCACACTGACTGGTTGTCTGTGTCCACACTGAATGTGTCCACACTGATTGTCTGTGTCCACACTGATTGCCTGTGTCCACACTGACTGGTTGTCTGTGTCCACACTGACTGTCTGTGTCCACACTGACTGGTTGTCTGTGTCCACGCTGATGGTTTGTGTCCACACTGATTGTCTGTGTCCACACTGACTGGTTGACTGTGTCCACACTGATTGTCTGTGTCCACATTGACTGGTTGTCTGTGTCCACACTGATTGTCTGTGTCCACACTGATTGTCTGTGTCCACACTGATTTTCTGTGTCCACACTGACTGGTTGTCTGTGTCCACGCTGATGGTTTGTGTCCACACTGAATGTGTCCACATTGACTGGTTGACTGTGTCCACACTGATTGTCTGTGTCCACACTGACTGGTTGTCTGTGTCCACGCTGATGGTTTGTGTCCACACTGATAGTGTCCACACTGATTGTCTGTGTCCACACTGATTGTCTGTGTCCACACTGATTGTCTGTGTCCACACTGACTTGTTGTCTGTGTCCACGCCGATGGTCTGTGTCTACACTGATAGTGTCCACACTGATTGTCTGTGTCCACGCTGATGGTTTGTGTCCACACTGACTGGTTGTCTGTGTCCACACTGATTGTCTGTGTCCACACTGATTGCCTGTCTCCACACTGACTGGTTGTCTGTGTCCACACTGATTGTCTGTGTCCACACTGGTTGTCTGTGTCCACACTGATTGTCTGTGTCCACACTGATTCTCTGTGTCCCAGGTATACTACAGCCACCAAGATGGCTTCCAGAAGTCGGCACCGAACGCTCTATTGATTTAATGGTGGCTTATAATGCGTCTCAAACCGTCACAATTCCATCGGATCATGTGATGTTGCTCAGCTTGATCTATCACAATGTCAAGGACTCGAGAGTTGTACATCTCAAAATGGCGTGTCCGGAGCTGCCCAGTTGTACCGTGGATATTTCTGACAGACTGGCAGACAGCCCGACAACACTTGTAGAGCATGGGGAGTTATTTGTGTCTCATACTAGACACGAAAAGGTTCACTTCAGTCTACTTCTTCAACGAAGAGTATCGTTTGCTGTTTACATTCTTTCAAGTGAGTCAGTGTGCCTAGTTTGTCTTAATCTGTGAACGTTTATACATGTGTGTGTGTGTGTGTGTGTGTGTGTGGTGTGTGTGTGTGTGTGTGTGTGTGTGTGTGTTTATTACTGCTGGGTTAGTGGTTGATGTTGATTCACTCACTGCCACTCATCTCACGGGTAGACAGAGAGAGAGAGAGGAGAGAGAGAGAGAGAGAGAGGAGAGAGAGAGAGAGAGGGGGGGGGGGGCGCTAATAGATCAAGAGATAATAGATCAGCTAACAAAGAACACTTGTCAGCTATAGTATGCCATAGACAACAAGACAGCTTCATCTCGTAAGACACTGAAGCGTGCGCGTGCACACACGCACACACACACACACATACACACACACACACACACACACACACACACACACACACACACACACACACACACACACACACACACACGCACACACACACACACACATACACAGAGAGAGAGGGAGAGAGAGAGAGCGCGCATGCAATGCAGGATTGAAGCCTGTAGTTTTTCTGTGAGTCTTCAGAAGCGGCGGAGACCTGTGCAGACCGCCGGTGGACAGTGGAACTGCTCAAGGCACCACTGGACAGGAACACACAGCCTCCACCCCCACCTGGCCTGCAACCTCATGGTGCAGTGTGCTGATAGACTGGACGAAGAAGAATGTGGCTATGCCAGGTGTCGCCAGGTAGGCACAAGACTTTTCCATTCACGTGTGGAATAAGTGGAAAATACACACGTATCTTGTTTCTGCAATATTTGTTGATTATCACACATGTGTGTGCGCGCGTGCGCGTGCACACACACACACACACACACACACACACACACACACACACACACACACACACACACACACACCACACACACAACAAGCCCAAGCCAGCAAACTGCATCATCATGGAAGCGTGGATGCGTGGTATCGTGGTTTAAGTTGCGCCAGTGGCCCGATACCTCCGTCCTCAGCTGGAGTTTTCTTTGGGGTGCCTCACCCTTAGCTCATGGCCCATACGTCCTGCCCTGTGAGCACAGGGGGATTGTTTCTCCGAGGATCCCACCCAGGGCTAGAGGTTATACCGCGCCTCTTGACCGCATGATGAGCCCGTCATAGAACACATGGGGTATTTCAGTGAGGACAACAGTGCCACCTGTTGACCCACCCCGTCCTGATAGGAACATCGCCAGTTGGTCCGGGACTGCTTTTTCAGCCAGGCAAGCCTGACTTGTATCGCAGCTAACCCCCATATCTGAGGGCCATTCCCTATCCGCCACCGGGACCCGCCGGGTTGGGGATGGTCGCCCCACTACTAAATTGGAAGCAGCCTGGTCCCGGAAATTTCTATTGCTCTCAAGATCGTGATCTTTCCCTCACATACATGAACATCCCAGACAACAACTGCGTGGTGGTGGGCGATTTAACAGTCACTCAGAGAGATGGGGCTATGAGGAGACGGACAAGAGAGGCGAAGAAGTTGAGGATTGGGAGATTGACACACATCTTCATCGTATCAACCAAGAAGATGAACCCACCTTCTACTCTAGATGCTGGATGACCACATCAACACAAGATCTAGCGTTCGCCACCAACGACCTGTTCGTCAGGGCCACAAGAACAGTCCTCAATTAGCTTGGAGGAAGTGACCACAAGCCCGTCAAACTCTCTATCAACCTCAACTTACAGGCTGCACAAGCAAAGTGTTTTCCCCGCTGGAATTATAGAAAAGGCGGACTGGACTCTCTTCGAGACCCTCACAGATACATACACAAAGCCAATCAATATCAGGCAGAAGGACTCAAACAAGATGGTTCAAGACTTCACAAAGGCCTTCTTGAAAGCTGCTACAAAATCCACCCCAAGAAGAGCACGTAAAGACTACAAGCCCTACTGGACGGAGGAACTCCAGGGACCGAGCAGAAAAGCAGCCATCACTGGAGAACAACAGCGCTGAAGGAAGTAACTGCCCGATACAAGCTGTCCTGCGTACAAGCTGCAAGAAAAAGCTTGCAAAAGAAAACTGAAAGCCTACATCTCGACAGGGATGGCAGCAAGCTGTGGAAACTGGCTAAAACCCTCTGTAATGAAACAACAAGTCAAACCACTATAACAATACAAGGGAATGGAAATTACCTCTCTGGAAAGAAAGCAGCAGACCACTTCATAGACGTCTATGAAAACATCAGCAATCTGGAAGTCCCTCCAGAACTTAGAGCTGCAGTGCACAGGGCCCAAGGTGAACTTCATGAGAAAAAGCCCCAAGAGGAAGTCATGACCACAGCTTTCACAGAGAAGGAGCTGGAGGAAGCGTTGCAGAGCCTCAATCTGAAGAAGTCACTTGGACCAGACGGAATCACAAATGAAATTATTCTGCATCTTGGGATGAAGAGCAATTCAGTCCTTCTAAAAATCTGTAACTCCAGCTGGAAGACAGGATCAGTACCACAGTGTTGGAGGGAAGCAGACGTGATCCCCATACACAAAAAGGGAAAGGACAAGTCGAAGGCTGACAGCTACAGACCCATCAGCCTTACAAGCTGCTTAGGAAAGCTGATGGAGAGACTTGTCAACGCAAAGCTTGTCTGGCACCTTGAGGAGCATCAGCTGCTGAGCCCTGAACAGGAAGGCTTCCGCCAACACAGATCAACAGAAGACCAGATCACATTCATCACGCAAAGCATTGAGGACACTTTCCAAGAAAAGAAGAACACGCTTGCTGTCTGGATTGACATGGAGAAGGCGTTCGACAAAGTCTGGAAGCACGGACTTAGGCTCAAACTACGGCGATGTGGTGTGTCTGGGAGGATGTCCACCTGGATTAGCCAGTACCTACACAACCGCCAAGCCCGAGTCAAGATTCAGGCCAGAAAAGCAAGAAAAGGGTGCTGAGACAGGGAGTACCACAAGAAGGAGTCCTTTCGCCAACGCTGTTCCTCATCTTCATAGATGACATCGTCAGAGAACTGCAAAAAGAGGTCAGAGGAGCGATCTACGCAGATGACCTGGTACTTTGGTGCTCTGAAGAGTACACCGCTACAGCACAGGTACGCCTCCAGACTGCGCTCAACAAGATCGGCGACTGGACCAAGGAATGGCTTGTCTCTGTCAACTCAAGCAAAACAACCTACACAGTCTTCAGCCTATCCAGCTGACACTAAACAACCAAAGGCTTGTAGAGGAACCCACACCTACCTACCTGGGAGTGACCTTTGACCGCAGGCTCACTTGGAAAAAGCAGATCACCAGATGCTGTAGCAGGGCGAAGTTGAGACTGGCGATCATGAGGAAACTTGCGGGGACGGACTGGGGGGCTGATGAACGTATCCTGAAGAGACTCTATACAGGGACAGTCCGACCAGTAGTTGAGTACGGGACATCAGCATGGGCATCAGCTGCAAAGTCTAACCTCGATCATCTCAATAAGATACAGAACCAAGCTCAGCGTGTCATAACTGGCGCCATGAGATCCACCCCAATACTGAAGATGGAGGAGACCACTGGGCTACAGTCATTGGAGGACAGAAGGGAGAGAAGGGACACAAAGATCCTCATCCAGGCAGCAAAATTCAAACGCCTTGAATACCATCCAATGAACAACAGAATGAGCAGACCCACCAAGAGCCGGCTGAAAAGAGGCAGCTTCATCCACCAGTCAAGACGCCTTGAAAGACAAATCCCAGTCTTGATGGAACACGAAGCAAAGCCTATCCCGGTAAATGTCACCCACCCATCTTGGAAAAGGCAGGTGTTCCCAACAGTCGTCACCAGCATTCCCGGAGTGGAGAAGAGAGGAATACAGTCAGACACCCAAAGGAAGGCTCTGGCCATGGAGTATATCTGCAAGCATTACCCCCAGGAAGACTGGACTCATGTCTTTACAGATGGTTCCGCCACAGAGGCAGCGAGGGATGGTGGAGCTGGAATCTTCCTCCGATACAAAGACGGAGATGAAGAAATTGCAATTCCAACAGGAAAATACTCCACCAACTTCCGAGCTGAGCGAGAATCCCTCTGTGAGGCAGCCACAACAGTCTTGCAGAACTCCACAAGAACAACAGGGCAGGTGGTGGTGTTCTCTGACGCTCTCTCCATGCTCCAAGCCCTCAAGAACTCCCGCTGCAAAGAACAGAACCATCTCACTTCGGCCCTTGTTGCCCTGAGTGCCAGAGTGGAGAAAGTGGTGATACAGTGGGTACCAGCACACTGTGGCATCAGAGGCAACGAAAAAGCGGACATTTTGGCAAAAGACGGTGCACAGAAGGAGCAGGCCAACAACCTGGTGTCATACGATGAAATTAGGACAATCATCAAGGCACAGCAAGGAATAAAATGGCGCCTCCTGCATCCCAAATACAACCCAGAAGACAGATACCATTTGCTGGGATGATGGGAGCAGGTCAAGATCTTCCGCCTGAGGACTAGACACAATCGCCTGCTCCACCACATGCACACAAAATTGGGCATTGGACAGAGTGGAGAGTGCCATTGTGGTGAGGGACCAATGACAACTGACCACATCCTTCAAGTCGTCTGTACGACGTATGCAACATCCAGGAAAAAGTACTGGCCAACAACGACAGCAGTGGAAACCAAGCTGTACGGCACCTGGAGGAGCTGCGACGGATGGCAGCCTTCATCGAGGACACCGGGCTGCTCATCTAACGGGATCGAACGAGGAAGAAGAAGCAAGCAAACTAACAAACAAACAGAAATGCTCTCTATAAAAAGATTATCAATTAAAAGTATGATTTATGCAGTAATGAAAAATATGCTCTCTCTCTCTCTCTCTCTCTCTCTCTCTCTCTCTCTCTCTCTCTCTCTCTCTCTCTCTCTCTCTCTCCTCATTTGGGTATAAACAACTTTGGACAGCAGTCAATATCAGAAGTGGGTGGCATCATACTGAGAAATGATCAGCTTCTCTGTCAGTGTTTCTCCAAAAGCGTCATTACAAGCGTCTGCTATTACTGCTGGGAAGGTCTGCCACCCATCGAACACTCTGACTGGTACCAGCGACAACAACTCGTGACCAGCATATAAAAACATGAGGGTCAAGTACACAGACCACTCGATTGTTTTCACACTGGGGAGCACTAGAATAGCTTCATACAGGGATACCATTCACTCCTGCGAAAAAAAAAAGGAACAGCCCGCATCGCAGAAGGATTGTTCGATCAGCACATCGAGCGTAACGCCGGGAAAAGGAACTGGCCGCCTGCTGAAGGCAGTGTCAGGAAACCAACAAGTGATAATAAGCCTCCTTCCCTTCATCATTCATCAGCAACCCCTTCCCCCACGCTCTCCACCAACCATCTGAGCCACTCTGCTTCCCAGTCACCCTCCCTCGTTGATCGCACCTTCCCTCCCTCGTATGATCGCACCTCTCCGTTTATCCGCCCCCCCCCCCCCACCTGATAACCATCCCTCTCCTCTTCCTCGTTCAACTGAATGTCCACCTCCCTCCGTTTCACTATCAACCACGCGGATTTAGATGATTTTCCACCTATATTACAATATCACCACAGGCCCCCTACCACCCGTCTCCCCATTTAGTGTAAAGAGCTCGTCACAATCACGTGACAATAAATGTCATTGTTATATGCCATCTGGGAGATGTTTTCCTCCTTTTCATTCATTGTATTATCCCCCTTGGCTTTCTCGCACACCTGCTGCTTTTTTGGCAGTGGCCCGTCCCTCCATCCCCACCCCACACCCTCTGAACAGGCATCTGTGACAAAGAAAGTCCTCTGGGACAATGTTCAAACTCATAGATAATGCACTGTCTGTGGCCATTATAGAGTTGTCTACAAGGACATTGTCAAGTTTTCTGTCCTGTTTTTGACTAGACTGTGTATGTTCTCCTGTTCCATCACTGTGCACTTTGTTTTGCTCCATTCTTTTTCTTTGTTACTTTGATCGAAACTTGCAGAGCTCATTCTTATGTTTCCTTGCACTGCACTATGTTCTGTTCCCATTTGCTGTGATCTGTTCTATGTTCTGTTTCTTTGTCATGTACTCTGTATTGTTCTAATTTGTTATGATGTACTATTTTTTTTTCTTTCTACTATGCCATGCTGTGTCAAGTTTATTTCATTTCTGGTGCTATTTTCGATTCATATGTAATATTCTCTGTTCCGTGCCGTACATCTGTATATGGTATGGTATGTTCTGTCTTAATGTGCTGTGTTCTCTTCCATTCTATTCCACTGTACATTGTTCTATTCCAGTGTAATGTGCTCTGTTCTGTTGTATGCTACTGTATATTGCAACGTTCTTTTCCCTTGTTCTGCTCTGTTTTCTTCTATGCCACTGTATATTCCTTTACCTACCTGGGCAGTGTCATCGACAAGCAGGGGCACAGACGCCGACGTCAGAGCAAGGATCGGAAAGGCCAGGGCAGCGTTCGTACAGCTACGGAACACCTGGAGCTCCACGGAACTGTCAGTCAACACCAGAGTCAGGCTCTTCAACACCAACATCAAAGCAATTCTATTGTACGGGGCGGAAACCTGGAGAACTACAGTTGCCACCACCCAGAAAGAGCAGGTGTTCATCAACAACTGCCTGCGCACGATTCTCCGCATCCGATGGCCAGACACCATCAACAACAACGAGCTCTGGGAGAGAACAAACCAACTGCCCGCAGAACAGGAAATCAAGAAACGACGTTGGGGCTGGATTGGACATATGCTGTGGAAGCCTGCAAGCAACATCACCAGACAAGCCGTAACATGGAACCCCCAAGGAAAACGAAAAAGAGGTCTGCCAAGAAACACCTGGCGCAGGGACATGGAAGTAGACATCAAAAACATGGGGATGACTTGGAACCAGCTGGAGAAAAGAGCCCAGGACAGAGATGCCTGGAGGTTCTTGGCTGGCGGCCTGTACCCCAGGAGGGTAATAGGCGATGATGATGACGATGATGATGATGATGATGATGATGATGATGATGATGACTGTATATTACTAACTCCAACACCATTGTGTTCTGCTCAAAGCCACTGCGTATGGTTATGTTCTATTCCATCGTAATGTTCTCTGTCCCTTTGTATGCTGCTATACAAGTATGCTGTATTCCATTACTCGGTTCTGCTCTAGGCGACTGTATGTTGCTATGTTGTGCACTGTCCCCCTGTGCTGTTTTGATCTGTCATTGTCCTGTGCTATGTCCTGTTCTCTGTCATTGTCCTGTGCTATGTTCTGTTCTCTGTCATTGTCCTGTGCTATGTTCTGTTCTCTGTCATTGTCCTGTGCTATGTCCTGTTCTCTGTCATTGTCCTGTGCTATGTTCTGTTCTGTTGTCTTGTGCTCTTTTCCATTATATTGTCAATGTACCCTGCTACGTTCTCTTCCATTGTGCTGTGTTCTTTTCCATTACATTGTCCGTGTACACTGCTACGTTCTATTCCATTGTGTTGTCTTCTTTTCCATTATATTGTCAATGTAGATTGCTGCGTTCTGTTCCATTGTGTTGTCTTCCTTTCCATTATATTGTCAATGTAGATTGCTGCGTTCTATTCCATTGTGTTGTGCTCTTTTCCATTACATTGTCAATGTAGATTGCTGCGTTCTATTCCATTGTGTTGTCTTCCTTTCCATTATATTGTCAATGTAGATTGCTGCGTTCTATTCCATTGTGTTGTGCTCTTTTCCATTACATTGTCAATGTAGATTGCTGCGTTCTATTCCATTGTGTTGTGCTCTTTTCCATTATATTGTCAATGTAGATTGCTGCGTTCTATTCCATTGTGCTGTCTTTTTTCCATTATATTGTCAATGTAGATTGCTACGTTCTGTTCCATTGGGATATGCTGTCATGATCTTGAGGTCTCGTCTATTCCCCTGTACTGTGGTCTGCTCCTTTCAGTATCATTGTTTAGTACTATGTTCTTTGCCATTATGACGTGTTCTCTTCTGTCGTATTTTTATTGTATTTACCACATTCTATCCGATCGTGTTGTGCTCTTTTCTTCCATGTTTCATCCCATTTACTATGTTCTTTTCCATTGTGTTGTGCTCAAATGTGTTCTGTTGCACTGTGTTGTGTTCTGTTTCAGTGTATTGTGTTCGATTTCACTGTAATACGTTCCGTTTCACTGTATCATGTTCAGCTTCAGTGTGTTGTGTCTTGCTTCATTTTGTTGTGTTCTGCTCTGTTTCGTCATCATCATCTATTTGGGCAGCCCCAAGCAACTGGTTGATTACCATGCCGTACTATGGAGGTCGTGCTGAGATGGAAAGCCAATGTAGGAAGATAAAGACCTACGACAGTGGAGAAACATAAAAACTGGGGGAGTCCTACTCTATGTGGGTTTTACCAGCAGACTACTGTAATTTTCCGCTCTTCATCTGGAAACGAGTTCCAGACTAGCTGATCCTGGTTCGCCCTAATAGTGAAACAGGCCCAAAAATAACTAAAAAAATAACAATTTTACTAGGGAACGAATGGAATGGGGTGGGGACCTAATCCTACCTACACTAACTAACTATTTCTTAGTTTGTAGTTTTGTGGGACGATTGACATAAGAGTGTCAGTCTTGAGTCTTTTCTGCGCTGTTGAAGAGAAGGCCACCCCAGTTTGTCAGTCATGGCGGTGACACTTGACGTTTGTGGTACCAGTTTACGACAAACCGAGCGGCCCTTCGCTGTACTGCTTCAAGTTTCTCAATGTTACGCTGTGTATACGGGTCCCACACTGTGCATGAATACTCGAGTGTGGGCGGACAAGGGTCTTGTAGGCAGTTTCTTTTAACTGGCTGGCACTGATCTTTATGTTTCACCTTAAGAGCCGAGGGTTTTGTTTGCCTTTGCGCAGATGGAATCAATGTGCTGATCCCAACTCAGGTCTTTGCTCGTCGTGCTGTGCTCTGCTCTATCCTGTTGTATTCTTCTCTGTCTCAAATTCTGCAGGAAGGATTTCAAGTTGGAGGCAAGTGCTACATTCTAGGCTGGAAACAAGGAGCCTCTTACCGTGACTCACATGACCTGTGTCAGAGGAAGGGAGCTCAGCTGGCAAGTTTTGTGCCACAGGACAACGTGACGGAAATTGTTCGCCTGCTGTGGAAACGTCATCCGTTTTACGTCAAAACTGGGCTGACATTACCGACACGTCTGCTACCAAAGGTGTAAGGTTCTCTCTTCTCTCTCTTCTCTCTCATACATTCTTATATGTATCCCCAGCTGAGACAGGAGCGCAGACAAAGCATCACATATTTGAACAGTAACAAAAAGGTGTATTGAATTAATGAAAAAGTTGCATTGAGAAAAGTGTGTAAAAATAGCAATGAAAAAGAAGCATTGAGAAAAGTGTGTAAAAATGTTTGTGTGTAAAAATGGGAATGTAACCAAATACACACGTTAAATGAACAGCTAGTAATAATTCCGAAAAGTCTTTGACATTTCATTGACATGGCGGCCAGAAAGCAGCCACATGTTGATTTGTTGCACAATAAAAACACGCGAAAACCTGCCAACTTGAAAACAACGCCAAATGAGCTACAAAGCAGACAAACAACAGACGACTGTAAAGGGAAGACCAGATCAGAACCTCCCCCCCCCCCCCCCACGCCTTTCTCCACCCCACCCCCTCCCGAAAGAAAAAGCAAAACATGAAGGCCAAACAGGTGTATGGACAGTCTTTACATTGAAGATGAATAGATAATGCGAAACTATTTCGAGATCAGCCATAACACTTATGCGATGGCATGCATTTAAGTTCAGTTCATTATTCACGAACAGTTTTAGATTTTCTTGCTTTTACCTGTGTGTTATTTCTTGTTTCAGGTACAAGAACTACTTGATATGGACAGACAGGACCGTGGCCCATGCTGTACATACAATGCGGTTTCCCAAAGATGACTCCATGAAGACAGTATGCAGTGTACTTGGCATGTACCAGACAGGCAAAAGATGTCCACGCAGATTTATTTCTTTTTGGACCTCAACAACTGTACTAGTAGACTGTCACAGACACAAAAATATGTTCTCGTATTTTCTTTGCACGATGGACACATTCGATGATCAGAAAATTTCCGTGAAAACTGGACAGCTAGATTCACGTACCTTTGCTGTAAGTTCACGCTTTATCTCCTGCCCTTCCCATCACAAGACACACTCGTTTTTGGCCTGCAGTAGTGCTACTGCCTGCTGGGGAAAGGATGCCCTGCATTTGAGCTTTGACAGCGACCATCGGGACGTCCCTTCCCCTTCTGCCTGCCCTGTACTAGGAATGACGTCATTACCGCCGTATTACGCATGCGCTACGGGAAGTGGCTGGGTGTCATACACATTTGTGTGTGACCACCGGCAAGATTGTAGTGACAATAGTGACGAGTCGCTCTGTGATTTTGACGCCTGTCAGAGCAACAACGAACGACAATGTGGAAGTGACAGACAGGTATGTTTCTTTATCCTAGTTAAAAACTATTCAGATTTGTCATAGTCCAACTGCTATGACGAGAAAAAAAATCCCATTAAATTACACTATTGATGGGTGTTTGATGATGTTGGTGACAGTGATCAACAAAGGTACATTGATCCACAAAGAGAAAATAATAATAATAATAATAATAAATAATAATAATAATAATAATAATAATGAATACTTATATAGCGCCTATTCTCGGCTAGAGACCAAGCTCTAAGCGCTTTACAATCAACACTCGTTTACACAACGGGCTGCCTACCAGGGTAGTGCCGACTGAAGAGCTGCCAGCCGCGCTTCATTCAGTCGTTTCCCGTGTCGTCCAGTCAGTATCGTTCAATATCGTGCACTCATTTTCCTTACTTCCTTCATTCTTTCAATTTCTCATGCAGGGTGCATGCTATGTGTAACGTGTCATCCATACCAACGGCCAAACTGGCCTACTCTTCCGAAAGTTGGTGATAGGATTTTACGTGTGTGCAAGATGTTATATGTTGATCACAGTAGGAAGCTCAAAGTCTTTAAACGCAGCGGACTTCAAATGAGCATGTACATAACCATCAGATCAGACCTAAAACAAAAACGTGTCCATCTCATACACTTTCGGAGATGCTGTACCATTCACTTTCAGTTTACTCTTTTCACGCTGCATTTTTCAACACCCAAACCACGACCATACACAGATCATCAATCAAAAGTTGCAGAAACATGGTGCAGCGCAGTTAGTCAACAAGTATCAAGTCAATGGAATGTTCGAAAATCATGACGTAGTACAGCAAGTCAAAACGCGTGGAACTTTTCAAAAGAACCGGGAACCATTACGTATTATAGCCAGTCAACTTTCTCAAAGTATTCAAGAAACAATTTCTAGAAGCTTTTAGCACATTCAATATGATTCTGGAGCTCTACAGTGATTCCTGGTATTACAGAATTTCTACATACGTCATAAGGTAAGTGACGTCACTTGAAACGTAAAACATACAAAGTAAAACCCAAAGTACATAGATCAGAATCAACCGAGACTAGAAGTCGATCTGTTTTGCAGCCCAGCGGACGGAGCATGCTGAAGCAAGGCTGTGGTATATATTAAATCGCCGCCTGGAAATGACATTGCCATCAGTCGGAAAATCAAATTTTACATGAGGCAAGCAACTTAATCATTTCAGTCAATATTTCTCAAAATATATCGGGTTTTCGCAAGGAGCATCGTTATGAGTCAATACACCATACTGTTATAACGTTTTTGAAATAAATAAACTTTAACTCCAATTTTAACCAACTGACTGTTCTTTAATCAAAAGTTGAAAAGAATGCTACTGCAACTTAACTTACGGAGAATGTCCTGAGAAACAGACACAAAAAGCCTGAGGTGAGTCAACTTAACCCTTAATCTCACGAATTCAAAATAATACAAGTGTAACTGGAGAAAACGTCGCTTGTGCAAATGAAAGGGAAACAAAATCTTCAATGCAAAAAACCGTAAGCGCACATACGACGCTGGCATTTCAGCACATCTGAAAGAACAGAGATACATTTGAGGTAATTCAGCTTACCGCGATCTTATCCCCACAAGATATACTGCGAGTTGAGTTATAGTGCAAGTATTTTAATGACAGCATGCTCCTTTTTAGGATAATGTGATTGGGACTTGGCTGAGTTATGTCTCTAGCGCCCTCAGGTAGCATGTCAAAAATTTCAAAAATGAAAAAAAAAATCGAGTTACAGCAGTTGTATTTCTGGGCGGCGAAATGTTCCCTACTAGTAGAAACTCGTGGAGAGCGTGGCAGCAGAGAGTCCTCAGAAGAGAAGCCCCCTTCAAGCAAGTGTTTCGGCCCTTATCTCCAGACACTCTAGGGGGTTGGGCCACACCTGGTTCATGACTCCGGATGTCCCTCTGCTGCTCCCCCTTTTTTTCCCATCTTGGGACGAGCCATGGCTGGGATTCGAACCCATGACCCTCTGGACATGCTCATTTTCTACTTAATGACTCGCAGTCTAACCACTGAGCCTCGAGGACACCTGATATTTGTAGGAAATTTAAGCCTTATGAAGTTCACTTTTGTTCCTCCTTGACCAGATCCAGCTTGAACACCTCTCTGCCGCTTCTGCCATTGCTTTCAGGGCTCTGGTTTTTCCCTCCCTGCAACTGAGAGCTGTTTCATGAGGCTGTATGCAAACGTTCCTACAAACCCCCTAGCTCCAGTTTCTGCAGTGAGGACTTTGACCTGCTAGCCTTCTCTCCTCAGGCTGTTTGCCAGATCAGCATACTTTTCAGTCTTGTAGATTTGAGCTGCCTCCATTCTGTTCTCATCTCATATGGCACCGTGAGCTCGATCATGATCAGCTGCTTGGTTGACTGAGAGTGGACTACTATGTCTGGTCTCATGACACTCGTGCTGATGATCTCTGGGTGACTCTTACATTCTGGGAGGCCTGCAGTGCACTACCAGTCATCTGCCCCGTCCAGCAGACTCTGCCTGCATGTTCCGAGTGGCACTGTTGTTCTTGGACATGATTTGCCGCCTCCTGCCGTGAAGAATATTGCGGGTGCTTTTGGAGTCCTGATTTTCCCTTTTGTGCTGTTGGTACTAGCCCAGACTACTTGTACAATCTCTTTGAGCACTTGGTTGTGCCTCCATGTGTACCTTCCTTGAGCCAGGGCTACTTTACATGAGCTTAGGATATGCTCCACTGTTTGTTTTTCATGGCAGAGGGGGCATGCAGGATCGTCTGTTTTCCCCCACTTCACCTGGTTTGCATTTGAGGACAGAAGGTCATATGCAGATCTGAGAATGAAGCTGATCCTGAGAGGGGCCATGTGCCAAATGTCATTCCAAGTGAGATTTCTTTGGAGTGCATTCTCCCACGTTGTCCATTGCCCTTGCTGGCTCTGCTGGACTGCTTTTTGGAGTCTTTTTTTGGTCTTCTTCTTTTCTCATCTCCTGAATCATCATGTCTCGTTTGGCTTTTCCTTTGGCTTTTGACCACAATTCAGTTTTGGTTACCCCAGTCCTTGTCTATTGGTCTGTGTGTGTCCCGTTATTTCTCTGATCTTGAAACTTTCTTTTGCAGAATCCCTCGCCTCTTGAACTTTCCATTTTCTGCCTGTCTTCAGCTGGGGCTTGATTGCTTCTACCACCTTGTCTCCTGAGTCCTCCAGCATGCTTTGAAGTCTGAACTTTCCTGCTTTGTATTCTTTCGGGATGGATTTCAGTGGTAGTTTCAGCTTTGCTTGGCGACAATACAGCGCTATGTCAGTCAGACAGGGTGGGACACCAAGCATTTTTCCTTGTGAACTTGTTGATTTTGGCTTCCATTGCCTCCACTATGCTGGTGCAGATGTCGTATATCATCAGAGGCCATAGGAGCTTTGGTATCAGCATGAACCGCAGACACCAGACATTGTATTTGCCAGGGAGCCCACACTGGTCAATGGTCTCCAAGCTTTCTTCCGACATCTGTTCGGTTTCTTTTGCTCTTTGTGTTTCTTTCAGCGTATCATCATACCATCTTCCAAGGTTCTGTGACTGTTGGAATGGCCTGGTTGGCAACACTGAAGACCACAGATTCGGCCACTTTTCCTTTCGTCAGTGAGATTCCGTGATTTCTTTGGCTTCAACTTCATTCTGGATGAGGCAACTATGTCGTCCAGCCTTTCCAGCACACGACGTGTCTCGTCTTCTCTGGATGAAATCACTGTAGTGTCATCCATGAAGGCATTGAGAGGGGGCATCTTGTATCCATCGCCAAGGTCTGTTTGTCTTGCGTTGCTTGTTGCTGCTTTCAACGAAATGTTCCCTACTTTCGGCGAAATGTTCCCTACTGTAAGTGAGTTACCGTAAAATTATTTTGAATAGAGCTAGTTTTCATGAATGTATATCATTTGATGCTTAACTGTTTTCTTTGGCTCGTGGGAAAAAAAATGAACGATACTTGAGGACTACAAAGACAAAGTTGTGAGATCAGTCCAGCCAAAGCTAAAGACTGGCAGAAAGTGGAAAGTTCGGGAGGCAGTGTACGTGGCAAAGGAATACCTCAAGATCAAGGAAACTACGAAGCCACACAGATAGACGGGCTTGGTTCAACAGAAATGGTGTTCAAAAACAAACGGAAAAGCAGAGAAAGACATGAAGGTTATAGGGGATTTGAAGAAAGAATAGGACGCCAAGAGCATCCAGAAGGCAATCCAGCGAGGCCAACAAGGACAATGGACTTCGTGGGGAAACGCACTCCAAAGAAGTCTCACCTGGAATGACACATGGCACATGGCGCCTCTAACAGTCAGCATCGTCCTCAGATCTGTATGTGACCTGCCTTCGACTTCAAACCTGGTCAAATGGGGGAAATGGGGTGACCCTAGGGAGGTGTAGGTAGGGATGATAGTGGCATCTCTCCATGACTGGTCAAGACGCTATTTTCTAGCTGTTGTTGAAGATGTCGATTAGCGTTTATCTTACAGATGATCCAAGATGTTGCAACATCTCATTTGTAACGTCGTCAAGTCCTGGTGGTTTCTCTTTTTGTAGCTGCTTTATCCTTTCGTTGAGTTTTGTTACTTTGAAGGGTTGTAATTTTATTCTTGAACTCATTCTGTGTAAATCTCAATTGCGAGTGGTATGATGATCCACCAATCGTGCAGTCGTTTGCCTAGTGTGGCGTGATTTTTACACAGATTATGCTTTAGTGAGACAACAGCCTGGTAAAAATGTATGGAATGATTCTGGTGGTCATATTTAACCAGCCTCGGTGGAAAATGATAACTTTTCGTTATTCCCTTGCAATGTAACATTCTGAGATCTGTATGTGACATAGTTCAATGTCTGTTTCATCTAGGGTGTATCACTGCGTGCAGACTCGTCTTTATACACTACACCACATTCGCTAAGTTTTGAGATCACTTAGGGCATGATTCAATTGTGACATCGCTTGTGACATCGCATCAGAATAACTGCCGAAGTTAGTGCTTGAATTAGTTCTCTATTAATATCAAATAATTTCCTGCAATATTTGTCATTCATTCACATGAATTTCAGTTTCATCAATAAAGTGTCACTGAGTGCAGATTATACAATGTACGCTACTTCATATATACAGAGCCTGGGAACTAAAAAGCACATATATAAGCTAATAATATAACTGAGTGATTAAGAAAATATTTGAATGTCTTGGTAAGAGGATCTCATGGACTAATCGTATCAGGTCCCGGACTTAACGCATTAGTTCCACGTACTGGTCAGACCAGGGACAACTGGCTAACTTGATATGCACCATTTCTACGTCTGTTGTGTGTGTGTGTGTGTGTGTGTGTGTGTGTGTGTGTGTGTGTGTGTGTGTGTGTGTGTGTGTGTGTGTGCGAGCGCGCGCGCACATGCTTGTGAGGCGTGAATAGTGCAGCTATAGTCATGCTTGCATGCATGCTGGCACGAATACAGCTGCACATGTTTAAGTCTGCGGGCTGTTTATATAAGTGAATATGTATCATGCCTGCATAGAAGGGCAGTTCAGACAATAGACATTTCTTGCACATCACAACTGATTTTAAAGAGGCACCCATGTATCTATCTATCTGTCTATCTATCTATACATATTCATACAAATATACATACATATGTATGTATGTGCATACATAGATAGATATACAAAACGAAATGACCATTAGATCTATAATTATTCTATTATTTTGAAAGAATAAAGAGAAGAAATATGTACACTTGCTGATGGAAAACAGTGGATAAAAGAAGGATGACTCTCAATATATGATTTACCTCGACGAGTCGGTCAGATTCACTGAGTTTTCAATTCAAGTTTTAAGGGCAAAGGATTAATTTTGTTGACCAGTTAATAATCTGAACGATGTAATAGCAGAGGAAACAGGTGTAGGTAAGCCCAGTTATCAACCTTAAGTCTTTTGAAAGACTTAACAAAGTGAAAGGAAATATGGTTTTTGGAACAAATGGGGCCTGAAAGGAACTTCAAACATTCTTCAAAGTTGGAGCTTTTGTTTTGGCTGGTCGTTCTTCTGCGTCACTTCATTGACATTGCAGCCACGCCACTCATTCCAACCTTTTGTCCACAGCCACAGGCCGGCCCAGCCCACCACATCTCCATCACCAACAATTCACAGGAAGCAGTCAATATCAAGTGAGGCAACCCACCAGAGGAGACACTGCACTGCTGTTGAGTCACTTCGGTGGTGTTCAGTGGTGCCTGTTCTGTTCCAGCATACGCAGGACACCACCTACTAAACCTCCTCGTGACAACAACAATTGCTTAGTCGCGGAATTGGAGTGAGTGAGCACTCCCCCTGGAGGGCAACACCATGACCGTCCAGCTACAGGCCCAGTGAATCTGCCGATAGCGGTGCTCCAGACAAAATCAAATCAAGGCTCTAGCGGTGGGGAGGAAATCGACAGTAAGGTCATTATGAGAACAGGGTATAAAGGGCCTCAGAATTTCAGACTTTTTTTAAAATGCTGGATTCCTTTTGAAGTACCATGCAGTAGCTCTCAAAGGGGAACAAATGCATAGAAATAGTCATGATGTAGGAAATCGTTATTTTAGCCCAGCCTACGTACGTGTGTTAGGGCTGAAGCCTCTCTTCAGTAGACACATACACACAAAAGGTAGAAATATGTTGGGACCGCTAAGACCCAGCGAATACAGTCATCAAGCAAAACGACCTCTCTCTCTCTCTCTCTCTCTCTCTCTCTCTCTCTCTCTCTCTCTCTCTCTCTCTCTCTCTCTCTCTCTCTAGCTAGCTAGCAATCTGTGCGTAAAAAGTAAAGTATATAAATAAAACGTATATGAATTAAAAACGAACCTCAGAGACATACTTAACACAAGTTATTGTAGTATGCCAATCTACCATTATTGTCTGATGTTCCCTGCTGCATATTGTCGCAGTGTTACAAGAGCACCCAGCAGTGTGACGGAAAAGAGGACTGTATCAACGGGTCTGATGAAGATGGATGTGGCTCAATAGATGATCTGGGAGAACAATATCATCGTCCTCCACCTGCTCTAGCTGTCGTTGACTTTACGAACGATGGCAGCACCACCATCTCCCCTCTCGTTGCTTCACAGGACGGGCAGTCCCCGTCCACCCAGGTGTGTCCAGACAGCCACTATCAGTGTGCACACAACGGCTATTGCCTGCCCACCTTCACCCGATGTAACGCTGTGTATGACTGCCCAGACCATGAGGATGAAGTGGACTGTGATACATATACGTGCCCCCATCATTATCGGTGTTTTGATTCGCGAGTGTGCGTACACCCCACCTACGTGTGTGATGGCATCTACCAGTGTCCCAGGTCTGACGATGAACTACTATGTGACATGCGCTGTCCTCACAGCTGCACGTGCCATGGTCTGGCCTTCACCTGCCCGCAGTCCTTCCCCGCCCAAGACCACCGGGAGCTCCGATACTTGAACGCCAGAAGCAGCGGCATGACCCTGTCAGAGCTAACGAAGAATTCAATGCTGATCTACCTCAGTCTGGCTGATTGTCACCTGCAGGAAGTGGCCAACGTTACGTTGCCCAATTTGGTCACTCTTGATATGAACAGTAACAGTTTGGACAACATTCCTCTCCACGTCTTACTGGGCGCTCCAAATCTGAAACGATTATTTTTGTCCAACAACCCCATCACTGCTTCATCTTCTTCTTCCAGAGACCTGAGCAGCATGGTACGATTTCAGCAACTGCAGATGTTAGACCTGTCACTGACTAATCTGACCAGACTGGACCAGAAGTTCCTCTCCTTCTTTCCTGAGCTGACCCTGCTGAATGTCTCACACAGTGAGCTGCAACACGTCACAGGACAAAGGTTTCCACCAATGGAAAAGCTCCGCGTCCTGGATCTGAGGGGATATCCAGTGGCGCAGATTGACAAAGAACTTCTTCAAGGCCTTCATAACCTGCACACGGTTTATGCTGATAGCTACAAAATTTGTTGTGGGGCCAGTCTTCTACCGGACGTTGCTAACTGTCAGGCCCCACAGGACGACCTGTCTTCCTGTCAGAATCTGCTTCGATCTAACGTCTACAGAGTGACTTTAGCTATCTTCAACAGCCTGGCTTTGATTGGTAATGGGGTCAGTTTCGTATTTCGTCTGCATTCTTTGCGAGTCAGTGGTGTATCGGGCTTTGGCGTCTTTGTCCTTCACTTGTGTATGTCTGATTTTCTGATGGGTGTGTATCTAACTGTCATAGGCGTGGCTGACAGATGGTATCAAAATAATTATGTTTGGAAGGACAATGAATGGAGACACAGTGTTTATTGTAAAATAGCGGGTTTTTTCTCCATCATTTCCTGTGAGGTGTCTGCTTTCGTCATCTGCTTGATCACGTTAGACCGTTTTCTTGCTGTGAGTTTCCCCTGAGTTTTTTGCGTTTCAAAGGAAGGAGCGCACAGCTGGTGTCCTGCTTATCATGGACTGTAGGCTGTGTTCTTGCTGTCACCCCACTGCTGCCAGGTGTGGCTCACTGGGAGTTCTACAGTCACACAGGCATCTGTATTCCTCTGCCTTTTGCCAGAAAAATGTTCGCTGGACACTCGTATTCCTTTGGGATTTTGATCGTTTTGAATTTCATC
>CM031625.1:40636466-40651466 GCA_018398815.1 Conus ventricosus
CGCGCACGCACGAACCACCACGCACGCACACATACACACGCCAATAAGCGCACACACTGGGGGGGGGGGGGGGGGGGGTGTTACAATGGGGAATAAATGGGTAAATGTACAAACAAGGCATACATTGAGACATCTGGATGTAGCATAGGGAAGTAGGTGGTGCTATGGTGGCGCAACAGAAAAAAGGGCAAAAATAAGAGCATTAACGCAAAAGATAGATATGCGGTCATGATAAGAGGCGCTAACAACACTCCCAATGACAAAAAAAAATTATCTATATATATATATATATATATATATATATATATATATATATAAAAATATATACATATATATATATATATATATACATACAGATAGATAAAAAAAGGGAGGGGAGAGAGGGGAAAGGGGAGGGGCAGGGGGAAAGAAGGAGAGACATAAAGAGAGGACAAAAAGAAGGCCTAAAGGAAGGGTGGAAGTATGAGGGAGGGCGAGGGGGTGTGGGGGTGGGGGGTGAGAGAGGAGAATGGTAGAGGTCGAAAGTAGAGAGAAAGGAAGTAAGAGGGAAAGTAAAGAGAAGGAACGAAAGGGGGAAGGAGCCCTTCAGAGGACGACAGAAAAGGAACAAGGACGGAGGAGGTGAGGGAGAAGAAGGGAAAGGGGGAGGAGGGGGTAGGGGGGTAGAAAAGGGGGGGAGGTGAAAGGAAAAAAAAGCACTTCAACCTCCCCAGCCATTCCGCGCACAATGCAAGAGTGAAGGGCTTGTGGCTCATGAAAACTAGTGACTCTAGAGACAGGAAGGATATGGAGTCTCACCTGATTCAAAAACTGGGCACCAGAAATCCAGCTGGTATCAATGAAAAAGCTTGGCAATTCTCTGTACTTCTTTTTTCCCGAGACAATTCAGGTGGACAATGACTTATCATTCCCTTTCCCCTTTAGTACTTACCTGTGCATGGTTGGTCTGCATCAGTGGCCTCTTCGTGACCGTAGAGCCTAGCGCCTACTGGAATGATCGTTTTGAGAGCCTATATCTTTTGCCAGGAGTTTCTGAGTTAGGGTTAGCTCCCCAGTCTCCTGTCTTTTTGTTTTTTTCTATTTTATTTTATTTTATTTATTCATTTATTTTTCTTCTCACTTGCTTTTGTATACTCTCCTCTCCTTCTTACCTTCCTTTGCCCCTCCTCTCCCCCTCCTTTTTTTTCCTTTCACCCCCTCCCCTTTTCTACCCCCCTACCCCTCCTCCCCTTTCCCTTCTTCTCCCTCATCTCCTCCGTCCTTGTTCCTTTTCTGTCGTCCTCTGAAGGGCTCCTTCCCCTTTCGTTCCTTCTCTTTACTTTCCCTCTTACTTCCTTTCTCTCTACTTTTGACCTCTACCATTCTCCTCTCTCACCCCCCCCCACCCTCCTCACCCTCGCCCTCCCTCATACTTCCACCCTTCCTTTAGGCCCTTCTTTTTGTCCTCTCTTTATGTCTCTCCTTCTTTCACCCCGCCCCCCATTTCCCCTCCCTCCCCTCCTTTTTCTTACCTTTTTTTATCTATCTGTATGTATATATATATATATATATATATATATATATATTAATATATATATATATATATATATATATATATGTATATATTTATATATATATGTGTGTGTATATATATGTATAGATTTTTTTTTTTGGTCATTGGGAGTGTTGTTAGCGCCTCTCATCATGACCGCATATCTATCTTTTGCGTTAATGCTCTTATTTTTGCCCTTTTTTCTGTTGCGCCACCATAGCACACCTACTTCCCTATGCTACACCAGATGTCTTAATGTATGCCTTGTTTGTACATTTACCCATTTATTCCCCATTGTAACCCCCCCAGTGTGTGCGCTTATTGGCGTGTGTATGTGTGCGTGCATGGTTGTTCGTGCTCGCGCGCGCACTTGTGTGTGTGTGTGTGTGTGTGTGTGTGTGTGTGTGTGTGTGTGTGTGTGTGTGGTTTTGCCGCGGGCAAGTGCTTTTTTAAAAATTTATTTTCCGTGTGTGTATGGGGGGGAGCCTTGCAGCTCTTAGCTGCGTCTGGCTAGTAGGTTTTTTCTTGGGGTTCTCACGTTTTTCCCTCTCACCCTTGGTGCTTGGGTAGGGCAACCTACCCTTGGGATAGACTTGGGTCGGGTGCTTTAGGCGGCTGACCCCTTCTCTCCCTCCCTCCCTCCCCTTGTCATTTAAAATGCTTTTTCGAGTATATTGTATCTTATTTATTGTGCTTTCTCTTGTTCATTTCATTCATATGCAACACACCCACTACATACCATCACACCCTCCCCCTCCACTCACTCTCCTTCCCCTCCTCTTCTCTCTCTCATTCTCCACTCTTCCTCTACTTCCATTCTCTCTCTGTCTCTCCCTCTCTCTTCTCCCCTCCCCCTCTCGTCTCTCTCTCTCTCTCTCTCTCTCTCTCTCTCTCTCTCTCTCTCTCTCTCTCTCTCTCTCTCTCTCTCTCTTTCTCTCTCTCCTTTTCCTCATCCTCACTTTACTATACCCTCTTTCCTCGTGCCCTATTCCTCGAACTCTACTCACCCTCTCTTCCACTGTCCCTCTGTCTACTTCATTCACCACTTTGGCTTCACAAGGGGAGTATTGTGCATGTTTATGTCTGTATTTTTTTTGTCGCTGAGGAAGGCATATTGCCGAAATTTCTTGTCCTGTTTGTGTCGTGCATTAAATCTGCGTTACTTCACACTTTGTTTTGTGTGCTCTTCTGCTTTTTTGTCGTGTTCCAGTAACCCCCGCAGTTTGTTTCATTTGCGTAATTTTGTCAATTGAAAGGGACACTACGCTACCATCACTATTTTTTGTGGTATGATCCATATAGCAAGTATTCGGGGGGGGGGGGGGGGGGGGGGGGGTAGAAGAATATGTAAAAGGTCAGTGTTAAAATAGTGGTAGAATGTCGTTTAATGCAAAATTAATTTTATGTAGAACGGGATACAAAACAAAAGCAGACCAACGATTTGATCAGACATCATCATGGGCAATATTTTGGTTTAAAATTCAGATTTAAGAGTGTTAAACCAGATTGTCAGCATTTAAATGTCAACTCAAGTACAGATGCAACGTAAGAAAATAAACATGTTGATAATGGAAATACGTAATTATGATTTTTTTTAAAAATAGCTACGATACAATACCAACCATGGAGTAGACAACGCAGCGCTTCAGACAAATGATTCTCTGTACTTGATTTTTTAATTTTTAACACGATGCTCAGTCACGATAACTGCTAAACCGTAAATAATCTGAACTAAAAATCTTAATGCTCCTGTGGGCAGCTTCGTACAAATAAGTTTAGAAAAAATAGACAATGGTCATATAAGCCCTTGAAAACACGAACCAGCATTAACTGATTACCAACTCGCCCCTTTCCCTACCCCCACCCACTTTCCACATGTGTATACTCTTCTCTTCCCATTTTTCCCCTGTTCTCAGCTCGTTTTCTTTACCCCCTTTTTTGTTTGTTTGTTTTTGTTTGTTTGTTTGTTTGTTTTGTTGTTGTTGCTTGTTTACGTTTTGTAAAGGTTGAATACCCATACATCCATTGAGACTGAATTTCATGAACGCACTTATTAATAATTGATGTTTACGCAAAGAATTTCATTCATCTTTGGTAAGAGTTGCATGTAAATTAACGATGTCTTGTATTACAGTAAATGGAAAGAGAACTTTCATTGCAAAACAAAAATCAACCAACCAACCAAACAACAACAAACAAAGAAGAAACTGCAAAGATAAAACACTGAGTTGGGACAAATATACATTTGTATGATTGACCGTTTCGAGCATCCAAGGACAAAATGAATTTGTTTCCAAAAACACCGTGTAAAAGCATTACATTCCAATTTCACTTTTCGCCAGAAGTCCCATCTATTATCCTAATTTAGTTTCGTTTCAGGAGAAAAAAAACCATCTCCGTTATATGCATAATTCTTTGTTCTTGCTCATAACATTACTTAAAATTTCTATACAAAGGATATTCAGGTCTCTACTTTAGTATTTCCTCTGGCCGTTGTAAATTCCTTGTAGAGCTGCCATTACTTTTGTACAAAGTGAATTTTTGTAACAGAATTCTTGTGTCTCCCAGAAGCCATCCAAACCAGTGTTAACAAAATGTTACAGACATGGTCAATCCGTTGTCAATGACATACGTTGTTTACATGTAAATAATAAAGAACAGAAGACAATGAAGAACAATGTTAATTTCATTTACGATCAATGAAAACAAAAGCGTATTATCCCGCAATTACATGATATCAACACAGAAAATAAAGCGGTTTATCTATGCTGCATGGCAATCACTGAGCGTCTGTGCATTTCCAACAAATAATTATTTGAAGCACTTTCTCTGAAATATTTCCGTAATACTGAACATTAGTAGACACAAATTTCACTATCTTAAGGAGATAACGTTTCATAGAGTTCTGAACTACCACCTAGACATAGTCTTGAACTTATGGGAGACTGAATCAGAACAAACTTTGCAGTTCATGTTTGCTGCCATAGCCCCACCCCCACCCCACCTCCACCCCACCCCCACCCCCAGATGTACAATGCTATCATTGCCGCTGAGCTGTTTGACGTGGATAACATTTCAATAGTTGATGATAGCAATATCAGGTATTATTATCTTCGAGACGGCCTACACCTCATCCAGAATGATCCAGTCCACCGGCAGGAAACGTTTTGATTGGATGTAAAAATGACACGATGCGATGCAGCGCGCTAACGTAATACCTGTGTAATAATCTCATTGGGACATACAGCCTGTATACTTGTGTACTAATAGAATGACACTCAAGGATCGTTCAACTGATACTGATCCTAAATCCAAGACTTTGCAAAACAGTTTAGTCAACACCTGCTTAGAGGCAGACTTTGATGCAGTTACTCCGTATCTGATCATTTCAAGCAGCTTTTCTTTTTTTTCTAAGTTGTTAGAGAGAGAGAGAGAGAGAGAGAGAGAGAGAGAGGAGAGAGAGAGAGAGAGAGAGAGAGAGGGGTAACAGGTGCTTGATTGAGGATGTTTATTGGACCAGAGAGAGAGAGAGAGAGAGAGAGAGAGAGAGAGGAGAGAGAGAGAGAGGCACGAGATGTCTGATTGAAGATGTGTATAATATCGTCACAATAAGAGCACGCTGATTGAAGATCCGTTAAGTGCAGATCTCTCAGATCAGTGCTACCATCCTCGGAAGACTTCTGATGAAAACACCACACTGTGCACGGCTGACGTCATGACCTGTATGACATCACGTCAGCGCCATCTAAACGTCACAGCAAATGATGTCAGAATTTCATTCCGGTTTGAATCGGAAACAAACATCGGAAACTTGACATCTTTAAGATGTAAACTGGCCTTCAACACTCCAGATAAGCAACACCAAGTTTGTCCAAGGGTGCATACTTTCACGTCAAAGGTTTGCACCAGACGTGTGGGCATGGCAACTCTGTACTTCTGATAGAAGACAGAAAACTGAAATCTTTTTGGGTCGAAAGCTGTGAAACAGAGACCTACTCCTATCGACGTGTTGTGTGGACTGGCTGTGAACCAGACTATGACCCTTTGCCTCATTACGTCAGCCAAGCAAACAAGGTAACGATTGTTATAAGCGTGAATGACGTCAGCAAGGACTACAGATTGGAGATAGAGATTACCACAGGGGGACTTGTCGCTCTGGGCAACGCCTTAGAAATAGTGCCTGTGTCACAACGACTGGGTGAGTGTCAGTAGCATGTTTACGTTTTGTTTGCTCTATTTCGATCTCTCAAATCACTGCTCGTTTTTGCACCATGCATACACACACACACACACACACACACACACACACACACACACACACACACACACACACACACACATATAATATATATATATATATATATATATATATATATATATATATATTTTATATATATATATATATATATATGCATACATACACATGTATGTATGTACATTCCTGAAGAAGCCCTTGTGACTAAAGATTGGATCAATAATAATCAATATAATCGTCTCTGTGGGAAAAGATGTTCAACTTGTCTTAGTATTGATTTTATTCAAATATACCTGTTGACGTCGTTTTGTTGAGGCACAGGCCTTGCTCTCACGGAGATGAGAGTGCCTGTGTTAAAGTGCCATACGGGGCATTGAGAGGTTGCTCACGCACTTACAGAATGTTTATGGCTATCTAGACTGACAAGCTGTTTACACTGTAAGTCTACGAGTCAAGTCTTAGCTGTCTTTAAGCATGTCGGTCGTTTGCTCCATGTGCAAGGAAGAGGGGAAAGTGGAAGAACAGTGTCCGCGGACCGACATTAATGCACGTATGTGTATGCGGGTAAGAGCAAAGATAAAAATTCGTTCAAAAGAGTCTGAACGGGCAAAACGTTTGGAAAATGTCCATCTTTTAATGGAGACCGTGCATTTTGCAACGTTAATAGAAGCCGATAGCGTGGGGGTTCTTTCCCTAGAAATCAGGTCGAATAATTAATTTATTAATGTAACGTATTATTTAACAAAAATGTTTCTTCAAGGTTCTCATGATCACTGAAACCTGTGAATCAGCTTATCAACCTGATGTGATTATGTTAGATCCTGAAAGACAAATATCTTTCACCTAATCTCAGGTTTTATGGACGAAAGCTGTTAAAGTAATATTATCATGTTAAAAAAAATCTGCTTTATGACATACGTGTGGGCACATGCATGCGTGCATGCGTGCACACGCGTGCGTGTGTATGTAAGTGTGTGTGTGTGTGTGTGTGTGTGTGTGTGTGTATGTGTGTGTGTGTGTGTGGGTGTGTGTGTGTGTGTGTGTTTAATATTTGTTTACCAATGTCTGTGAGGACGTGACAGCCCTCATATAGCTCTTTGCGGTCGACTGAGCTATGAACTGAATTTCAAAATATGAATACAAGAGCTGGTTAGTGTAAATCAACAAAAAATTCAAATATTTCGGCATATACGGGGCATCTTTCGCAATGACTGTCAATGTAAATCGCGTCTGGAAATATACATTTAAAGCGTATAAAGAATTTTCTCGAAAGATGTGTTTTGAAAGAGCTGATGAAATCATTGTAGAACTTCTGTTTTACAATGATAAGATTAAGATAGGAAACCTAGCCATCTCTTATAAACACTGGATCGACAGAGGCGTGTATCGAGTACATCATCTGCTGCGTGAAAATGGTACCTTTCTTACCTTCGAAGAATTCAGACTAAAATATAATGTGAAGACAACCTTTCTGACTTATACGGATGTGTAAATGTGGTGAAGAAATATTATTAGGGAACATGGCATTACTGTTCAGTCCAGTAAAGCCAAAGAGAACATAAAAGCGCTTGATATAATCCTGTCCATACCGAAAGGAACAAAAAGATATGATATTCTCAATAATGATGAATGGGTACCTAAATGCTGTCAAAAATGGAATAACGTATTTACAATAAATTCAAACTGGAACACTGTTTTTCATAGAATACATAAAATACAAGAAGCAAAACTTAAATGGTTCCAAATGACGATAATCTACAGAATCATTGCAAAAAAAAATATATATCCCAAAAAGAATGGGGGTTACCAATGTTGAAAATGCAGATTTTGCGAAACAGAAAACGAGACATTCCCTATTTATTCTGGCAGTGTGACATCGTACAAAATTTTTGGAAAAAATTTAGAAACTAGCTTTAATCAAAAATGCAAATGTGCACAAGAGAAAAAAGTGGATAAGTCAACTGTTTTGCTTTGATTTTCACAAAATCACGAAGCAGATGAGATTTTTGCTCATTATCTTGCTCTCCACGTCTTTATATACCGTTGCAAAATGAACGAAAGTTGTCCATCTCTTACGCCGTATCTAGTGCATCTCCATTATCGATACAAAATAGAGAAGCACTTATCTTATGTCAACATGGATTATGCCGATTTTCTTTCTAGATGGAAATGCTATGAACCTCTTATCGATGAAAACAACTGATTCCAATGGAGAATGTTACATGTACTATGAACATCTTTGTATTGTTCTATACTTTTTCATTTAGAAGAGCACTCTAACAATGAAAGGTCAGGTCAGGTCTATATGATTTTTTTATGTTGTGCAACTTAATAGCTTCATCTTCTTCTACGCTGTAGTCTCTGCTGTGCATGTTAGATATATTAGAAAGCCACATTTCTGCCCTCAAATGCAAACCTGGTGAAGTGGGGAAAACAGACGATCCTGCATGCCCCTCTCCCATGAAAAACGAACAGTGGAGCATGTTCTAGCTCATGTAAAGTAGCCCTGGCTCAAGGAAGGTACACATGGAGGCACAACCAAGTGCTCAAAGAAATTGTACAAGTAGTTTGGGCTAGTACCAACACCACAAAGGGAGAATCAGGACTCCAAAAGCACCCGCAACATTCTTCACGGCAGGAGGCAGCAAATCATGGCCAAGAACAACAGTCCCACTCGAAACATGCAGGCAGAGTCTGCTGGATGGGGCAGATGACTGGGAGTGCACTGCAGACCTCCCGGAATGGAAGAGTCACCCAGAGTTCATCAGCAAAAGTGGCATGAGACCAGACATAGTAGTCCACTCTAAGTCAACCAAGCAGCTGATCATGATCGAGCTCACGGTGCCATATGAGAACAGAATGGAGGCAGCTCAAATTACAAGACTGAAAAGTATGCTGATTGGCAAACAGCCTGAGGAGAGAAGGCTATCAGGTCAAAGTCCTCACTGCAGAAATTGGAGCTAGGGGATTTGTAGGAACGTCTGCATACACCCTCATGAAACAGCTCTCAGTTGCAGGGAAGGAAAAAACCAGAGCCCTGAAAGCAATGGCAGAAGCGGCAGAGAGGTGTTCAAGCTGGATCTGGTCAAGGAGGAACAAAAGTGAACTTCATAAGGCTTAATTTCCTACAAATATCAGGTGTCCTGTGGCTCAGTGGTTAAAGCGCGAGTCATTAAGTAGAAAATGAGCATGTCCAGAGGGTCATGGGTTCGAATCCCAGCCCTGGCTCGTCCCAAGATGGGGAAAAAAAAGGGGGCAGCAGAGGGACATCCCGGAGTCATGAACCAGGTGTGGCCAACCCCCCTTTGAGTGTCAGGAGATAAGGGCCGAAACACTTGCTTGAAGGGGGCTTCTCTTCTGAGGACTCTCTGCTGCCACGCTCTCACGAGTTTCTTTCTACTAGTAACATATAATGTCTTCTTTTTGTTCGTTTTCTTTCCTTTTTTTTTTCTTTTCTTTTTGTCACATATGCTTCTGATCTTCTCTCTCTCTCTCTCTCTCTCTCTCTCTCTCTCTCTCTCTCTCTCTCTCTCTCTCTCTCTCTCTCTCTCTCTCTCTCTCTCTCTCTCTCTCTCTCTCTCTCTCTTTCTCTCTCTCTGTCTTGGTGTGTGTGTGTGTGTGTGTGTGTGTGTGTGTGTGTGTGTGTTGTGTGTGTGTGTGTGTGTGTGTGTGTGCATAGTGTTTATATTTTTTTTGCTTTGGTACTGCTATTTCTTTTCATTATGTCCTCTTTTTCAATGTATGCGATTCAATGGCAGATGACTAGTAATTGTTCATTAAAAAAATTCAAAGTGAATTGAAAATATGAAATGTTTATGCAATCAAATGCAGACAACTTAAAACGTTCGCTTAAATGCCATCAGAAGGGAATCCTGAAGTTTGCATGTTAAAACAGAAATGACTGCACAGCACCAGCTGCTATGGCAAAGTGGTTTGTGTCGCGGACTCCGGCTGGAAGGTCGTGGTCTCAATTCCCAGTGAAGCTATTTACATGTGAGATTGTTTACCTCGACCAGCTCATACCAAGAACTGAGTTTGCTTTAGGCTCAACTGGGAAGACTGTGAGAACACAGTCGTGTTTCATCCACCTGATGGATGGGCCTCCCTGAGCGTTGCTAAAGTTCCTGGCCAACACTGCAGGTGTCTGTATCTCTCGGTCCTGGTTGACGCCGGGATATGTCATAACAGTGAGGGTACAGTACAGCCCTGACATGCAGATCAAATTAGAAGGGAGCATCATCTTCATCGTTCACATCCTCATCAATCGGAAAAAAAAAGAGATGGCGAAGCTTTAGGATTCTTTATTTTTTATTGCCAGTTGGACGTGCGAAATTTTAAGAATGAGTGCTAAGACCAAGACCCCTCATATACAATCTAAAAACGTGGAGGGGGGGTCTTTAGTACATAAATGAAATATCTTTCAGAGCAACCTTGCACAGGAGAGGCGTGGCACCATACTGGGTGCAAACATCATACACGCAAATATTTGGGAAATTTAGCATCCTGAGCCCGCGAGGCAATCTGGATAGCCAGGTACTTGTAGATGAGGTCAAGAGAGGCCTACCTGAAGTGGAAAAGAAGATAAGGATATTAGGAACAAAGCCGTAAAGGCAGTCAACCCAAGGTTTCAAAGCATCATCTGGATTGTGGGAGAAAACCAGACTGGGGAATAGGCCTGACTGGAATTGCTGGATAATCCAAATGGTATGGTTCTTTGCTAGATTTGCTTTGCTAGTCTGTAGACAGTACCTTCCGAGTTCCACTGGCAGATGAAGAGATTCAGGAAGAGCTCATGGATCTTAGAAATGTCAGAATAAGTTAGCAGGACCAAGTAGTCTACAGCATCAGTAGGGAGGTGGAATTGAAAGGCTCACCAGACACTCATTTCAGGCAGCACAGCAAAGCAACAGGACTCGAATTAGAGAGACTGATAGATTGCATAAGAATAATCTCTCTCTCTCTCTCTCTCTCTCTCTCTCTCTCTCTCTCTCTCTCTCTCTATATATATATATATATATATATATATATATATATCTATCTATCTGTCTGTCTGTCTGTATGCGCCATGCTTTTGAAGAATTTCTTTCCAGATAAAGCTGAAGTAGATTATACATGTGTTCATTCAATTCATTGGCATGCATGTTGTTCAGAATAGCTTTTTTTGGTACATCAAACAACATCTATGAGATATGTGCAATTACTTTTGATGTTAAACTCGAGTGATAAAAATCTGTTTAAGAACCTTTATCACCGCAGATGCAACATTAAGGAAGAGTTGGGCCACAGAAAAGGTCACTCATTTCTGACAGAAGCCTGTCTGCTTTCAGGCTACGTACGGCCCGTGGGCTATAACCCGGAGTCTGTTGCACGTGCACCATCGTTGTTCCACGACAGCGTGTCGCTAAGAGTGGAGAACAACCACACTATCATGCTGAGCTTTCGGCACATGAGTCTGTCCTGTGAGAAGTATGTGTTGACTCTGTACACACTGTCCCAATGGGGGAAACAGAAGCGGTGGAGTGGTTGTGGGAATTATCCCCCTTTGCCGGAAGTGTATAACAGCACGCTGGTGGTGGAGATGCAGACACTGACAACAAGGAAGAGAAGCAGTTTCCGTGACACAGGGTTTTACATGCTGTACACTGTACACAAGGTAAAAACACGATCATGATGGTGATGGTGATGATCCCCCCCCCTCTCTCTGTCTGTCTCCTCTCTCTCTCTCTCTCTCTCTCTCTCTCTCTCTCTCTCTCTCTCTCTCTCCACACACACACACACACACACACACACACACACACACACACACACACACACACACACACACACACACACACACACGTGCGTGTGCACGCGCACGTGCACGCGCGACTATATTAGCTGTGCAGACAATGTGGGGTAGGTACCCAAGGTCTGAGCAACACGTTGGTCCGGTGTACAGGTTAGATATCTAGTAAGTTGTATTAACGAGACCCTCGTCTAAAATTTTCAATTCACTTCTCCATCAGCTGTCAATCATGCGCACTGTGGTGTCGTAGCTTTTCAGATGTAATGTAGTGGACAGGGCCTATTCCACACGCAGTGACACCTTGATAAAAATGGATACGAGACTCTCTCTCTCTCTCTCTCTCTCTCTCTCTCTCTCTCTCTCTCTCTCTCTCTCTCTCTCTCTCTCTCTCTCTCAACAGTAATGTGCTTAAACTTTTCCTCAATGCACACATAATGTCACGTATCAATTACGCTTTAACAGTGTGGGACGGGAGTAGTGATGTCAACAAAAAAGGCTGGATTCTCTCCATAGACGTGCAGCAAAACTACTCTATCCAGTTGTACCTCTAACAACAGACGAAAAACTAAAAGCGCTGAACATACTACCTCTGAGTAAGCAATTAGAATTCAACAAGCATCATATGTTTACAGTCTTGACAGATACTATGCCATGCTGTATCAATGACCTTGTTACAAGATTGAACAGCTTTTCTGGCTCGACGAAATTCCTTCTCCCCTACCCACGCATTGATCAATACAAAACAAGCCCAGCTTACTCTGGACCATATATCTGGAACTCACTTCCACCGAGTCCACAAAGTACGAATACTTTAAAACTTTTCTAGAAACACTTGCATAAACATTTTATGTCTCAGTAATTTGATTATTCGATTAAAATGATTACCGTCCATTCGCAAAGTCTTCTGTGATCCCTATTTTGAATGCATCGTCTAATCATATAACCTATTCCAATAAATTGCTCATTCCACTCCCACTCTGTCTACCATCCCTCTTCTCCTCCCCCTACCTACCATTCTCCCCCCCCCACCCCTTCCTCCGACCTCTCTCTCTCTAGCTTTGTTTGTTTCTTTGTTTGTAAGTTTCATTCTGTTTGACTACCCACCATGTAATTATTACTTTTATGAATAGTTTGTAGAATTAGAATACAGTGTTGCTATGCTGAATTGTCAGTATGAATGATATGTGTTAAAATAATGTATGCATGACAAGGACAGATTGTAAGACTAGGCTTTGGCCTAAAATCTTCATCCTTGCGCATTAAAGATCAATCAATCAATCAATCAGTCAATCTCTCTCTCTCTCTCTCTCTCTCTCTCTCTCTCTCTCTCTCTCTCTCTCTCTCTCTCTCTCTTCTCTCTGTGTGTGTGTGTGTGTGTGTGTGTGTGTGTGTGTGTGTGTGTGTGTGTGTGTGTGTGTGTGTGTGTGTGTGTGCGCGCGCGAGTGCGTGAGAGAGAGAAATAGCGAGCGAGAGCATGGACACACAGACGTTTGCGTACACGATTGTTGCCCTCCACAGCAACCCATGATCCTGCCCAAGCTGTGGAACGGCCAGTGGAACTGCTCCACCCCAAGCTGGCCTGACGTCCAGCCTCACCTGTCCTGCAACCTCATCATGGAGTGTGACTCAGCACAGGACGAGGCCCACTGTCATCATGAGCTGTGTGAACGTGGCGGATTCCTTGTGGACGGTCGCTGCTACATACTGGGCCGGCCAGCACAGCCCTGACCTACCTGGAGGCCACGCACCTGTGCAGAGAACATGGCGGATACCTGGCCAGCTTCAACACCATTGTAGAGATGGAGGCAGTGACGGAACTCCTGTGGTCACGGAATCGGTTATTTGATGTGTATGTGGGACTCGCCACCACCCCGACCGTATGGATTATATGTAAGTGATCTTTGTGCATCGTGTGAACAGGTTTTGGTACACTGTAAAATAATCACTAGTATTTCAGAAATTACGTCTATGCTTTTTGCTTTGCTCGTAGAGATTACAGAAGTTACTAAAATCGCCAGAAAAGTGTCGCATTTCGTCATTCTTTGCATTAATCTGATTGGACTGAAAAGGGTACAAAAATTCACACACACACACACACACACACACACACACACACACACACACACACACACACGCACACACACACACACACACACACACACACACACACACACACACACACACACACACAACACACACACACATGTACTTTTGTACTTTGACAGATTTTACATACCACATGGCGGGTTCCAGGTACAGGCGACAGTTTCAGTGGGATGACCAGACCATCGCCTATTTCGTTCGTGTTGCCATGGAAAAAGTACGTAGATGATTGAATATGAAAGAGCAAAGAACATGACTATGAAATATTAAAAGGCAAAGCACATGACAACGGCAATAAAAAGTATTAATCACAGATGATGATGATGATGATGATGATGATGATGATCATGATCATGATCATGATCATGATCATGATAAAAAAGAAAGAACAGGAAGATACAGAAACACAAGGTGGCTATACTAACGGTGGGGGTATTGACAGTGATGATAAGGGCAACACTAAACTCACGGTGGGGGTATTGACAGTGATGATAAGGGCAATGCTACACTAACGGTGGGGGTATTGACAGTGATGATAAGGGCAATGCTACACTAACGGTGGGGGTATTGACAGTGAGAAACACAAGGTGGCTATATTAACGGTGGGGGTATTGACAGTGATGATAAGGGCAACACTAAACTCACGGTGGGGGTATTGACAGTGATGATAAGGGCAATGCTACACTAACGGTGGGGGTATTGACAGTGATGATAAGGGCAATGCTACACTAACGGTGGGGGTATTGACAGTGATGATAAGGGCAATACTACACTAACGGTGGGGGTATTGACAGTGATGATAGGGGCAACACTAAACTGACGGTGGGGGTATTGACAGTGATGATAGGGCCAATGCTACACTAACGGTGGGGGTATTGACAGTGATGATAAGGGCAACGCTACACTAACGGTGGGGGTACTGACAGTGATGATAGGGGCAACACTACACTAACGGTGGGGGTATTGACAGTGATGATAGGGCCAACGCTACACTAACGGTGGGGCTACTGACAGTGATGATAGGGGCAACGCTAAACTAACGATGGGGATATTTACAGTGATAATAGGGGCAACGCTACACTAACGGTGGGGGTATTGACAGTGATGATAAGGGCAACACTACATTAACGGTGAAGGTATTGACAGTGATGATAAGGACAACGCTACACTAACGGCGGGGGTATTGACAGTGATGATAGGGGCAATGCTACACTAACGGTGGGGGTATTGACAGTGATGATAAGGGAACGGCGGGGGTATTGACAGTGATGATAGGGGCAACACTACACTAACGGCGGGGGGTATTGACAGTGATGATAGGGGCAA
>CM031625.1:40656466-40663966 GCA_018398815.1 Conus ventricosus
TACACGAGTAAGTGTATGTGCAAGTGTGTGCATGTTATTGCTCAAATTGTTGATCTACATGCTGTGCGTCTGTACGTATTTGCACGAGCGTACAGATTTATTTTGAGCATGACTGCACGCTTGCCTGTTTACCACAGTCAACAGGAAATCAAACGTAACAATATACCAAAGACAATCAAATTCCTCACAATGTCAGACATCAAACAACTCACTTCAACCTATTTCTCAAAAAGCACATAATCAAAACAGCTATCAGACACATAGTCTATCGTTGCAGCTGCCCTACAGAACACATACCACAGTACATTGACTTTCTCCCCCGACCCATAGTGCAAAACATTCCCACGTTTGTCTAACACACAAGTCACACTCGGCAAGATCATCTCATTCAACACAGACCCTATTTTCGAACCCAAGCTCATCTTTACACTAGATGTTGTCTCACTTTACACTTCCATCCCTCATGCTAATGGTCCATCAGGACTGAGGGCCCTTCCTTTCATTCGTCACAAACGGCCCCTAAGCAACAACCACCACCCACAGTTTCCTGGTAAGACTTGCAGAATTAGTCATCATCCTCAATACATTTTAATTCAACAACCACATTTTCTCGAAAAGCAGTGGTGTTGCTATGGGAACCAAACGGGACCGACCTATGTCTGGATTTTCATGGGACACCTGGACCACCACTCCTGATTTCTTAAATGGATACCTGGAACACCACCTGATTTCTTATATGGACACTGGAACACCACCTGCTGATTTCTTAAATGAATACCTGGAACACCACCTGATTTCTTATATGGACACCTGGACCACTACCTACTGATTTCTTAAATGGACACCTGGAACACCACCTGCTGAATTCTTAAATGGACACCTGGAACACCACCTACTGATTTCTTATATGGACACCTGGAACACCACCTACTGATTTCTTATATGGACACCTGGACCACGACCTACTGATTTCTTATATGGACACCTGGACCACTACCTACTGATTTCTCATATGGACACCTGGAACACTACCTACTGATTTCTTATATGGACACCTGGACCACCAGCTACTGATTTCTTACATGGACACCTGGACCACTACCTACTGATTTTTCATATGGACACCTGGAACACCACCTATGATTTCTTATATGGACACCTGGACCACCACTACTGATTTCTTAAATGGACACATGGAACACCACCTACTGATTTCTTATATGGACACCTGGATCACCACCTACTGATTTCTTACATTGACACCTGGAACACCACCTACTGATTTCTCATATGGACACCTGGAAACACACTACTGATTTCTTATATTGACACCTGGAACACCACCTACTGATTTCTTATATGGACACCTGGACCACCACTGCTGATTTCTTAAATGGACACCTGGACCACCACCTACTGATTCCTTAAATGGACACCTGGAACACCACCTGCTAACTTCTTATAGGGGTCTGACACCAGAGCTCTACAAAAGGTACATTGATGATGGGCTGGGCCATCGGGAGCCACATCCATGCCAGAACAAGACCTCTGCAACTCCGTCAGCTTCGTTCAGATTCTCCATCCATCCATGAAATTTACATACACAATTTCCCTGTCAGTCTAATTCCTAGACATATCAATCTCCGGTGAGATGGACTGCTCAAAACTTTGTTTTTCTACAAACCTGCCGATGCACATTCATACCTGGACTACACATCTTCCCACCCATCCACCAAAACAACACATCATACTTTGGATTTCTCCACCAATGCAGATTTTACCCACAAAGTTTTCACATCACAAGCAACCAGAATGAGTTTTTTTTTTATAATCAACAGTGGATATCCCAATACCATTATTAATGATACTGTCAGCTGCACCACAGCTGTGTTCAGAGCATCTGCATTGGAAGCAAGCCTCCAAAAGCAACGGACAGATCCATTGCCTGCTTCCACTTTCAGCCACACTCTTCCCTCTGCAGGGCTCTCAGTGCAGCTGGCGCATAGTAGATTACAACCCAGCCTTTGAGACCAAACCCTTGATTACTTTCAGCCACATCTTCCCTCTGCAGGGCTCTCAGTCATGTGACGCATAGTAGATTACAATCCACCCTTTGAGACCAAACCCTTGATTACTTTCAGGCACAATTGGTCGTGTCCAACTTCTGGCACTTTGGCAATCACGGTAACGACTTTGAGCATGTTACGCAGGAATCCCATCTTGTTGTCAGGACTAGGGACCTCTGCCCACTTGGCATCAACATCAAAAAACAAGTGTGTGCTATTCACAAACACACTACCACAGTGTCACTATTTACCCATGTATATGTACTTCCGTTCTGTCCACCCTTCACTATCGCCATTTTCCTTTTCAATCTATTCTTTACTCACTCATTTACTAGTCCTTTTTCTTACTCTAGTTTTCTTTCAGTTGTGTATATTCCTTCTTTTACTTTCATTTCTCTTCATCTTTTCAGCATGTATGTATATGTGTAGGTGAATATGTGTGTGTGTGTGTGTGTGTGTGTGTGTGTGTGTGTGTGTGTGTGTGTGTGTGTGTGTGTGTGTGGTGTGTGTGTGTGTGTGTGTGTTGTGTGTGTGTGTGTCTGTGTGTGTGTGTGTGTGTGTGTGTGTGTGTGTGTGAGTGAGTGAGTGTGTGTGTGTGTGTGTGTGTGTGTGTGTGTGTGTGTGTGTGTGTGTGTGTGTGTGTGTGTGTGTGTGTGTGTTTGTGTGCGTGTGTGCGTGTGTATTGCGTGCATGCGTGCGTGAGTGCATGTGTGTAGCACTTTACCCATTTCAATGTGCTGTTAGCTTTTTATCATTTTTTCATTTCTGTTACTTACCACGTAATGTCGTCGTCGTCGTCAACGTCATCATCATCATCGTCGTCGTCGTCGTCGTCGTCGTCATCGCCCTCATCATCATCATTATTGTCACTATGATCATCGTTATTGTTTTTGTTTTGTAATTGTTGTTATACTTACCCATTACTTTCATCATCGTTGTTTATAGTGCTACTGTCATAATGTTAATAGTAAACTTTATCATTATCATCATTTTGTCATTAATTAATTTGGGGTGCCAGGCGTGTCAACGAGGGGTTCATCATCATTATTTATAGTGCTACGGTCATAATGTTAATAGTAACTTTATCATTATCATCATTTTGTCATTTATAATTTGGGGTGTCAGGCGTGTTTATGGAGGGGTAGTACCTCTGGACGGAGAACATGTGGTGCTCTTCAGAGTAGTGTGTCCACTTTGGCCCCCACCTGACGCTCAACTCACCTGTGGCTCACTGTAGCTGTCTGCATGCAACAGCGGCCACACTCGGGCAACGGCTTCCACTGGCCGGCAGAACCAGGTGATGGTAGCCAACGGGTCTGAAACCCTCAGTGTGTTAGGGCTTGTCTACCTATGCATGCAAAGACTGGTTCCGGCGGAATGGGCAGATGAGACGATCAGGCCCAACGGCTAGGAAGGCGGTTCCTGCAGGCACTGTGGAGTGCTCAGAGCACGACGAGACACAAAAGGAGAACTTGGTCATCGACTGCAACAGGGGATGTCTCCAGACGTAACAGTTTTCTGTGCCATTGCATCAGGATTTCTTCTGCCGAGAGAGTGGCATTGCCCTTTGTAACGGCTCTTCCACTTAACCCTTTGATGCCACATACTTTCCAGGTACCGAGGGTTATTCACATTCACGCACAAGTGTCTCTATAACCCAGCCTCACAACTCCCAAACCACAAGTCCTGCGGCGATGGGAGAGTGGCGAAAGTGACAGGTGGAGGTAACCACTGGAAGTCACAGTCACGAGCATGCACGTAGGTGACCTGGGACTAGTGGTCGAGGTCGTGTGTTCTTTGAATCCATGACAACAAAGAACCCAGGTAGCATCTCGGGTGACTGAGCAGCCTCTTCACGACAGCACTCCTCACCCTTGTAAGGGAGGGACACAGAAAAGGTGGCCTAAACAAAGCTTTCCTCAACTGACCGGCCAGCTCACAGCAGCTGGCGGATTTACCCACCTGCTGTCGAGTACAAGAAAGAAGAAAAAAACTAACTATTGGGCGTGGAACGTACGTGCCCTCATGGACAGAGACTACCCTCAAGGCCTCAAAGAAGGACAGCTCTCCTTGCAAAAAAATGTTGAAATACAACATCGACAGCGCAGCTCTTGGTGAAACTCGGCTTGCTGAAGAAGGATCAGTGTCAGAGTCTGGCAGCGGATACACGTTCTTCTGGAAAGGCAAGGCCCCGAACGAGGACAATATTATGGAGTTAGATTTGCCATCAAGTCTATCCTTCTGAAGCACGTTCCCGATCTACCCCAATGGTGTCAATGAAAGACTGATGAAACTCCGCTTCCCTATCAGCAACAAGCGCTTCGCCACCATCATAAGTGCATGTGCTCCCACCTTGATGCGCACAGAGGAGATCAAAGAGCAGTTTTATGCCGACCTGGACAATCTGTTGCACACCACACCTGCCTCTGACAAACTCATAGTGTTAGGTGACTTCAACGCCAGAGTTGGCAGAGACTATGACCAATGGAAAGGAGTGATAGGTAAGCATGAAACTGGTAAGATGAATAGTAATGGCCTTTTTTAACTGAGCAAATGTACAGAGTACGACCTGCTGATAACCAACACAACGTTCAGGCAGGCTGAGATGTACAAAACGATAGGATGCACCCCAGATCTAAACAAAGGAATCTCATTGACTTCATCATCATCCGCCAACGTGACAGCAGCGACATACTCATCATCAGAGCAATGCGTGGTGCAGATTGTTGGACGGATCATCGGGATGTTAGAGATAAGCTCAACATGCACACAGTCCCTCTCCACTGTAAACGCCCAAAGCTCATTAGAGTGGTCTTCAACACAACTAGACTCCTGTCACCAGGAATTCCAAGCCAGCCTTGATGACAAGTTTGAGGTGAAAGGACCACTCTCTGGTGGACCAGAGGAAAACTGGAACCAATTCAAAGACGTCATCACAGAGACAGCCAAGACAGTACTAGGCCCAAAGAGGAGGCATCACCAAGGCTGGTTTGATGAAAATGATGAGGCCATGCAAGCACTGCCGGACTACAAGAATAAGGCCTTCACTGACTGGCAGAACCACCCCAACTGTTCTTCACGACGTGACAGATTCAACGACTTTCAAGTCAGAGCCAATATGAACTCTGAGCCATGCAGGACCATTGGTGGTAAAGGAAGAGCGATGAAGTGCTGCTTTATACAGAATACTAACAACTCTAAGATGCTGCTCAGTGCCATCAAGGCTATCTAGGGCCCCCTCAAATGCAGGAACACCCCTCAGCTTTCAGCTGATGGTTCTACCATTATCAAGGACAAGGAAGGAATCAACGCAAGGTGGGAAGAGCACTTCAGCTAACTTCTAAACCCGGGCATCCACTGTTGACCAGAAAGCCCTACAGCAGATACCCCAGAAGCCTTCACAGGTGGACCTCGGCCACCCATCCACTGAGGATGAAGTCAGGACGGCTACAAAGCAGGTGGACTGCGGAAAAGCGCCTGGAAAAGATGGAATTCCTGCTGAATTGTATAAAGCACTGGGGACCACAGCTTTCAGAGTTCCACGACGTCCTCTCGATCATCTGGGAGGAAGAGGACATGCTAGCAGACCTCCATGATGCCACTATCATGGCACTTTATATGAACAAAGGGGCAAAATCAGACTGTGGTAATTTACAGAGGAATTTCTTTTCTCTTCATGCTGGAAAGATACTTGCCCACCTCCTCCTCAACAGGCTATCAACAGCATCTCTGAAGACAATCTCCCTGAAGCCCAGTGTGGATTCTGCCCTGGCCGTAGTATCATAGACATGGTGTTTGCTGTGCGACAAGTCCAGAGGGGAAAAGCATTGAGCAGCAGATGGACTTGTATGCAGTGTTCATGGACTTGACCAATGCTTTTGACACCGTCAACAGAAAAGCTTTGTGGACCATCCTGATGAAACTGGGCTGTCCACGCAAGTTCACCGCCTTGATAAGACGATTCCACAACAACATGACTGGACATGTCCGTTCCAATGGTAAATGCACAAACTCCTTCAACATCGCAAACAGAGTGAAACAAGGCTGTGTCCTCGTCCCCATGATGTTCAACTTGTTCCTCACGCAGATCCTTCTTCATGCTGTGAAAGATCTGGACTTGAGTGTATACATCAAGTACCGCTCAGATGGATCCGTGTTCGACCTCCATCGTTTAGATGCTCGTACCAAGACCCTGGAGAAACTAAAAAATGAAGCTCTTTTTGCAGATGACTGTGCTCTCATGGAACACAAGGAGAAACACCTGAAGGTCATTATAGACCACTTGGCAAACGCATCCAAGCTGTTAAGACTGACAATAAGTCTTGGAAAAACGGAGGTCCTGGTCCAAGCCGCCCCTAACACAGCCAAGCCCCAGCCAGCCATTAGCACTGATGGAGTCCAACTGAAGTGCGTAGAGAGCTTCAAGTATCCGGGCAGCGTTATCTCTGCAGATGATTGACTGGACAAAGAGATCAAGTCCAGGATCCAGAAAGCAAGCCAGGCCCTCAGAAGATTGAGAGTGAAGGTCCTTCAACAGAAAGGCATAAGACTGTCTACAAAGTTAAAGATGTACATGGCTGTAGTCCTTTTTGCACTACTGCATGGATGTGAAACGTGAACCCTGTATTGAAAGCATATCAAGCAACTAGAACAGTTCCATACGCGATCGCTGCGCGTGATTATGGGCATTCGCTGGCAGGACAAAGTCACAAACCAAGAGGTGTTGGACAAAGCTGGCTTGACAAGCATTGAGTCATTGTTGCTGAGGGCTCACTACGCTGGACTGGACACGTCATCAGAATGGACGACAGCCGCATCCCCAGACAACTGATGCATGGTGAGCTGAAAGAAGGCTCACACAGACAGGGAAGGTCCAAACTGAGATACAAAGACACCTTAAGAGCAATCTCAGATGGTGTGGCATCCAGCCTCACGAGCTCAAAACTCTTGCTGATGATAGATCATCTTGTAGGTCCCTCACCTTCAAAGTAACAGCTGCCTTCGAAGAGGACAGAAGACTGCGTCTCGCCTCTGCAAGGGACAGACGACACAGGGCCTCGTCCTCCTCAGTCCCAAACTCAGACACATCGATGTGACATATGTGGGCACCTGGGTGTTCCCAGCTTCGGGCTGCGGAGTAAACATGCGCTGTCATCGTTATCGCTGACTACACAGACCATCGTCTGTTCGTCCTTTGTTCATGGTCTTGAATTTGATTTGTTTTGCATGAACAATACGAAATAGGTCGAAAGGCGTTGTGTTTGTTTGTAATGTGTTTTATTCTTTCGTTTGGAGGTGTTATTCTTCTTTCTTGACTCTTATATATGTGTACGCAGAACTCATGATTTGTCTGTGTGATGTGAATTTGCTTGAGCACATGTTAATTAATGATTTATGCCTATGTGTGCACGTGTTTGTATGTCATCACCTTCCA
>CM031625.1:40666466-40669443 GCA_018398815.1 Conus ventricosus
TTTGATATTCAGTGAAATAAACACTTAAACTCGTTTCCATTCACGCCATAATGGTCCATCAAGTTCAGTATGTTTACATGTAGTGAAGGACATCAAGTTCAGTATGTTTACATGTAGTCAAGGACATCAGTTCAGTATGTTTACGTGTAGTCAAGGACATCAAGTTCAGTATGTTTACATGTAGTCAAGGACATCAAGTTCAGTATGCTTACCTGTAGTCACGCCATAATGGGCCATCAAGTTCAGTTTGTTTACCTGTAGTCACGCCATAATGGTCAATCAATTTCAGTATATTTACATGTAGTCACGCAATAATGGGCAATCAAGTTCAGATGTTTACACGTAGTCACGCCATAATGGTCAATCAAGTTCAGTATGTTTACATGCAGTCACGCCATAATGTCAATCAAGTTCAGTATGTTTACATGTAGTCACGCCATATTGGTCCATCAAGTTCAGTATGTTTAAATGTAGTCACGCCATAATGGTCCATCAAGTTCAGTATATTTATATGTAGTCACGCCATAATGGTCCATCAAGTTCATATATCTATATGTAGTCACGCCGTAATGGTCCATCAAGTTCAGTATGTTTACAGTAGTCAAGGACATCAAGTTCAGTTTGTTTACGTGTAGTCAAGGACATAAAGTTAAGTTTGATTACCTGTAGTCAAGCCATAATGGTCCATCAAGTTCAGTATGTTTACATGTAGTCAAGGACATCAAGTTCAGTATGTTTACGTGTAGTCACGGACATCAAGTTCAGTTTGTTTACCTGTAGTCAAGGACATCAAGTTCAGTTTGTTTACCTGTAGTCAAGCCATAGTGGTCCATCATGTTCAGTATGTTTACATGTAGTCACGCCATAATGGTCCATCAAGTTCAGTGTGTTTACATGTAGTCAAGGACATCAAGTTCAGTTTGTTTACCTGTAGTCAAGCCATAATGGTCCATCAAGTTCAGTATGTTTACATGTAGTCACGCCATAATGGTCCATCAAGTTCAGTATGTTTACATGTAGTCAAGGACATCAAGTTCAGTATGTTCACATGTAGTCAAGCCATAATGGTCCATCAAGTTCAGTATGTTTACATGTAGTCAAGCCATAATGGTCCATCAAATTCAGTATGTGTTACATGTAGTCACGCCATAATGGTCCATCAAGTTCAGTATGTTTACATGTATTCAAGGACATCAAGTTCAGTATGTTTACATGTAGTCAAGCCATAATGGTCCATCAAGTTCAGTATGTTTACATGTAGTCAAGGACATCAAGTTCAGTATGTTTACATGTAGTCAAGGACATCAAGTCAGTATGTTTACATGTAGTCAAGGACATCAAGTTCAGTATGTTTGCATGTAGTCAAGGACATCAAGTTCAGTATGTTTTCATGTAGTCAAGGACATCAAGTTCAGTATGTTTACATGTAGTCAAGGACATCAAGTTCAGTATGTTTACATGTAGTCGAGGACATCAAGTTCAGTATGTTTACATGTAGTCACGCCATAATGGTCCATCAAGTTCAGTATATTTATATGTAGTCACGCCATAATGGTCCCTTAAGTTCAGTATGTTTACATGTAGCCAAGGACACCAAGTTCAGTATGTTTACATGTAGTCACGCCATAATGGTCAATCAAGTTCAGTATATTTATATGTAGTCACGCCTTAATGGTCCATAAAGTTCAGTTTGTTTACCTGTAGTCAAGGACATCAAGTTCAGTTTGTTTACCTGTAGTCAAGCCATAGTGGTCCATCATGTTCAGTATGTTTACATGTAGTCACGCCATAATGGTCCATCAAGTTCAGTGTGTTTACATGTAGTCAAGGACATCAAGTTCAGTTTGTTTACCTGTAGTCAAGCCATAATGGTCCATCAAGTTCAGTATGTTTACATGTAGTCACGCCATAATGGTCCATCAAGTTCAGTATGTTTACATGTAGTCAAGGACATCAAGTTCAGTATGTTTACATGTAGTCAAGCCATAATGGTCCATCAAGTTCAGTATGTTTACATGTAGTCAAGCCATAATGGTCCATCAAGTTCAGTATGTTTACATGTAGTCACGCCATAATAGTCCATCAAGTTCAGTATGTTTACATGTAGTCAAGGACATCAAGTTCAGTATGTTTACATGTAGTCGAGCCATAATGGTCCATCAAATTCAGTATGTTTACATGTAGTCAAGGACATCAAGTCAGTATTTTTACATGTAGTCAAGGACATCAAGTTCAGTATGTTTACATGTAGTCAAGGACATCAAGTTCAGTATGTTTGCATGTAGTCAAGGACATCAAGTCAGTATGTTTCATTAGTCAAGGACATCAAGTTCAGTATGTTACAATGTAGTCAATGACATCAAGTTTTCAAGTATTTATATGTAGTCAAGACATCAAAGTTCAGTATGTTTACATGTAGTCACGCATAATGTCCATCAAGTTCATATATTTATATGTAGTCCCGCCATAATGGTCCCTTAAGTCAATATGTTTACATGTAGTCAAGACACCATAGTTTCACATTTTTACATTATCACGCCATAATGTCCATCAATTAGTATGTTTACATTACCATCCATAATGTCCATCAAGTCATAAGTTCCATTAAGTCCAAGACAATCACGTTCAGTATGTTTACATTAGTCACGCCGATATTGTCCATCAGTTCCTATGTTTACACGTAGTCAAGGACATCAAGTTCATAGGTTTACCTGTAGCCACGCCATTATGGTCCAAGTTCGTAGAATACATTAGTCAAGACAAAGAAAGCGATCAACCAAATCTGCCCTGCTTAACTTTCCTTGCAAAACGCTCAAGTAGTCCTAATCACACAAGTTTGGCTCTTGAGGCATGTCAGATCAATCCTCTGATGTATCTCCACTCGATGTGCAAAGAGAACATGCTCTTTTAGCTTTAAAATGGACTCCAGGACGAATTTTTATAAAGTAATCGCTGTTGATTTTCATTTTTGGGTTGT